>ML778918.1:1056513-1184022 GCA_009831015.1 Picea engelmannii | reverse complement strand
AATCAACTAACCTGTTTTTGTTTACTATGAAAATAAAAACTTACCAAAAGGATGAAAATTATAACAAAAAGTGAAAACCAAACCAGTATGTACAATGAGAGTTTGGAACTATATTACTACATGAAATGCTTGAGGTAACACCCATTGATAGGGGCGTTAAGAACCTTTCCATCAATATTTTCTAACAAAAATGAATTCTTTCCTTCAGAGGCTGAAATTTTATACGATCCACACCAGATCTAATCAAACTTACCATGCTTCCCCACATATTCTTTCCTGGATTCCCACTTCAAAACCAAATCACCAGGGAGAAATTCCATATCTTTAGCTTTTTGGTCAAATAAGGCTTTCATGTTATCTTGATATTTCTATATTTTTTCATCTATATTTTTTCATCAGTAACGTATACCATATGAAATGGGAACATTCCAATGGATCTTTGTGTGCCTATTCTATTAGCCCATAAATCATATTTCAAATGTACATGCCATGATTTCTTATTTTCCGTCAACACTTTTTTAATTATGGTTATCAAGATCTTGTTCAATGAATCGACTAATCCGTTACCTTGTGGATAGTAGGTTGTAGAATGTCTGAGTACAATGTTGTACTTTTGACAAAAAATTATCATGGTCATGGATTTGAATGCTTGAGCATTATCAATAACTATTTTTTGAGGACATCCAAATATTGATAGAATGTTCTCTTCCAAGAAACTGATCACCACTATGTCTGTTGCATTTCGCGTAGGAATGGATTCTACCCATTTAGTAAAATAATCGGTAGCAGTCAAAATCCACTTATGTTGAGCACCAGAATGTGGATTTATTTCACCAATGAAATTAAGTCCCCATTGTTCAAACATGGCCGCATCTTTAACTAGAACCAAAAGAAGTGCACGAATCTTTTGCTTTCTTGCGAACAATTGACAGGGGTTACAAGCTCTAACCTTAGCATTCACATCATTGAATAATTTCAGCCAATAATATCCAACTCTTAGGATTTTGTAGGCCTTTTCTCTCCATGCATTATGTCCTCCACACACTCCTTCATGAAATTCATTTATAACTTTCTCGGTTTCAGATTCTACTAAATATCTCAGTAAGAAACCCATAGGATCCTTCCAATATAGTTGACCATCTACAATGCAATATTTTACTGCATGTAGCTTCAATGTTCTAGATTTAGATGGATTTAGGTTGTTGGGGCATTGAAGAGTTAGAAGATATGAAACAATGTCACTATACCAAGCCGAAGAAGAGAATGTTTCTGAAATTTCGGTTGCAGGCAAAGTAACATCAAATTCATTTATATCTAAAAATCCCTCATACTCTTGCAGATGATTTATTCCAATTGCTTTAAATTTTTATTCATCTAATATCTTAGACAAACCTCAGCCTTTTACAAGTTTGTTTGGTTTTACTTCCATGTAAAACTCCTAAATTTTAGCAAGCCATTGGCCCCTCCTTCCATCACTATTAGGTTGAACCAATATATCTTTAACATAACTGGTGGGTACATATGCAATTATTTTAGAATGTAGTACGTAGGTCCTGAAATCCTTTAGGGCCTTCACCATTGCGTAAGCTTTCTTTTCCAATATATCATATTTTAGTTCAACATCTCTGAAAATTTTACTAAAAAACACAATTGGTTGCTCAAAACCCTCATCATTCTTTTGTAACAGTACGACTGTAATAGTATGTTCAGAGGCGATGAAAAAATCAAGAATTATTTTATATAATCTCGGCTTGCTAGTACCAGTGATTCACCTATGAACTTATTAATACGTTCAAATGATGCCTTGCCTCGGTTTTCCACTTGACCTCATTGTCTTTCTTGAGCATATCTGTAATCAATTTTACAATTTCAATGAAGTTTGGGATAAATCTTCCTAAAAAATCATTTTTTCCTAAAAATGATTGGATCTCCTTTCTATTTTTAGGAATATTAATAGTATCTATAGCTTCAACCCTCTTTGGATCAGTTTTAATTCCCTCTTTTGATGCTATATGGCCCAAGAGTTTACCTTCCTGCATTGCAAAATGAGATTTCTTGGGATTCAGAGAAAAACCAAATTTTTTACATTTCTCAAACGTTTGTTTAAGGTGCAATAGGTGCTCTGCATCATATTTAGAAAACATGGTTAGATCATCAAGATAAATAACAATGAACTTATCTCTTTTGCCAACAAAAGTAATGTCCATATCTCGTTGGAAAGTGGCTCCTGCGTTCATTAAACCGAATGGCATTTTATCATACATAAAAGTACCCATGGGGTAGTGAACTTGGTTTTCTCTTTATCATCCTCATGAACTGTGATTTGATTATAGCCTAAAAATACATCAATCATAGACATTTTATTTTATCCTACCACCTTTTCCAATACATGATCCATTTCAGGAAATGGATTATTATCTTTGCATGATGATCTATTTAAATTTCTGAAGTCAACACATAGTTTGATCTCACCATTTTTCTTTCTGACAGGAACTAAATTAGCTACCCATTCATAGTATCCGAGTGGGACAATGATCTTGGCATTAAGAAGCTTCTCTACATCATTCTCTATCACATGCAATAGAATAGGATTTATCTGTCTGCGCTTCTGCTTAAATGGTTTAACACCTTTCTTCAGAGGAATCTTGTGTTTGATTATGGTGGTATCATAAGTTCTTAATTCATCATAGGACCAAGAAAAAACGTCCTTATACTGCTTGAGTATCTCAACATATTTTCTTTTTATTTTAGGAGGTAGGTATTTGGATATTTTAACCAGGCTTGGAGTTTCCTTAGTGCCTATATCACAGTCTTCAACTTCTTCAGGCTGAGGCTGTAAAGTAGGTTTCAAGGGAATATCATCATGATTAAATAATCTCTCCAAGGGAATCAAACCTTTAGGGATCTGATTATTTTTCAATAACAACATGTGGTGATTAGCAATTTTATCTTGAAACTCTTGAGGATCTTCTCCTTCCTGCATAATCCAAACAGGGTCATTCTGATTTTCCTGATCAATATGCATTTCGACAAACTCATCCACCATCTCTAAAAATTGTTTGATTTTTTCATCATCTTCGAAAAAATTCCAATGATGTACATTGTTTGGAATTGAGGGTCTATGCCTCATTTCTATATGATACTTTAGTTTGAAGTTTGTAGGAGGTACAAACATTGAGGCTGCTTTGGCCAATGAATCTGCCTATTGATTTTTTGTTCTAGGGATGTAGTGAACATTAACTAATGAGAAAAAAAATTCAATTAGCTCCCATACACAATTTCTGTAAGACCTTAACCTTGGTTGTTTATCCTGATACTGACGATTTGTCTTTTTTATAATTAATTCCACATCACCATAGACTTCCAAGTTTTTAATTTTCAACTTCCTAGGAGCCTCTAATCCTAATACCAAGGCCTCATATTCACATACATTATTAGTGTAATCGATGTCCCACTATAACCTGTAATAAAAAGGGATAATAAACTCATATATAGGTGCCAAAAATAGAACTCCAGCTCCTGCTCCTTCACAAGACAAAGCACCATCGAAATAAATTTTCCAAACTCCAATATTATATACATCTTTATTTATTTTTTTTCTATTTTTTCTTTTTCTGTACAATTTTCTTCTATACAGTCCTCTAAATAATCATCAATGGATAAAATACAATTTTCTAAATCTCGATCTGCAACATAAATAGGGTAATTATTTGGATTCAGTAGGTCACTTACTGTATATGCCAACCTTGTCTCTCTGTACAAGCAGGTAAATTGTCCACTGGAGATCAGGATTATAGAGTATGCCATGTCGAGTTGAAGAGATCCTCCCAGTTTGGCACCCCAAGACATGGATAACAACATGCCACACTTTGGAGGTATATCAGTAACAACCACATCCATTAGAATACGTTTTACAGGAATCTGTGCAAGATTAACCACTAAATATTTAATCATTCCCACACATTTAACTTTTCTCGAATCAAAAGTATATAAATCTCCATATGGTTGAGTAATTTCGAGACCAAGTCTATCCATAATAACTTTGGGCATCACATTATGGGAATCTCCAGAATCCAACATACAATTATGAAGAAGATGATCATGTATAGTTAGGGTAATGTAGAAAGGAGCAAAAATATCTCTAGCACCTTCAAAATGTGGACCAAAAATTATATTTGTTTTATCATCTTCTAAATTTATGACGTCGGCCTAACTTTTAGTATCCAAAAAATTTATCATTTTAGTAATTTGTTTTCTGTATGTAGGGTTTTTTCCAATTCAACCAGAGGTATAGGGATCTTGATATTATTAATCACATTCTCTAGATTGAAATTTCCCGTTGTCTTATCAACTTCTATGGTTTGGATTTCTATCTCTTTTTTTCTGATTTATCAGTTTGTGTTGCTTTTGTTTCAGTTGGGTTTGTTTTTATAGTATGGTTTTTGACTACTTTTGTTTTGACATTCTTTGTCTCAGCTAACGATGAAGTTGTCTCATTATCTTTGCTCTTCGACAGAATTTTCTTTGGTTGAGTAGTTGTGATATTTCTATCTGTAGGCCTCAGATTGTATTTTTGCTGAAGCTCGACCATTATATTATCAACGATTCCTTGATAAGCATATTCTTCCATATTATTTATGCTTTCATAATTATTAGACCAATACTGTAACATCCCGCTCTGGCACACTGAGAAAACTTATTATTTGAGGACACTTTCTCGCAAGTGATCTAGAATTTTATGATGTTAGACCATTTATACATGATTATGATGCGATTGACAGATGACATGATGTGTTACTATTTGATGTAGACAGGTGCTATTGACTCAGTTTTATTGAGTGTGTAGGGTTTTTGACCTTGAGGATGTAGAGGCATCGGTAGAACCCCCTTTGACTCCGGACTGAGACAGGGAGTGTGCTTTTGGGTTGATATGTTTACTATGATGTTTCATTTGATTTGATGATTTGATGTTGACATTGCTGACATGATTGTTGATGATGCAGGCTAACGATAGCTTGCCGACCAGACTCACATATGGAGTAAAGGGGCCACACACGATTTGCAGAGAGGTTGAGGGAGAGGGGTGGACAACAGCCCTGCCACCGCCTACTAGCACTCCCACTGTGGCTCGAACTGTAGGTTAACGATTACCTAGTTCGAGAGGATCCACGATGTCGTGAGGGCAGACTGTGACAGTCGCTCACGATGATTCTAAGGGGCACACAATAAGGTGGGGGCCTTATTCCTTAGAACCCTTAGTCTCCCACAAGTTCACCTGGCAGAGTATTGACTCCAGGGGTTATAGATGTCTACCAATCAGTCCAGTCGGCGAGTGGCACCCTTGGAGCACGTGGTGCATCCTGAAGGGAACGTCGCACAAAAGAAATTCAAGAGGCGAGTGGCACCCTTGGAGCACGTGGTGCGTCCTGAAGGGCACGTCGCAATAATGTGGAGAAAGGAGTCACCCTAAATAGCCCTAAGACCTCAACACCTGAATAAATCCTTAAAACAATTCCCCTAACCTGGTGTCGCCAGTTCAGAATTTGAGCCCTATGTAAAAAAAAAAACATAATTCAAGAGTATACATTAAATATTCATTACCCCTGTGATGATTTGCAACCTCCACCTAATCTGAGGAGTTTCCTTCCTTAATTAAATACATAAAACAATTCCTCCGTTAATTGAATTCATAAAGTATTTCCTTACTTAATTGCGTACATAAGGCCTTTCCTCATTCCCGGTAATAAGCTTGATAATTTGTCTTTTTAGGAAGGTACTACTACTTCGCCCTCACATAATAATCAAAACTTAACCATCTCCTAATAACAACACCATTATATTCAAGCTCACAACAGCTCTGCAATTCAATTAACATTAGAATTTCATTTCCTACTAGCTAAGCATTAACAATACAAGTGCTAATAATAAAATTGAACAAAAAAAAACCCACTTAAGCTAATGTGAGTCTTCATAAAGGGTGTAGGGTAAAATAGAGAGATTTAATAAATTAATTCAATTAGGGGGGGTTGTAAATTTGAAAAGAGGAAATCAATTAGTTAACTAAAGGGAGTTTAAAAGAAAAAATATATATATTATGAATTTAAAAATAATAATAATAATAATAATAATATGAAAAGATGCTTAGGTGCATTTACCTTTGAGTTTTCAAAAAAAAAAAGAAATAAAAAGAAATAAATAAATAAATAAAAGGGGGGGAAAACTTAAAAGAAAGGGGAATTAGGGTTTTTGGGGAAAACCTAATGCGATTAGGTCAAAACAAAGGATAAAATAAAGAAGATGGGGGAACAGAAGGGGATCTGCTATGGAGTATTGTTATGCTGCCAAAATGACAAACGAGACTGATTGCTTGTAGGAGTTGGGGATTTCATAGCTGACTTGAGTGGTATCTCAGCCTTGGAGGCGGGCTGGGAAGCTAGGTACTGTCTGGATTGTGTGTGGCCCCTTTGCGGCTCGGGGGGTTGAGGGGGAAGAAGAGTACCCCTAGCATTTGGCTGGGAGGTATCGGTGAGTCCTCTACAGTCGACACGGAGTAGGATTGCATGGAGCGTGCGGACAAAACTTCGGACGAGGCGAACAGGCAAAGGTACGCCCTTCAGTAGAATGAAAGACAACGTAAATAGTTATTGTTTACATTTTGAATTGTGGTAATGTTTTTATTTTATTTTCATTACTCAGGTTTGCATAATGTTTTTATTCTCATTCTGGATGGCGTAAATCTATTCTATGACTGTGTAAAATCGTTAGGGTTTACATTCTGGACTGTGGTAATGTTTTTATTGTATTTTCATTACTCAGTCCTTTCTTTTGCGTTGACAATTCCTGTGCGTTTGGGGAAGAAGACCCACGTCCTTGCCTTCGGTCTGGTGTCGGGTTTCCACCCCTGTGACTGCGTGTTGATGGCCTTCAGATCCCCTTTTTTTTTTCTTCAGCTGCCTGTGTTGACCTTCCTCTACGCCGATAGCCGCGATCCCTTTTTTTTTCCCCTCTGACCAGGCACAAAAAGAGTTTTACATTGTTTTCTCAGGGTGGGGGAAACCTATCTATTCTATCCTATCGCTCGACAGTCTACGGAGTACACATCACCCAGGAAGGCCCTGGACGTATTCTTTATGCATTTCTGCAGTCAGTACGTATTTCGACAGTCAGTAAGTCAATCCGCACCCGCCAGCATTCCCTAGTATGCATCCACGCACCTTAGAAAAAGCGAGCACCGGAAGGCTCAAATATAGGGTTTAGGTATCAGGCTATTTGTATGAATCTCCCTTAGTAACAGTGAGGAGGGAAGGTGGTAAAATCCTGTAATGGAATTCCAATTCTGGTAGTTAGGTGACCGGGTAAACGTGGGTAATTTTACTAAGTAAAGGTGGCTCGGGGCCTAAGTAAGGTAAAGGTTAGGGGGTGCTAAGCCTGTGTTGACTTTCATACAACTATCTCACTAATTTTTATACGCAGCGAATGGCCCCTCATGCTCTCTGTGATTGGAAACCGTACCCCAACCTTCTCTAGGTTTTGGAAATCGACCCCTCAGGTTTTCTGCATGTTGGGCGATCCCCCCAGATTTCTCAGCGATTCCTTGGTAAACCGTATCCCTCCTCAACCTTGTGTTTTGGGCCATCTGTCCCCTCAGAACTCCCTGGATTTTACCTCCTCTCAGACATTTCACCATTGCCCTTCATCGAATCCATCGCCCAGGCTACCTGCGAGGAATAACTGTTAACCCAACTCGGGATTCCCGTCACTCCGGGTAAGCTGCCAGGGAGTCGGTGCAATTAAATTTCCAGAGAGAATTTTTTCTGTCAGTTAAAGGTAATCCGGTTAGTGAGAGTTAATTTCGTTGGTTTAGCTCAACGTTGTCTATTCTAGGCGTTGTCTAACTTGTCTTTTAGCTCCACATGCAATCCTTAAACTTAGAATGTCAATATGTGAAGGTTGTGTTTTCCTTACAACGCTGTCACATTAATTTAATTTAGATGGGTTAAATCATCATGTACGTAATCAATACAGCGGGGTTAGGTTAGTTAAATCAGCTAGGGCATATGGTTAATGCATTGCCATGTATGCTGATCTTTTACTTTGACAAGAGTTACATTCTATTCAAATTGCCATGCATTCCCATATACAATGTATTCTATTCATAACCGCCATGTACTTACCAGATTATTGTGATTACTCTAATCCGATTTGCCCTGTGTTGTAGTCGTATGATAGTCCATTTGTGTTTTAATTGTAATTGCCTTGAGAAAATAATTTGGACTATAGCTTGCCGTTAGGAGAGCTAATGACAACGTCCCGTTATTATAATCAGAGTAGGTGAAGTTACCCTATTTTATTGTTAACGCAACTGAAGATGAAATGTTAATACTCTACAAAATAAATTGTTGACGTGATGGTTGGTAACTGCCAAATGAAAGTTAGGGTTTCTCATTGTAATAATACTGCAATATAAAATGGATATGCCAAGTCATTTATTGCAAATGTATATTTAAATTCTATTATGAAATTAGTCAGCAAAATTAGTTGACATCGTTTATGGTAGGGATATCATTATCATTTTATTTGGGAATTAGTTAGTGGATCTGCAAGGGCGTTTATTGCAAATGTATATTTAATTTGATTCTGCACCAATTCCACACAGTTAATCTCCACAGAATTATTCTCTGTGTTTTTAATTAATATTTGTTTAAATTGCAATGATCATACTTGTTATTGGCAATGTTAGTATTAGATATTATTTTTAATACTTGTTATATGCTTAAATGTTAATATTGTTTAAATTGAATGCAAATGATAATACTTGTTTAAATAATTAATATTAATATTGTTTTAAGTTGCAATATTAATATTGGCTTAATTGCGATGGTAATAATTGTTAAATTTGCAATAATAATATTTGTTTTAATTTGCAATGTTAACGATGATGGTTGAATCGCGATGTCAATATTGGATTAATTGAAATGTTCGTGATGATTTTTAATTGCAAGGTTATTATTCGTTTAAATTGAAATGTTAATGATAAGGTCTAAATTGCAATGCAATGTTGGTTAGGTTATTCCAATGTATGGTAATAAATTGGAAGGAAAGGTAAGATAATATGGAGAATGTAAATGTTCGAGGGTTTACCATTATGGTATGTTATCGTTGCTCACTTATGGAGATTAATAGAAAAATGCAATGCACTTGTGCTTATTGCTTGTCCCTGAACTAGTGCCTAATGACCTTATAACTAAATAATGGGGGTTGAGATTATTGTTTTTTACCTTAGGATAAAGTCTTCATCGGTTAATGATAATTAAGGGAGCAACTGATCTTGATTGATGTATTCGGGTCTCAGTAGTGGTTGGTCGATATTAGAGTCCTCCTGACTTGCGTCTCCCGTAGAGGCCATGATTGTCCCTGATTTTGTAGTACTTGGTGGTATTGCATTGCGTGGTCTGTTTGTGTCGGGAGGGATGAACACACCTTCAGTAGCCTTAGTATTTATGTCTGTGTGTTTTCCCTGCATCAAGAATCCAGTGCCGTATCAAGAGTCTCGGGCCCTTTAAAGGCAGAGTTTCCACTCTTGTGACACACCTTAGGGGTCTACTAGTTTCTACCTGAGCAGTCGGCTAGGAGCTTATCTGACCTCCTCTCTCTCCGGAGCAGAGGACTAAGATTAAACACCCTGCTTTCCTGTGCAGAGATAGTAAACCTACTACCATTGATTCTACCTTCTATGTTCGTACGATACCTAACCCAGTGTGTCGTTATTGTTGAAGATATCGTGGGGCGCCTTGGTCTTAGGTGTTCCTTGCTGGCAGTTACTTGTGGTGCGCCTTGCGTCTTCTTGTTGTGATCGTCGTGGTTGCGTATTGACAATCGTCGGGTGGCGATGTAGAGTCCAGTGTGTCTGTTCCCCCCTCCTACACATGTGCACACACTTTTAAAACAAAAAAAAAATTGCACCTGTTGTCAGAGTCGTTGTCACAACGAGGAGGTCATTACATATGGTATCAGATCCGGTTCGACCCGCGACTTGGGGTTCGCTACGGATTTCATTGACATGAGTTGGTTTTATTATACTATTGTTGATCGAGTTGATTGTGTGTGTGCAGGTAAACATGGTTAGAGGACGTTGCAGAGGCAGATGACGGGGTGCTAGTGGAGGAGGCGTGACGCCTCCAGTAGCATCCATGCCTGAGGGGTCTAACCCCCAAGGAGGAGAGTAGGTTCTCGGATAGGAGAAGATAGCAGTTGGTGATGTTATTGGGATGATAAGATCCTTTCAGCGCATGTTCGAGGCTCTGATCAGCCGCTTGGACAGAGACGAGGCCAGGGCACCGGCACCCCCTGAGGTTCTGTCGCGCGCACCGGCCGTTACAGGTAGCATTCACTGTGAACTCGAGAAGGTAAAATTTCTCGAGTTCTTTGGTGCCCCGGACGGCGCAGCCGATGAGGCATGGTTGGAGAATATGGCGATGTGCTTCTCACTTCGCGACTATACCTCCAACATGAAGGTCCACATGGTGGTCTTTCAACTGAAGGGGAGCGCTCTTCTATGGTGGAAGACACTCCTGCTGCAACTGAACATGGTCGTGGAAGACGTGTCATGGGAACTGTTCAAGGAACAGTTCCGAGAGAGGTACCTTTAAGAGGAATTCATTGAGCATCAGCTCAATGAGTTCAATGTGTTACGACAGGGAGGTCGTACGGTGCCCGAGTATGAGGCACGTTTTATGGAGCTTCTCTGGTATGCTCCACACCTTAACACTGAGAAGCTCAAGGTCAACCGGTTCGTGTTTGGACTTAACAACAGCCTATGTGCAAAGGTTAGGATCTTGATGCCTCAAACCTTGCACGACGCTGTCCAAAAGGCCCTCATAGCTGAGGAGGAGCTTATCAGTGGGGGTCAGACCAGGACTTCAGCGAGACCCGCAGGGCAGAGTTCATCTAGTGCACCGCGACATCAGACACCAGTGAGACATACGTCGGGACATCATGGCTTCTAGAGGGGATCCATGTTCACTACACCTCGACGACCACCGCCTCAACAACGGACACCTTATCGAGGACCACAACACCAGCAGGAGCGTCGCCCGCAGCAGCAGTAGTTTAGGCTTGTTCAGCAGAACAGACCATGGTTTCAGGTCGGTGGGAAGTCATCTTCTACTTCGGGTACCAGGACTACTGGGCCGAAGAATGGGTGTTGGACGTGTGGGGAGCCACACTACCAGCGCGACTGTCCTATGGAGAGGACCAAGACGTCTGGATCAGCCGGACTCGCTACCGTGGGAGATATGGGCAAGGCCCATCGGATACATGCAGCGGTGAATAACCGCTAGGTAGAACACCAGTCGACTGTGCTCGAGACGACAGGTACTGTCACTGACCAGAACCTTAGTATTTTGATAGACCCAGGTGCTACTGAGAGTTTCATTTCTAGTGCAGCGCTAAAAAGGATTAAGGTAAAGGCAGTCAAACATGATGAGTTTAGCTTTGTGGAGATGGATTCGGGAGCCAAACAGAAGGTCGGAGGGAAGCTTACAGGCTGTGCCCTTAACCTGGGAGAGTTTTTCATGAGGGTCAACTTGTATGTCACGATCTTAGGATCTTATGACATCGTGATCGGTATGGATTGGTTGGAAACGCATGAGGCAATACTCAACTTGGTATTCCTCTATGTTGGTCATAAAGTCATTTATCCCTCCTTATGGTTTCCTCCAATGTCTTGGGATAATAATACTTCATCTTATCACTGATAAATGATGGAATCCCACTCAATTACCTTTGAATATTAACTTGCTCATCCTTTAAGAAATAAACATATTTCAATAGCTCTAAAAACCTTTTTCATACTCATCTATGGTTATACATCCAATCTTGATTTCAATGAACTCCATCATTTTCTTATCATAGTAACATTTGGTCAAGTATTTCTTTTGAAAATACCTCTTGAACTCCATCTCGATAACCTTCTTCTCATCAATGTGTTTCACTTGCACAAATTGGTCTCACCACATCGATGTGTTTCCTTTGAGCTGCTAGATGGAAATTCTTCCTTTTGCTTGTGAGGAGTAGTTATGCAACTTGAAGTACTTCCTCATTCCTGACAGTCAGGTCTCTACACCCTCATCCTTCTTGTTTTCACCATCAAATGTAGGAGGTTTGATCTTATTCATCTCTCCTTGTAGCTCATATACCCCATACCTCCTCGTATTCTTTCTAACAGGTGATGGGCTTGAACTATTGTGTACTCCTCTAATTGAATGTTTTGGTGAATCTTGTTGATGTCTATCAACACTTATTTCTTCTCTTCTTCTTTTATGGCACTTATGACTCCTATATTTGCTTGATTATGTCTCCTTATACATATTATTCTCTATTATGTCCAAGCTCTCCATCAACTTGATGTTGAGGCTATCTTGTTTCTCCTTAGATTTCATGAGCTTCTCACAATCAACCTTATAACTTTGGACATCTTTCTACAGACTCTTAATGGTATCCACCAAGTTCATGCTCTCCTCCTTGCCATATTTGTGCCCATTGGATTAAGTTCTTTCATTACCCATGCTTCTATATAACCCCCTAACTTTATCTTCATGGTTGTAATTCCTCTATGTATCCTCCATATTTTTGATCTCTATGTTGATCTTATTTTGATATAAATGTTGTTAACTCTGCAAAATGTGTAGGCAAAAAGATTTGTTAGACTAAATAATTTAACACATTCATGAAAATTATGTACAATTTTGTCAAGAATAATTTTAAGGTTGGAATTTTATATTAAAATGTGGAAACCTGTGCTACTCATACTAGTCCTTGACATGTAAAATGCAAAATGTTTGGCGATACTTCTATAAAAATATTCAAATTTCTAAGTATTTTATATAACTTTTATAAAATTTTGGTGATTTTTAAGGTAAAATAATTATACTCTATGGAATTTGGGTGAATCATTTTTAGAAAAAAATGGAAATTGGTGAATATTGTTTTAGGAGAAACCATGGAAAATTATCCCATTTGTGAAATTTATTTTCTAAAATCATCTATGAGTTTTGTTCCAACAAGGCATCCGAATTGTTTATTTTGATTCCTTCTGAAATTTATTACCCAGATCAATTTTTTGGGTAGATATCTAGACTCTTTTTTCCAAGACCTTTCCAACACTTGCTTCCTTGCTCAATTATGAGTCTTGAGCAGAAAGTTATGGTCATTTAAATATTATCCATTAATTCCTTCTGATCACCCCTCATCTAGGTGCAATTCTTAACTATGCATAGGAATACTTGCACATGCTCCTTTGGATTTTTTAGGCAGGATCCCAATTGGGTTCCTTCATAATCATAATTTTTACAATCTGGGCAATTTTTATCTTCATCTAAGCTCCAGGATATTAAATACATCATCCTTAATTTTTAGGCCAATTATTACTTTTGGCCTTGAATGCTATAGGCACCTTCCACCCCCTCCTGTGCATTTTATGTGCCCATATTTCGTATTTAGTTCCATGATTGTGTTCTATTGCTCAAGATATTTTCATAGACTACTCATGTGCCTCAATCTGATTCCTAAGAATGAAATTATGGCCTTTAGAAGTTAACTATGTATTAAAATTTACCCTCCACTATTTTACCCATAATTCCCTCATACTAACTCTGTTTGATGAATGGAATACATTTCTATAAATCCCTGAAAAAACATATTATGAAAAACACCAAAATTTTCCAATAATTTTCATTAATTTCTGTGAAATTTTATCTCATTTGTGTTGACGGAATGATGATGTGGCACCCAAATCCACCTGGCACCCCTAGAAGGATGCCATGTTGGATTGGCCACTATTTCCTTGCCCCATAAACCTCTTACCTCCTCATTCCTTTTTCATGGGTGTTAAAACTTGAGCGCTTGATCCTTGGCACTCACCTTTGGAATTCAAGCTCCGTAGGACTCATAGTTGTGACTGAGGGATTTATTGTGCGGGGAAAGGTCCTTTCCACATATCTCAAGGAAGGTGGTACTACAATCCACCATAATATGACATGTGGATTTACTTTTAGGAACATGCCAAAATTGAAATGGGGGGGGGTTCTCCAAATAAAATATGTGCTAGTTAGGGCCCCACAATTGAATAATAATCATTGATTTCACCTTCGATTAAACAGTTTGATATTATCTTCTCACCTACGTGGTGTCTTATTATGGGGTCTCGGGGATGGGTAGGACCCATCCTGTACCCACTCTTAATGTGGGGAAATAGCATGATGCTTGGATCCAATGGTGGATATTTGGAGGGCATTGATAGCAATCAATGACCTGTGACTCAACATATATCCCTAACTACACCAAATGTTAATAGAGGAGGGAGGTTCTGTGGATAAAAATGGTGGTTTTCCTTCTACTAACATGTATCCTTGTGAAGGCATGAGGGTCCCCCACTTGGTGTTTTCCAAAACCACCAAGGTACCATTCGCGTAACTAAAATCAATACTACTCTAGTGAATAAGTATTCTATGGGTAGAAAGATGCCCGCCATCATGGTGCTAGGTAACTTGCCACCTCTGTCACCATGCCAATGTGTACCTACCATGTTAAATCATTCTTCCCCAATCTTCCATGTCATCTGACACATGGCATCCATATCACGTTGACGTCTTTGTATGGAAAAATTCCCAATTTTCCCCAATTTTCCCCATTTTCGAAAATTTCAAAAAATGCCCAATTTCGAAAATCTTCCCATGAAAGCCATTGAAACTAGTAATTAAGATAGATATGGATAATTTAAACCATGTTTTTATCAATGAAAAATCATTCGCAACATTGCACACAAATGGTTGAGGAAACACATCAATTCCAACAACAATTAGTTCACCTACAACACTAAAATTCATCCAGAAGGAAAAACAATATGTAATTGGGGTCAAAAATTAGAGTGTGCAGAATCACCAATGGGAGCACACGCATAGTGCATAGAGTGTGCAGGCCAACATAGGCCTCATCGTGCACTATGCATAAAATGTGTGACTGTGTACAAGAAAATCCACACACTTATATGAACAACGCATTTATGGATCTTGTCGGCCCCTCAACCACTTCCGGTCCGACCCCCAACAGGATTTGACATTCATATATGAGCGAAATATAGATTGGGCATTTTTCAAGGTCTAGAGGGTGCCCTAAAAGGCCCCTTGTTCACACTATGAAACAATTACAATTTTTCCATGTATGAATTCTATAAATAAGAGCCATGGGTGCACTAAGTAACCAAGATCTTCAAGGTATTGTTATGCTGCAATAATTTTCTGTTGAGAATCCTCTTTTCTGTTTGGAGCCTTCATGCACCATTGTAATAGGCCATTTCACTCACCTCTTGAGGGAATAGGATTTTTTTTTCTTCATTTGTCATTTCTTCCATTGTAAGGAGTGAAGAGCTCTCAATTAGGGAACTCAAGAGCCCTCCCAAGGAGGAAGAAGGGACTCATATGTCCTTGACTTTCTCTACGGTGTTTTTCCTACTACTATATTGATCCATTAGTAGCATTATGTTGGCCATTGTTTGATTTTCATGGTTCTAAGTTTCTCAAGCTTTCTAACATTTATCTCTTAGTTGTTTTAGTTGTATTTCTTTGTTTACATATGTGTTTGTCTTATCCAACCCACTCACAAATTTGTTTTCTTGTCTAGCAGGTTCACTTATACATGCAAGTGTTTTTGTTTTATTCACCCAAGTGACAAAACCAACATAAAATATTGGTGACCATATTGGGGATCAGTATCAAATTCCTCCCTATTTGAGCTTTGAGAGTACTTCATTTTGATTGTTTTGTCTTGCAGGTACCAAATCCAGCCTAGAAAAACCTACCAAAGTCAAAATTCATAGCTGAGGAAGGAGTATTTCACTTGGGAATTTCTCCCCTGACGTGTAACAGGAAGTGCGCGGATTTTCCTACCCACAGACGTGCACTCTACGCACTGTGTGTGAAACAAGCCTCAATAATTTGTGCATTGTTAGAGAAATATTTACCTCACCCTATGCAATCTTGAAGAGAGGGACTTATTCCATTTCCCTATGCAGGCTTTTCTTCCCTGTTACTAAAGTTTAGAGACGAAAATATAAATTTTTTCCACTTGTACACATCTTGCACCCTATACAACAAGTGTATATGCATGATGCTCCACTACAGCCTGCGTACATCAGGATTTGGGCTAGAAAATCAAAATTAAATGTCAAGTTTCAATGTCATGATAGGATGTATATGATCCTTGGCCTTCCATATACTGTAAACACTATGACTCGGCCCTTCAGTTGCATTTATAAGGCTATAAATAAGCCAATTTTGAGTTGTGGAAAAGGAGAAAGAATTCAACTTTGAGAGCAAAGTTACTCTAGAGAAATTATTTACTTCATATTGAGTCTGCATCCCTTTTTCCTTTAAGTCTAAACACAGTGTTCAGCCCCCAAGCTCTTCCCTTATTGATGGAGAACCTCTTTTTCTCCCTCATATGAGCTTGCCTTTGGTGGAGGCTCGGTTGGAAGGAACTCAGTTTCTTGGTTCTGAACCATGCCGACACGAAAGTCTGTAATATTTTCACTTTTGCTCATCATTTATTAATAAAAATTCTAATTTCCCGTCCAATTGATATCTTGCAAATATATGTATTATTATCCATGGGCGTATTTTTTTATGTATATTGATGGATTATGCTATCTAATATGATAACCATTTATATTTCCACCATATGCTTGTTTTCTCTTGTTTGTTGAGAACTTGTTGCATGTATATAGATTTGGTTCAAAGTGCTCAATGGTGGACATCATCGAACATCTGGACGAGGTAGGCCTCTTTCTTATATTGCTTGCACATTGGTTTATATAACATGTTGTTGGGATAGATTTCATTTCTGCAATCATTTCCGTCTGGTGTGGTTCACCCTGGCCATAGAGATATTTTCCTCATAACACACATTATGCACCCCCTGCATGCCTGTTAGAATTGTAACTTGTGCATAATTCAAGTTTTTCAAATTGTAAGGGTTTTTGTGAATGGTCTGAGAACCCCTAGCCATCATATTTTTATTTTTATTCCTTTTTTAAGGCAACTGCACTCCAATTAGAGTCCTTTCCCATATGAAAGGTTAGATAACATAGGGACTTAGGGGGAAAAAATAACCAATATTCTCCTCTTTTTCTTTGTTTCCACATGGATGGCTTATTTGGCTTGTAAAATTTAAGTTGAGGTTATTTCTTTCATACAAAATCACTTAAAGTGGGACTGGAAACCAATTTTGACCCTCAAGTATGTTGTTCCCTCACACCCTAGTGTAATCATGGGAATCAAAAAGAAGGTTGAGAGGAAGTTTCATCTCCCTTAAAAAAAATATTTAGGAGAGGACAAAGCCCCCCTAGGGTTCCTCTTTAGTTTTTGAAATCATCTTAAATGTTTTGTAAGGGCCCATACATGCCCACATGTTGCAAACTTAGGATAGTTTCTAAATTTCTTTCTTAGTTTACATCACAAACTAGGGAAGTTTAAAGATCAAAGAAACAGGCCCATACATGCCCACATGCTTGCAACATAGGACAGTTTCAAATATTTCTTAGTATAGACAACATTTTAGGGAGTTTAAAGGATTTGTAAACGACCCATATGTCCACATTGCTAGTTCTTTAAGGATTTAAATATTTCACAAGGTTGTACCAAAGACACATAGTAAGCTAGGTAAAAGAGATTTGTAAGGACCACAGGAAGTCCACATGTTGCAATCTCACACATAACTTATTAAAAATCTTTGCACATTTGTCACTTTCTTGCACACAAATCCACTCCTCACACACATAAATTATATTTTGAAATAGTGGAGGCTAAAGTAAGTTTTCTACAAAGGAATTCTGAAATATATGACTACTTCATTGAAAATTATCAACACCCATTAATTCAAACGAGTTTGGTCCATTACCCCAATCTCTCAGCCTACCACATCTAAAATTTTCTAACCAACACACTAAATTTTCCTCCACGGGAGGTGCCAAAAGAAATATTTAGTCTAGGTAGGATGTCGGGGGTAGGCATCCAAATAACCCCCTATTATCTGGTTCTCACATTTTCAAAGAATAGAAGTTGAGAAATAGGGAACTATAAAATCCTCCAAGTCAAGTGTTCCTACACCATAAGGCATGGAGATACCCATGAAGGGTTGAAGGCCGAGGTTCGGTGTTTCTGCACATCCCTCATTGATTCACCCAACTCTTGGAAGGGCATCCAAACTATGACACATTTTCGAGGCTAAAAATCTAAATGTTGCACTTTGACCAAGGTACCTAGTGGCCAAAACTTAGGACATCTACCCAGGTGGAGATTATGGGTTGCAATCACACCTTGATCAGATTTTGTGTGGCTATTAGGAAATATCACCAACTCTTTCCAGAAATGCACCCTCCACCCTCATTGTAATTGTTTACTTCAACCTTCACTAGTTCCTCTTCTGGTTTCTTCAGACCCCACTATTGAGTGCTATTGGAAGTCCCAATGTTGATTGAGAGGAAGGATGATACATAATTTAGGACATGAGGATTTGTTTTTATTGTTCCCCCACATGAACAAAATCCATCTATCCACATACTTGTTTATTTTACAACTGATTTATGTATGATGCTCATTTGAATACATGTAAATGTGACTTACACTATCTTGTAAAAATTCAAAATATAAAAAGATCTTGTTCATTTATTTCTCTCTTGTCACCATTTACACACATTCTCTTTTCTATTTGGAAACCATAGGGGACCCACAAAATCCCCATCATTCCAGACGCTTGCTGAATTTCCCTCATATTCTAGGAGGAGTCCCTAGGCTTTCCAACTCACCAGACTAACCATATCACACCCCCATGAGTGCTACTTTTTAGGGATCTGTTTTAATTGGTTCCATTTTGCTTGGGTCCAATTACCAAGGCCATCTATCCACTAGTTCTCCTTCACAAAGAGGCGGGGGTGAAAATTCTTCTCAAGGGAGAAGTACAACCCCACCAAATATTTCTCAAGAGACAGTTCCACTACTTGCTCACATAATGGATGGAACTACTCCTTTGCAACATCTCCCTATCCCATACTTGGTATCCCTCAACATTCCTAATTTTACCAAACTCATGAATGATCCCATTTTACATGACCCCACATGGCCTAATATTCCTACCAAACTACCTTCACATATTCGAAAGTTTGAAGGAAAACTGGGGGAAGATCTTGCCAACCATGTTATGAACTTCCACTTATGGTTCTCTTCAGATAAAATCATGGATGATTCCATATTCTTGAGGTTATTTCAAATAACTCTCATGTTCCCATCAACAAAATGGTATGTGGAAGAAAAATCAGGGTCCCATGTGACTTTTGAATGATTGGCCAAGGCCTTTTTGTCCTTTTTCCAACTACGATTTTGTCATGATACCGACTTGGAACTTCTCTCTGAGTTCAAAAAAAACACTTCTATCCACATAGATGACCACATCCATGAATGGTGTCGAAAAATTAGTTTGTGTAAAGAATAAACCACCAAAGAACAACGTCTTGATTGGTTTCTCAAATCACTTGTCTCTGTTATTTCCAAAGATGTAGAATCCAGATTTCCTCAGTCAGAAGAGGAAGCCATAAATAATGCCCAATAGTTTGACCTTATCTAAGTTCAGTTAGGTTACTTGTACATAGTATTTCCTGATGCACCTAGACCCAAACCATTCAGCCAGGACAAACCTGGAATGTCCCATGCTACATATGGGTTGATTGGTTCTATGAACCATATCAACCCTTATGGCCACCCATCACCTGGTTATGGTGCACATCAATATCCAAAACCATATGGAGGGACATCTTATTACCCTCCTCCCACTCACCAATATCCATATATTGTTCCTCCCCCTCCACCAATGGGTGGACCCTCACCGGTACCCATGATGTGTCTAGCCTCTCAACAAAGTACGGGTTCACCTTCTACCTCTTCATACAACCTTAGCACTAGTGGAAGCACTTCAACTTCCTACAAACCATATGGATCATCTCAAAAAAATAATCCATATTTTCCATTCCCTGGTCCTCCAGGGTTGGTTTAACCTCCACCAAGACAACCACGAGCCAACATTAAATTTTTTCAACCCTTTCAGATTCAACAACTTCAAACTTTTGAACAATTGAATACGGAAAATCTAGCCCATCCGCCAAATAATGCCAAGAATAAAGGGAAAAACCGAAACAATAACAAACTTGGACCAGGTGTTATCAGACTAACCGGTAAGTGTGGACACAAACATATCTCCCTAACTTCCACAGGAAGCCATAACAATACAAGACATAATACACACTTGACCTTAAACTTCATTGTCATATAAATTAGTTTAGAGAGGTCCAAATGACATATCTTTTAAACGATGCTTGATCCTCGCTAGTGTCATCCTCGTAGCTCCTTATTTGAGTTTTCAGAATCGTGAGCCTGTTTAAGAATCACAAAACAAAAGAGAGAGAGAGCACAAAGATATATATATTCCAATGAACTCTATGTATAAGATCAAGGAGTTATACAATAAAAGATGAGACACCTTTATAGGGAAGAAATGTATTGTTGCATTATATTAAATCGAAAGTGGAGAATACAACCCATGCCTTGATGTTGCAAGGTCCCCTTTCAATGGCTCTTTGTTCCAATACACACAGATTTTATCCAATGCCTTTGATTAAGAAGATTCACAATCTGACTTAGAGAACTAAAGGAAATCTCTCAAGCATAAACTGTAGTAGAACCCTTCATGCATATGCAAGTCTTAGCCTATTAAAACATAGCCTTTTCCATGAGATATACCTCTTTATATAGTGTGAAAGAGAGATGGATGAGGATATTAGGATGATCCCACTAAATTAGAGAAGTGAGTAATATCCAAATCGATCGGAGGCCACCTCATCTTCTAGAAGATTCCCTTCTAGAACATTTGTGAATTTTGAATTTTCCTTTTCTTAAGCATCGTCGCGCCTTATGCACAAGCTTCATGCGACAATGTTGCAGTCTAGTTTTAGTGAAAAGTGCAATGATCAGGAATCGTCACACCCCATGCATATAGCAGAGTGTGATGACCTTGCTTGTTATAGTTTTTGAAAGAGGAAAAGCAAACCACTTCTCTCATGGAGAAAGTCTTTTTTAATATTTTCAGGGAACATGAACACATGTTGTCATTTGATCACTGAGGTGACCAAAATAATGTGTGACATAATTTCCCCCAAAATATGAAGCTATAACTTGTGACAACTGAAATACTTTGTAGAATGTGTGTGTTAAAAACAAAGAGCGCATTGATCGGGAACCTGCAAACAATCAAGCATATGCATAATAATATACCATCTTTTGAGGTAGGCATTCCCATGCTCATACTAAAAGTGACTCTAATAATAATTTTAAAGTGAGTCATGGACACTAAAAAATACACTGTGGATCCATGTCATTATGATTCATCATAGCCACCAGGAATACATTGTGGATCTATGCTCTAAAAGAATTCAAATTTGGACATAGCCACGAGACATACACAATGGATTTATGTGTCATTACAAACTTATGAATACTATGTCGCAACCTAGACCAAAAATATGAGATCCATGGTCTTAATTTCCATCGTCTCTAAGTAAAAATCTAGCCATGTGATTACAGGTGTTGAAGTCAAACATGGTAGAAACCACTTTATTACCGGTCATTAATGAAAACCGTTAACAAGTGAGAGGGAAATCACCATTGATGTCAATGACTCCCAAGGTAATTTAGTACAATCCAAAAAATTTGAATAAATGAGTTTAAGTCGAACAATCGATGGAATCTTCCAATCAGGGGTTAATGATGTCAATCCACTATTGAAAGTCAAGAAACCTACCATTGAGGCATGTAGACACTAAGTTACTAAATGATTTCTAAATATTTTTCCTCGATAATGAGTTGAAGTTGACAGGAAAATACTCGCCATAGTAGGGCCTTGATGTATCCCCCATCAATGACACAAAATATGTAACATATTTTAAGTATATAAGAGTATGAAGTGGTTTGGAACTAACTCAAGGAAGATTGACATGGTAGAAAATTTATAACTGCAAATGGATGACTCAATAGAAGGCTTGTTTAGGTTGGAATTCTCTTTAACATATGGATGACACGATAGTTGTCTTGGAAGCATTGACTCAAGGGGGAACCAGCATATGAACTTGTGGATGGCCAAATGAGAGACAAATGGGTATCCAAACCTAGATACAATGATGAAGGGGGTCTCATGTTCAGGAGCGACTATTACCGCCACTAACACAAATACAAAGACACATTTCTTTCCCAATTTTCCCCCACCATTTCTGGCGAGTACCTCTTTATTCTTATGCAAGCTTGAGGAGGATAAAATATGTTTGTAAATGTAAGCTCATCCTTCGGATGAGTCCCTCAGAGTATGTTCAACGAACCCTAAAAAGGAGTGGTTAACTCCCATATGGGTCTTTCGATGTTTATTTAATGAGTCCAAAGAGAGAAAACTCAAGGGTTTTTCGTTTTTAGAGAGTCTAAAAAACGCTTAAAGAGAACTCCATCAGGTCACCTTTTGTAAGTTAGTTTGATGAGACTAAAAAAGAGATAACCTACCACTCATCAGACATTTACTTCAAATACTTTTATGAGGATGAAAAGAACAAGGTCGCACGACCATCTTTTCATGTTTAGGGAGCTTCAAAAGGGATTAAAGGATACTCCATAGGTTTCATTTTTCATATTTCCAGTGTGAGTTTGAAAAATTTACAAAAGACTAATCGATTACATTCTCATGGTTTTATGAGCATGAGAAAGAATTAATACCCTTCTTGAAGTTTTTCCTAGAAACCCCTAAAAGGATTTGTATATAAGAAAAATATGTAAAAACAAATCTAAAAGGGTGGATCCATATTCAAACATCTCATCTCTAGACCTTTTAATCTACAAAAGTCAACACTTTGCCAAGTTGTTAAGACTTTAGGGCATGGATAAAATATAAAAATAATATAATTTTGCAAATAAAAAGTGGTAAAAAACAATAAAATAGGCCCCAAACACCATTTTACCATTCATTTGAAAATTTACCCAAATAGTGCTCCAAAACCCTTTTCCTCCCCAAATTTCAATTGTCAATTGTGGAGTGTGTGGTGGATCATTTTGCGAACCATATCCGTCAAGCAGGTAATCATCTCCTTCTTCATCTTTTCATGGTTTCAAAATTTGCTTTCATTGGTTAAATTTGGGTGTTAGGTCGACGTTTTTAGGGCTACCTGTGCGTTGAGATCGTCGCAGGTCCACTATATCGTGAACTGCGATGATCTTGCATTGTCGAAGGAGACCCTATAGGTAGGGTGCGTTGACATCACTCTATGTGAAAGTGCATCCCTGTGATGACTACAACCAAAAATGTTAAAATATAAACATAACTAGAAAAACCCCCAGGAAAGAATTTTTATGTTTCTAATCTTCTTTTAATGTTCTTTGGCAGGATTTCCTTGGTCAAGATACTTGAGTGGCATGAGAGAGAGCATGAGGAAGAGGATTATTTTGTTGGGAATGACCTGGGCACAATTATGTCTCCAAGGTAATGTGGGTTACTCAACGTTTTCAGGATTCGGGGCATGAGATCCTAGTTGAGGCTACTAGAGTATTTGGTTCACATGTGGGATGTGAACGAACATGCATTTTGCATGGTTATTCATACACTCACAAAATATATAGAGGATATCTATTTTCTGATAGGGTTTTCTCATCATGGTTCATGGGTATCGATCACAAGAAGCAGGGGTGGAGGTGAACCTATGGATTACTATGTTCACCACCATTGTGTGCCAGATACCAAAAAACATAGTGGTAAGGTAGCCATCGGAAATGTCTGGGTTTTACCATTTTGGACCATCCTTTACACCATTACTCGCATTGCAGAGAGTGAATCTCCCCGTATGGATTTGCAAAGCCATTTTCATTATGCGATAGAGTGCATGGAACCCATATTATTCAACTAGTGTGAGGGTGTCCTAAAAAGCATGAAAAAACATCTCACAAATTGTCGAAATGGTCGTTTGAAACAATTTGGATACGGGTCCATTTTGGTATCCTTCTTTCTGGAGAGATTTCCTATCCTACATCTGCAAGTGGAGTGGGGTATACCTGCTCCATAATATCCATGGATGAAGATGTGGGTGGATCTAACGGCTCGACATGGTGGTTTTCCCATCGTCACATATGACAATGTTTTCTTCTAATGGATAAGGAAATAGCTACTCATGGTGGAAGACTATGCATATGCCAAGACATATTTTCATGGGGATCCAAATCTAGATATTCCTAATGGATCCTAGTGGGGGGACATAGGTAAGAAGGAAATTTTTGTTTATATAATTCTTTTGATATTTTAATTATATAAAATGTTTTCCTTGTGTTATCTACCCAATGACTAATCAAGTGCTCTCAATAATGTATATGCGGGGCCTTATTGTCCTCTGAGATCATCTCCCATCCATAGGATAGGAGAGAGAGGTGTTGTAGCAGGGGTAGTTGTCGTAGATCTTGAGGTTATTGAATAGAACCTAGAGGGACTAACCATGAATGTCCCTAATGCCATGGTGGATGAACTTCCCAGGCACTATCAATGCCACATAGTGGGCATCTCTACATATATTGGTTTACTACTTGTAAAGTAGCACGGGAAGTCACTTGTTATAGCGAGCAACTTCCTTAACGTTTTTTGTACATGAATTCATGAACTTCAGATTTTTATATTTTATTATTTAGACAAAAACGTTTTTGTAACCTTTATCATTATAAATATAAAGTTCCTACCAGCTTACTTGTTTTTGTATTAAAAATGTGATTGGGTTTATAAATGTCTCAAATGTATGTCTAACAAATAATTAGCGAAGGCATATTTCAATGTATTTATACATCTAGGAAGTGTTGATATTCAATGTAATCAAAATTTCTTTCGAAGAGGCAAATTCATAAATATACCTGTAATAAAGTAGGACTTCATATGGAATAAATGTTACTCAACTGTAGTACTACTAATTGTGAATCCATTTGTACATTAAGATGATGGATTCCAAGTGAAATGATGTTAGTTAACAACTTGATAACTACATTGTATTCTGCAATATTACTATTTTCACGACCAAGGAAAACACCATGTAGACTGATCAATTCATCTATAAGTGCATAGATTGCCCAAACAACATACGATAAGTTTTGAGTACTGTGACTAGCACCATCAACGAATCCGATATAGGTTAGCGAAGACACCAACATCTAGAAACCAAGCACAATGCAAAGTAAGAAGCTAAAAGGAGGAACCAAAAACGAAAAAGCACACAAGAGTATGATACACAAAAAATACACAACACTCATGAAAAAATGATTTAAGCATAGTACTTCTTCAAGTAAATCCCTTTTCTTGGTTCACTCAAAGGAATTCCATCATAATATACCATCTCATAAGCTCCTTTCTCTATCACTCGTTTCACAATATAAGGGCCCTGCCACATGGGATCGAATTTACCGGCCCCTAGTAAGTCACAATATTGTTTGTAGAGAACTAAATCACCCTTAGAAAATACACGTGGTTTGACATGATTTTCATATTGATATCTCACACGCTTTTTCTAATTTTCAATGACTAAAGAAGCATCATGACAGGTCTCGTATAATTTCATCAAATATAAAATATGTTCCTCTTCAGTTGAGGTGTTAGGGATAAGCTTGACAACTAGTTTCAAATATGGGATTTCACATTCAATCAACAAAATTGCTTCAATACCATATACTAATTGGAATGATCAGAACCCCATGGAAGACTTAAAAAATATTCGATATGTCCACAATGCTAAGAAAAGCATCGTGTGCCAACTTGACTTGTGAATTCCTACCATTCGGCGAAGCATAGTAGTGAGAACTGTGTTGATTGCTTCAACCTGGCCATTGGCCTGTGGATAATAAGGGGTTGAGTTTTCATGTTGAAGACCCAACTTCTCGATAAGTGTGGACACAAACAGATCTCCCTAACTTCCATAGGAATCTAGAACAAAACAGGAAAGAATACACACTTCACCTTAAACTTCATTGTCATATAAACTAGTTTAGAGAGGTCCAAATGACATACCTTTTAAACGATGCTTGATCCTCTCTAGTGTCATCCTCGTAGCTCCTTCTTTGAGTTTTTAGAATGGTGTGCATGTTTAAGAAGAAAAAATGAATGAAGAGAGAGAGAATATATATATATATATATATATGTATATATATTCCAATGAACTCTATGTATAAGATCAAGGAGTTATACAATAAAAGATGAGACACCTTTATAGGGAATAAATGTATTGTTGCATTATATTAAATGGAAAGTGGAGAATAAAACCCATGCCTTGATATTCCAAGGTCCCATTTCAATTGATCTTTGTTCCATCACACACACTTTTTCTCCAATTCCTTTGATGAAGAAGATCCACAATCTGACTTAGAGAACTAGAGGAAATCTCTCAAGCATAATATGTAGTAGGACCCTTCATGCATATGCAAGTCTTAGCCTATTCAACCTTAGCCTTTTCCATGATACATCCCTCTTTATATAGTGTGAAATAGAGATAGATGAGGATATTAGGATGATCCCACTAAATTAGAGAAGCGAGTAATATCCAAACTGATCATAGGCCACCTCATCTTCTAGAAGATTCCCTTCTAGAACATTCGTGACTTTTGACTTTTCATTTTCTTAAGCATCGCCACACCATATGCACAAGAAACATGTGATGACATCATAGTATATTTTTAGTGAAGAGTGCGGCGATCAGGCATCGTCGCACCCCATGCATATAGCAGGGTGCGAGGACCTTCCTTGTTATAGTTTTTGAAAGAGGAAAAGAAAACCACTTTTCTCGTGGAGAAAGTATCTTTTAATATTTTCAAGGAAAATGAACAGATGTTGTCAGTTTATCACTGAGGTGAAAAAAATAATGTGTAACACTAGGAGGAAATAAACCCCAACAAAACCCTCCTGCTAGTGGCAACCAAAATCAAGGCAACCAAAAACCCCAAGAGGGAAACAATAACAATCAACCTCGACAAGGGAGGAACAATAACCTCCGAAATAAATTCCCTTGTGCTCTTTGTGGTGAGTATGGACATTATACACACCATTTCCCCTAAATTTATGACTTCAAATGAATTAAATAATCCATGAACACACAACATCCTACAACACCACCTACCCCTCAGCAGACCCCACAATAGTACTTGCAACAGCCCCCTCTGATCATTTTGAAAAACCCTATTCCAAACCAATGTGTGATGAATACCCAACAAGGGGTACACCCTGCTCCACTCGAAATGGGGTAGTATCAGAACCCAGGTCCCAATCAACCTAGAAATCTGGACGATCGCAACATCCTCCTTACCAGCGAAGAAGATAATAGTCTACAAGAACGCGGTCGCCAATACGGTGTTCCCCCTAAATATACCCCGACCACCTCAGAAGCAGCTCCAAATACAAACAGAAAACCATTGACATTACATGCCTTAACACTGAAGAAAACCCTCGTATACCACATATGTCGTTACGATAGAACGTACATAACCCTCATGCTATGACAACCCATAACTACAGTCTGGTAGACGACTTAGCACAGTCTCTTGCAGCCATGTCTGTATTGGACGTCCTCCAAACCTATCCAACTCAGCATAAATCCTTGGTTTCCGCCTTGGGGGAAGTCGACCCAGCAAATACTAGACTCATAAATTTTGATCTATATAGTGGAGAACCACGCCTCCCCACCCTGACATATTTTCAGATACCAGTTAAAATATGGAACATCATAGTTCATCAGCATATCATCGATGAAGGTGAATCCACGTGCATCATGTCCAAATTCGTATGGAAAAACCTTGTCTCACCCGAGATAGTACCATCTTCCATCACCCTTCGAGCTTATGATGGTCACCCATCATCCCCTGAAGGGATTTTCCAAAATTTCCTTGTTGAGATCGGGGGAAACACCATATTAATTGATATCGAAGTTATAGACGCCCCACTTGATTACAATATCTTGTTCAGACGTAGCTACATGTGTGATATGAAGGCGATAGACTCTTACTTGTTTCGTATGATGATGTTCCCCAACAACAAGAAAATTGCCATGATCGACCAACTTACACATTACGAGCCTAACCATTCTGCCAACATTGATAACATTATCCCCCTTGTCCGCACTAGCTCATATGTTTTTGCGGTCATCGACATAGGTCTTGTAATTTTCAAGGACCCATCCTTGATGGGGGAATATCATGGAGCACCACCTCTCTTACACCCTTCAGCACAAGTATGTGTGGTATATTCTAATGGAACGTATATCAGAGACAATACTCCTCCCATTGAGGCCCCTCCCAACATCGAAGTTCTACCAGTTGAAGAAATATTACCTCAGGAATTCCCTGAGAACCCCATTGCACCATTTATCCCAGATTTTCCCCCACCTCCAGGGGAAAATCCCGATTTGGGAAACAGTCCCCCAAGCCATTACCCAATTTCCCTTTTTCTACCCCCACCTGGAGTATAATCATTCTAGTTAGTTGCTACTCTCACCCTTCCAAACATGGTTCTTTCCATCCCTGTATGGTATCTCCATCCATCAGTGATGGTCCCTACGCCATCTCTCACTCCTCAAACAGAAGGACTACTGATGCAGATCCTAGTACAGGTTCCTACCACAACTCCCCCACACCTAGCTAGTAGCAATGACACCACCATTGGGGGTAGACGAAAGAAGAACAAGCCCACAACTCCACTTCCTCCCCAAGCTCAACCTCCTTGTGCACTATGTGAAAGAGAAGGACAACCCACCAATAGATGCCCTATTCTTCTCGAGTTACACAATATGATCCAGATCCCTAGATAAACCACATTTCTTGCCATTCCACCAAGTACGTACACTACTATTATTGAGTCCACAAAAACATGCAATAAAGGATTGCGAACCAAATTCACTTGTGCCATCTATTTAAAATATGGTCACTACACTCATCATTTCCCAACTCTACCTCATTTTTTCCAAATGTTAGCTGATGTATGCCAAACATCTCATCCAGATCCCTGTCAACCAACCCCTATTGAAGATAACATTACTGAAATTTGATATATTTCGTCATTAGTCCCCGAGTGAACAAGGTACCCCCCACAATATCATGACATTCACTTTATGTCAAGCGACCCCTCACACCCTGTACACGATATCATGCGTGCATCCTCACCACTTGAGGAAAATCACACTTCCTTGCTGACAGTTCCCCATGTCACCTCCCATGATCCATTGTATTCTCACATTTTTCACTGCAAAGAAGATATCTTGGAGGAAATCACTACCCCAGATTCCTCATGCATGCTTTTCTTCCCAAACCCTGCACCCACATGTGCGACTGTGTCCAACACAGTCGCACATTATGTGCAAGAAACATGATTATAATCACGCACATGTACATGTGTTACACATTATTTTTCATCATCCCTATGACCTTTAATGATGTAAACCTATCTGTTGCCTTCAGAGGGGTCAGTGGCCTGAGTTCTTGAAGAGAGAAGGGAGAAGAACTTTTCCTGAGAGAAGAAGTTGCATTCTCCTTTGTAAAAACCCTATTAAAGAGGATGTTTGTAGGTTGCTATATAGGCAGGGTACGAGAATGCCTGATTCTCACAAGTTGCACCATAGCTGGGTTGTGAGAGGTTCATAGGTTGCTCTATAGGTAGGGTGCGAGCATGCTCATACGTGGGAAAAACGAGCATGTTCTTGATGCTTCTAGAAGGAGAAACTTCCATGGTGAGGTGGAATTCGAATGGTTTGGAGCTTACTCGCTTTCATGATTTAGTGGGATCATCCTAACCTCCTCACCTTATCCTCTTCATCTTATAAAAGGAGAGGAGCTCTCATGGAGAAGGGCTAAGTTTTTTTTGGCTTGGGATTGTTAGCTTGGTTAAGAGTGGCTTTGAGATTTGTTTTGTCAAGACAGATTGTGAATATTATCAGATCTATGTTCTCAGAATTCTTGGAGTGGAAGTGTGTGGGGAATGAAGGACAGTTGGAAGGGACCTTACGACATCAAGGCCATGGTTGTAATCTCTCTTTCACATTTAATATTATACAGTAATATGATTCTTTCCTATAAAGCTTGTTGTGTTTTATTGTATGATTCATTGATCACATACATAGGTTTATATTGAGTTTATGCTACTACTATCACTTTGGTTGGTTGATTTCTTTTGCAGGGTCATCATTGTATGAGTGTTGGAATGGAGCTATGATGGAGATAGCGAGAGGAAGTGGTGTTTAAACGGTATGTCACCTATCTCTATTTAGTTAGTAAATTCAATATTTAAAACATAAGGAAAGCATCATGTTCTGGTGTGTTTTGTTCTAGATCTAGGTGGATATAGGGAGATCAGTTGGTGTCCGCACCTATCGATTTGTCCGATAACAACATGGGTATTCCTCCTTTTCCCATGCACTGGTGGGCCCCTACCCAAAAAACACCTTGTATGACCCTATGTACAACCACTACCTACATACTAGGAAATTCACATCATGCGGGATGATAGGACCACTAACATGTCTCTCACCACTCCTGGATTGGTAGCCTCATGCTCTCGCAATATCCAAATATCCTCAAAGCTATCTCATCAGCTCAACAATAATGACAGGTACAAATGAGGTTGCATTGTGGGCCCACCAACCATATATAGTCCCTTTTTCCCAACTTCCATACTCTGTTACAGGAGCTCATAGCCTTCATTTTTAGATCCATTCTCATCCATGAGATCATGGTCCCGCCATCTACACATTCACATTCCCCAGATCATCATATGCACTTGGCCCCAGAGGGGAATTTTCTTTCATGTCACGTTCAGGTACGCATGCTCATGATCAATTTTATCAAATAGTTGTTATATTTTCTTTATCATTAGATATTTTTCGCATTGGGTATTTGGTTTTCATGTGTGCAGGTACTTGTTTTGCAAGCTTACAACCCCTTCAAGTATATGTTTGACACTGGCATGTAATTATTCTCTTTTTAAATCAATTTCATATCCCATTCACACCCTATGACATTCACCTTTAGGTTCCTTACATCCAGCCTTGCAGTACCTTTACCTATGCCGCCTTTGGGTACTATCACCTGGTAGAACTCTCCCCCACATGAGTTGTCTCGTTCATAGTTCCCATTGGCAAATTGACACTCATGCTGATTCCACACCCTAGGGATGGGTGTCCCTATAGTATTATACACTTCTGAGAATGAACCCCATAATTCTTCTCATCATATTGATAACTTTCCCAATGGACTCCGAGGTCATATCATCTCGATTCTATTGAATACACCTCCAAAGTTTCATTAGCCCTCCATATCATCCACCATCATTTTTCCCATCAACAGATTTTCCTCCATCCATTTACCTAATACAGAAACCCACTCATGGGGCCCCAACCCTCCACCAGTTTTATTTTGCAAACTTGTGCCCTAAATAGGCCAAGCCATATTTCACTGGGGCACCCGTTTATGTATCTGTATACTCAACCCAAATTATTCTTTATTTCTTTGGTAATTGTAAAAAGCCTTTGTTTCCAATATATACTTCATTTTTTCATCGTCACCCTTGAAGGAATTTTTTTCCTGGAAAATCAACCCATGTCACTCTTGGTTGGGGCATCCACTCTCTTTTCATTCCAACATCATCCACGAACCCTGAGTATCCCAAATTCATAGACCCATGATCTTTGAGTTTTTCCACCTTGTTAGCCTCTGGCAGAGTTTAATCCCATATCTAGTCATCCCCCTGACACTAGATCTAGTTTTACAGTTGCTACCAATCGTCCTTCAAAATTCCCCAACCAAGGGAAGTCTTGAGTATCAACACATATTGACTTCGTTCACGTTACCTGTCAGTACCTGATATCATCTCAGTGGATTTCACGAATACCTTTGCTTCTTGGAGTTGCATCTCCCTTCCTGTCAACACCAATACAGTTTCTATAAGGGAGACATTATCTTGACTCTCCTTACCTTTTCAATGAGGAGTCTCATATGGCACATAGAGAAACATCATTGATCTCTGATTCTGTTGACCCCCATAACATTCAACTTCAACAAACTCTCATGTTATGGTGGGTATTACTATGCGACTATTGAAGTTGTTTCATACCAGCCAAAGACCTTTGAATTTGTTAGGACATCAATGCCTATGAGTCATAAACATTTCTTACAGTCTTCCTTGCCTCACTTCAGAGTCGGTTCACCATTCAGAACTATCATTTGTCGTTATCAACTTCCCCTCAGGGCACTACATTTATCTACATCAACATACATCTTCATTTACAATCTCACATTTTGGTTTCATGACACTATCATGGGGCATGCCTACCTCATTTGTACATAGATTTTTTTTTCTCCCTCAAGAAATTTTTGGGTTCCACTCCCTCCCCTTCGACGGATCACTCTTGTAGTTCCTCTCTTCATTCTTCCTTACAATGATACTCTCAACAAAAGAAACATTGATCTATTTCAGATATACATATGCTCCTAACCTCACACATCAGGTGGCATCTGTTATCACTGAAAAATCATCCACAACATTTCACACAAATTGTTAAAGAAACACATCAATGGAAACAACAATTAGTTCACCTACAACACTAAAATTCATCCAGAAGGCAAAAAACTATGTAATTGGGGTAAAAAATCAAAGTGTGTAGAATCACCAAAGGGAGCGCACACACAGTGCATAGAGTTCACAGGCCAACACAACCCTCATAACGCACTATGCGCAAAATGCGTGACTGTGTACGAGAAAATACACACACTTATATGAACAACGCATTGATGGATCCTGTTGGACCCTCAACCACTTGTTCTCTGACCCCCAACACAATTTGACACTCATATCTGAGAGAAATCTAGCTTGGGGGATGGTCAAGGGCTAGAGGGTGCCCTAAAAGGCCCCTTGTTCACACTATGAACCAATTACATTTTGTCATGTGTAAATGTTATAAATAAGAGCCATGGGTGTGATAAGAAACCAAGATCTTCAAGGTATTTTTATGCAGGAAGAATTCTCCCTTGAGAATCCTCTTTTCTCATTGGAGCCTTCAATAACCATTGCAATAGGCCATTCCACTCACCTCTTGAGGGAATAGGCATTGTTTTTCTTCATTTGTCATTTATTCCATTGTAAGGAGTGAAGAGATCTCAATTAGGGAACTCAAGAGCCATCCCAAGGAGGAAGAGGGGACTCGTAAGTCCATGACTTTATCTATGGTGTTTTGACTACTAATATATTGATCCATTGGTAGCATTATGTTGGTCATTGTTTGATTTTCATGGTTCTAAATTTCTCAAGATTTCTAACATTTATTTCTTAGTTGTTTTATTTTTATTTCTTTGTTTACATATGTGTTTGGATTATCTAACCCACTCACAAAAATTATGTCTGGTCTAGCAGGCTCACTTAGACATGCAAGTGTTGTTGTTTTTCTCACCCAAGTGACAAAACCAACACAACACTTGTAACCATGAATTCGAGTACATAACATATATTTGACTCTTTACACATCAAATTTCTCATGAATTTCATTGCAGAATTGGGGATTTTTCCTAATTTGCTCTCAAATTTATCATGGAACTTATAGAAATTAATTCTCTACCATTTCCATTTCAACATTCTACTAACTTGGCCCATCCAGGCTCAGTGTTGAAAATTGGGCTCTGATACCACATTATAGCATCCACATACCCCGGCTTGGAAAAGCCACATGAAAATTTCTTGAACTCTAATACTAATTTAATTCATAAAAATAATCTACAAATGCATATATTCATACAAAATAGTAACAAAAATATACATGCATCTTACACAGGAAAAACCCATGAAAACAAATGCATAAATATTAACATAACACATAAATTACTACAAAATTGACACTTATCTTTGAAGAAAATAACACCAACTGCATTCAGAACTTCCATGTTCCTCCCAGCCTTAGACCACACTTCTCATAACTCTTAGTAGTGGGTCACCCTCGAGGCTACAACTTAAACTCCACCTAGGAAATTGAATCATAACCCAGGATAAGGTTTCCCAGATAGCATAAATATCAAATGCAGGTGTGAACTCAAGCTAATAGCCTACATTCCCTCATTCTGCACATGCATATCCCACCCCATGAATTGTGCCCCTTCTCTACTCAATAGTCCCCACTTCCCTTTTGAGGCTTCAACAACAGGTCGAAAAGGAAGTCTCAGAGCCCTGTAGCTACAACTTGGCATCTTGGGAATTAATTCCTACCAATTTTGTCACTTGGAGAGAATTCTCACGAGCCTGAGAACATGCTTCTTCAATAGTCCATGGGCCTAACAACTTGCCTTTTCTGCTCCAAATATTCCTAGGTAAAGGTATAGTAACATCAGGGTATGGATGATAGTTGAGTGAGTGAAGGAAATGAATATAGAATGATATAAAAATGAACTAAGTCTAAACTATATGTATGCATGTTCCCAACTTGACACTTGTTATGTTGGGAACTACCTTGGGCCCCCTTGAACCCCACTTGTCCCCATCCTTAGAACTTAGGATAAAATAAATATCCATACTTTATACTTTAAGGAATATTAATAAAATATTCCTTTGGGATTAAGCCCCCATAGCTTATCTCCTTTTCCTAAACTTGTATCCCTCTTTCCTTATTTAGTGGAGCTTAACCCCCCATTCGCATGGTTGGTCTGCAACAATGATCTGTTTTCATGAATATTTGTGTGTGATTACATATTACAATGATGACTCACTGACCATTTTAGCATCTATCCCTCCAACCTAATAACCACACAGGAACTCTGGCCTCAAAATACATATACACAACGGCACTCTGGCCCAAAATATCCTAGCTCACCAACCTATGTCTTCATTTACATTTATATGTACAATTGGGGTTTGGCCTAGGGGTATTACATAATATATCAAGCAATAACACCATTATCTTCTACATAAAAAGACAAAATATATTTCACATAGATAATCATCTATTTTTTTAAATTATTAATAAAAGATATACGATGCAAACATTTTAAAATGGGTTTCATCTATCCAACAATTTCACCTCATTATTAAATATAAGAAGGGATTCTCCAATAAGGACACTAATCTCCTCAAACATCTACTCAATATTATATATATATATATATATAATGTGAAGATTGTAATCATTGTATGTAATTAATACCTTCTTTGGATTTGTGGTGAAAGCATTAAGTCATCCTACATAAATAAGCTAAACATCATTCCCCAACAAAAGTATTTGTGACAGTTGGATCTACATGATATACCAACTCCATGTCCCCAACAAAAAATCTCATTTTATTTTTTTCTAAGAAGCCCGCACTTCATCATATGCTACATATTTTGGACCCTGTAAGACCGTAAAAATCACTACTACACTATAGTGACATATTTTCCACGGTAGTTCCACTTGGGAATATATATATATATATATATATATATATATATATATATATATATATATATTGGTTTCCATGATGCAATGTATGACACATTGGGGAATAATACTTCTCATTGTTTTCACATTAAAAAAAAATCATATCTTCATCATAGAAATTGATCCACCCCATAGATTGAATAAATTTTATGTCATATCATGCATGATTTAAATTTATTTTCATTATGTTTTGAATAAGGCATGTTTTTTTCCATCCTATTATGCCTCAATTAGGTCAACACAACATGTGAATACAATGTGTTTGTGTCGAGTTTTTCATTTTTTTCACATTAATTTTTTTTATATCCTCAACATAGAAATTGATCCACCTCATAGATTGAATATATTTTATGTCATATTATGCAACATTTAAATTCAATTTCATTAAATTTTTTTTTTTCAAAAAACATGTTTTTTTCATCCTATTATGCCTCAAGTAGGTCAACACAACATGTGAATACAATGTGTTTGTGTCGAGTTTTACATCGATATATTTTTTTTCATTGCATGTTACATTGTTATAATCAGATTTTGTTTCGAAATTAGTGATAAATTTGTCATTATACTAATTTGGATTCTTTGTCATTTTTCTATAATTTCATTAAATAAATTGAATTAATTAATTAAGAAATAACTTTTAAAATATTGAATTTTAAAACAAGAATTGAAATAACACAGTAAATACTCATCAAATTGATAACATAGTTCACCCATATGAGCTACGTCTCTAAGTCCACTTGAATTGATGATACAATCCATTAAAAATGATGAAAGTACAATCTTACATCACTTTACATAAAACAATGGCCTTCAATCTACAATAAATGAACAAATTTTCCCATTCTCGCAATAAAGGGGCTTCTCCTCCCAATATTCGACAAAGAATTTTATTTATCCAACATTAAAATCTTCCAATAGATTTTTTTCATAGAATGCATGCTTGAATATTACCTTGTAGATAGGATATGATGAGCATGAGCTCTTGGTCATGAGGATTAATAATAACAATGATATATTTGTTCCTATAAGGACTATACCTTGATGAATCACATGAAAATAATAGTGTTGTAATAAGGAGTCATTGCGTCAACATTTAGAATGCATGTGTTCTTTTGAACACTATTTCGGCTCAACGACCTCCTTCCATATGCAACCTTGAGATACATATACTCTCTTGAAGATTAAGTCACATTAAATATATGTTTGATAAGTGAATGGATCTCATCTAAGGTGGAAAATTCTTGAACATTTTTTCCTTTGTTTTACAATTCATTGAAATGGCTTCCTTGGATCCATGTGGAATAACAATCGATTAAATGTGAAAGAGTAGCATGGTAGCTCAAAATATCCATGGATTTTCTCTAGAAAATTTGTGCAAGCAATTCATAGGCTGGTGGAGATCATGTCACCCTGACATCTCATGAATGGATTGGTTGGGGGATCACTCCTCCCCACTAAGAATCCTTTGGACTAAAAAATTCTAGTCTCATTTAGAAAGTGAGTGATGGAAAATTCCCTCACTTTTTCAGTTTCCATCCATAGTTATTTACTTGGATGCATTCCTTTCATTCCCAAACAATGATACTCAACATCACTTCTTCACAAAGTTCTTACTCTTCTATCAAGAATAAAATATTTATGCAACTCATCAAGATATTGAGGAGAAAAATATTAAACATAAAGAACTTGAACATTCTCACCTTGATCCATGATCATAGGAGGCTTATATAGTTTCATTTTTTCAACATTAACCATGGAATACATATGCATATATGGAGGTAACTCCAATTGGAAAGCATTCTCACCAATTTTTTCCAAGTTTTTAAATGGACCATACTTTATTGGCTTAAGATTTTGGACTTCACCTTTAAGGTGTTCTTTGCTAATGTATATCCAAACTTGATCATCAAATCTGATGCTATGATCAACCTAATTCTTTTCATGCCTAACCTTATACTTGGATTGTATCTTTTCCAACTGATCCTATATGGATCGATGAACAAATTGGATATTCTAGATGAAATTCTTGTCTTTGTTTACAACATTACATCCATCCATCATTGAATCTCTCCCAACAACAAAGCTTAAAGGTGTTTTAGGAAAATATCCAAAACATGTCTCAAAACGATACCTCTATGTAGAATAATTCTTGGCATGGCTATAGGCATGTCTTACATAATACAATATTCATCCCAAATATTAGGAATCTTGTTAAAATATCCTAGAAGTGTATAATTGTCCTATTGACCACTTCCATTCATCCATAAGTATGTGTATGAAAATGAATTCTCTTATGAGGCTTATTGTCCATTAAATTCCACAAATTTCACCAAAATTCTCTAAGAAAACAAGAGTCTTGATCAGATACAATGGATGTGGGAAAACTAAATGAACCCACACATGTTGGAAGGACAAATTTCTAGTCCCTTTTACCATCACTTGTTTCTTACAAGGAACCAAAACACACATTTTTATAAATCTATCCACAATAACATATAGATGATTATGAATTTTCATGGACATTGAAAAAATACCTACAAAGTCCATAAACACACTTTCCCATGGACAAGAAGGTACAGGAAGTGGCATATACAAACCCAATTTGTGCTACTTGGTTTGTTACTGGTACAAATCATAGATAATTTTACATATTTGAACACAGTTTCATACATCTCAGGCTAATAACAATAACATTGTAACTCAGATATTGTTTTTCATACACCAAAATGACCATAAATGAGAGAAGTAGGTGCTTCGGTAATTACATGCACTATTTCATTTCGTGGAATACACAATTTACCAAGGTGATATAGCAATTTTTCATGTACATGATAATATTATTCTTCCACTTTAGTACCATGGATTATTGTTTCATAAACTTCCTTAAAATATTCATCTCTAGCATATTGTTCAATGTAACTTTCATGAGCTAATGAACTATGATGTAAAACAATAGACGCATGAAACAAAAGGTATGGATAACATATCACATATTTTTTTTTGTATAATTTTCTTATTCCTATGTCCAAATGGAATTGTTGCAAGAATCCCATCCACCAAAAATGACATGATAGTTGTAGCTCGGTTTGTGATTGGAGATATTGCAAAGGTTTATGATCTATATGGATGATTGTCTCTTTTCCCATCAAATAATGTTTTCACTTCTTCACACTTTGAACCAAAATATACAATTCTTTTTCACAAGTAGGATAATCTCTTACTGCACCAATTAAGGTCTTAGAATGACAACAAATTAGTTTCTTTATTTGAATTAACACTTCTCTCATGGAATAATCACTTGCAACAGTCGGAATCACCAATGGTTGTTGTAAATAGGGTAATGTTAGAATTGGGACTGCATTAATATTTTCCTTCAAGATCTTGAAGGATTTCTATTTTTTACTTCCCCACTTAAATACCTTCTTATTTCTTGTCAAAGCATGTAGAGGAGATGAAATAAAATAAAATTTTAGGAATGAGATTCCTCCATTACTAAAATTCCCCTGGAAAGCTCCTAAATTTTGTTACATTATTAGGCTTACACCATTTCATAATGGTTTTTTTTTAGATGGATCAATTTTCAATTCACCACACCCTACAATATAGACCAAATAAATTAAAGATGTTTTCCCAAATTAACATTTTGACCTATTTAGGCACAATTTCTCCTTTTTCAAAACATCTAAGACTTTCCTAACATGATTTACATGGTCTTCCCAACTTTTAGTGAAAATAAATTTATCATCTAACTAGATTATTACAAAATCATCAATGAATAGCCTAAAGAAATCATTCATAACCAACATGAAAGTAGAAGGATCATTACAAAACCTAAAGGGTATAACCAACCATTCAAATAAACCTTGTTTTGTTTTAAAGGAAGTTTTCCAAACATCATATTAAAAAACACTTATTTTATTCCAACCACTTCTTAATGCTAAATTAGTGAAATAAGTTTCATTTTTCAATTGATCCAACAAATCATCAATACGATGAAGAGGCTAATGTTTCTTCACCATAATTGTGTTCAATACTTGGTGTTGGCCTTTGACCAATTTTTGGAGATCCTTGGTCATGTTTGAGCTCTTTTGGGACTTCAACAAGCTGGTCGAAGGCGAAGCAAAATTCGAAGCAGAGATTGTGGGATGACAACCATTTTTTGGGCAATTTTTGGGATTAGGGTTTATGTAACGGGTATGGGATGTCGTCCCATGGGTTTACCCATGTTTAAGCCCATTTTGTAATGTATAAATACATAGCTTGGTGATGTAAGTAGGAGAGAAAGTGAAGTCTAATGTGCTAAGTGTGAATAGTAGTGGATGCTTTGTGCATACTATGTGTTAAGACTTGCATAGCTAAGTGAAAGTGATTGTAAGAGGCCTATGTATAGACTGTGTAAGAAGGCTTTGTGTTGTGACCTAAATCAGGGAAAGAATACCTGGTGAGGTGCACATATCTCATGTCCTATGTGGAGTAGGGTTTTTGGGTTCTGTGCTTGTAGAAGATTGATAGAAGATAATAAATAAGAGAAGAGTTCGTGGACGTAGCCCCATGTTGAGGTGAACCATGTATATCTTGTGTTATGGTTTCTTTGTGTATTGTGTTGTATGTTAGTGATGTGATTTATGCTTAGTGTCGATATCTTTATTGGTAAGGTGAATGAATGTTGGATCTGATCTATCTCTCCATGCTAAGTGCTTGAATGTGTTAGATCTTGTTGAATACTGCGTAGCTCTGTATTAGGGTTTTGATATGCGATGTGAATAAAGGTTAAATACTGATGACTATTAACTACTAAGTGATTTTTTAAGAGTGGTGTAATCACAGATCTGTGTCCCAGCTAAGGTTGCATACACTGGAGTCCTGGAACCACCTTTGCATCTACCTCAGGTGAGACTTCATCTACTTCGCAGGTGTTGCCGAAAGGGCCAGTAGTTAGGATTTTTTTGGTGCATTGTTGAAGCGTTGAGCCCTGGGCCTACCCCTATGCCAACAAATGGTTCTGTTTTCGGTACCTAAAACTGTGATTGTTGGGAACTGAAGAAAATAAATCTTTGTGCGTAGATTTATTTTCTTTAGTGTGCAGTTTTCTACTTGACTTGTGAAGCTCTGTGCTGAGAAGAGAAGTTTTGATTTGAATAAAAGAGATAATATATTGAAGCTTTGTGCTCTGAGAAAGGTAAGATAAGTGAATTGTTTTTTTTTTTGAAAGTATGGATCTAGGTATGTTTGATAAATTTTGTCCTAATATGAAAAATAGGGCATAGTTAGAAGAAAGAAGATTTGATTTGAATAGATCTGATAGAAATAATGAAATGTATGTTATTCCTATGCATAGAAATAATGTTTGGACTAAAAAATGGATGCAGGATCCTAGAAATAATTTTTTGCAGGTTAGTTATTGTGATCCCAGTGCATAGTACATGAAGGGTTGGGGATCATTTAAGAGATAGAGAGGATTAACCCTTTGTTACAGTTGCAGAAGACCGGGACATCTTGCTAAGGAATGCCCTGGTAGAAGACCTAGTTCTCTTTGTTGTAAATCTATGGACCATGAATTTTTGGATTTCCCTAGAATGATTGCTAAGCTTGACAAAATGAATATGGAACAAGAAAACCATGAGAAAGGCCAAGAGACTAAGATTATAGCAGAACCCCAGAAATAATCAGAGACCATGTTACTAAAGATGAAGGAAACCCTGAATGATCACAGAGGAACTAATATATCAGAGATATTAAAAGACAAAAAATGCATAGAAGCGAGAATAGGCAACTGCGACATAGAATTTGTCCTAGATGAGGAAACACAAGTGAATATTATGACAAAAGGAACTTGGGAAATTTTGGGAAAACCTGTGATGATTCCATCATTGGGAGGAATTGGATTATTTAGAGGAACACTAATCAACCTATGTGTAAGACTTACCCATACATTTATGAGTGCTCATGGAACTTCGACAACAGAAGAATTTGATATCATTAAGTTTGTTGAGAACAAAACCCCATTTTCTATGCTATTAGGAAAAACCTGTATTGAGAAGGATCAGATACAAATAAACCAAGAAGAGGAGGATGTAGAACAGAAAAAGAAATAACTAAGAGATTTCATGGCTAGGAGAATAGCGCACTTACTAGAAGAACAAGAGGACCAATCGAAGCTACTAAGGACCAGGGATATGGACGTCGAAGTTGAAAGGACACATGAAGAATGGAGACACTTGTCTGTACAAGAGATCAGAACACCTACCCCAGGAAGAGAAGAAGTATTACCATTGAATCCTATGAAAGACCCTCCACAGTGTGAAGTTATCATGCCAAGAGGAGATAAGAATGATAATGGAAAGAGGAAACTAGTGATTCAGATTAGAGGAAAGAAGGCCATAAATCTTAGTAAGAAGAGGGAAAAGTTAAAGAAATTTCAAGAAGTTCCAGAGAATACTTCGTAGAATAAAGGTTTCCAGAACTTGAACTTCGTCAGAATATCAGTACAACACAGAATGGAACTTCACCATGGCGAAGAAATATAATCGTTGGAGGCATCATGACCATTAGATCAACTCTCCCGAACGGTTAGGAAAGAAGTTATGGCCTGAAATTTCATCATTGGACCATTGGGACCATGCCATAATGGATGGAATTGCATTGAATAAATATTTGCGACCCGTTGAAAGAAACCGTTACAACCATCTCTATTTATCTTGTTGAGCGTTGCACCAAAAACACTTTTTTAAATTGTGTTTATCTGAGCCCATAGAGAACTAGTTTATTTCACACAGTGATCATTGAGACCTCTCCATCTATTATGTTACAGTGAGTATTGTTCATAGACCTGAGATATCATATCTCAAGTGTGCATGTCAGACGAAATTAGCACAACAGAAAAATTCGTTGAAGAAATTCTAATAGACCTCATGGCCAAGAAGGTGATGTCAGTAGGCATCCAAGCCTCATCGACGCAAGGAGTGAAAGCCTCCCTGTCGACTGCTCCTGGATCTAGACAATCCCAGGCTGCGACCAAGAAAAGAACCAATCATCGAGATGACTTGGTGAATGCGAATTTAATCCCATCTATCCTTCTCGACTACATCCCACCCCTAGCTGGTGTGGTGAGTCATGATAGTGTCCTAAGGGATTTTGACTACACATTCATCACTGCATACCTTTTGAAGGGAATACAAGTAGCCAGAACGTAGTTGGAGAGGATTCCAACCTTCAAGATCAGTGACTATAATCTAGGAGACCGAAAGAGCTATAGCATGCTCGCACCTCACAAATATTTGACCAAGATGAAGGGGAAGAAGTCAAAGATCATACACCAGCCATGGACTATGGACATCGCGAGGTCCACTATCTTGAACGTGATGAAGATACCACATTTTAGAAGGCACCAACAGGTTAACGAGTGCGTTAAGCTCCTGCTATCATGCTTCCATGGAGGGTATCTATGGTTAGAAAGACACATCACCGTCGATCCGACACTGATCCATAGGATCACCAGATTGAGAATGCAGGGACGAGACCCATAAGAATTTTATCTAGGGAAGGCTACATACCATGCCCTAGAATAGAGGATTAAAGACACCTATGACGATGTAGAGAAGGGGACACGAGCTACAAGGTATCCTCCATTCAGAATGGCGCAATGCACCTTGCTTGGCAGTTGATTCTTGGTAAGCTAGTCCAAAAGAACAGAACCACATAGGTCACAGGGTTTATCGTTGACCTGGCTAGAAAATGCGTGGAAGGACTCTAGATAAACTTGGCTAGTTACTTAGTCAACTAGTTAGAATTGGATTACTGCGAAGCTCAGGATCAGGGCTATAAGTTCTAGTTTAGCTGGTTGTTGATCGTCATCACATTTACTTCTTAGGAGATGCCGAAAGGTGCGACCTTCCCTGACGTTGAGTCATTCAAGCCACTAGATGCAAAGCTCACCACACTCTGGTATTCGAGCAACATGGGGAAACAATGATAGTTGAATGCAGTATTCCATACCTACTACTTGTAGTTGAAGAGGGCTATTGAGTCTTTCCCTCGTATGACATCAAATACCCTTGACAGGTTCCGACCCCTTATGAATTTATGCCTAGATAGGCACTTTGTTTATATTACTGCGTGCGCAGACAAAAGTAAAGAAGAGCTTCAGTCCTATTACAATCTCACAGAGGAGGACCTAGAAGAAATCACTAAGGAATGGCCCATGAAGTTCCTTATACCTGTCGACCAGGAAACATTGTCTGATCCCAACCTCATTGGAATTATGGTGGTTACTCGCAAAGACTATGACGCACCCAATAGTAGCAGGAAGAAAAAGAAGGAAGATGTACAAAAAATACACAACACATTAGAAGATGCTACATCAGATTGACCTAGTGGAGGAGGAGACGATGAAGTGGACAAAGAAGAAAAAGAAGGGGAAGAAGATAAGTAGAAGCAGGGTGAAGTAACACCACCTAGGAACCCCCTTGAAGAGGCAGAGATATCCTAGAAAATAATTTTTTCCCCAATGAAACCTACATCGTGGAAGAAGTCGTAAGTGAGTAAGTCGAAGCTACAGAATGTACTCATAGTCGATGACTTCAACTTCATTATCGCAATTGTATATGATGCCTCAAAATATATTTTGCAGAGAACTAAAGCCAAACAAGAATCCATGTATGATATAATTGAGACAGAGTTGAGAGGAGTACAACAAGCCCTTAACTCCAACCATGCAGTGTCCAGTGCATCCCTACCACCGAAAGAGCCAGAGTTGGGAGATGAGCCTGCCCAACTCCGTAGAATAGTTGATGTGACCGAAGCTCGCCTTCATCATGTGCAGGAAGAAAAATATCATGCCTCGGTGTCCCTGATACAATAATAAGAGGAAATCATAGAGAAACGCTGAGTTGTGCAGTAGGAGAAGGACAACCTCCAAATCAAGTTTGAAGAAAATAAAGCGCAAATCTAGCAGGAGAAAGAACAACTGCTCGCAGAGCAGGTCAGATTTAAAGAAGCAGTCTGCAGAGCACTTCACTCTATGACATGCTTAGAGAAAATGGAGGAAGGCCAGTGGAGAATCAAGTGACGAAGCTTCCTGAATCCATTCAATAGCTTCAACAGAGGGTCGCAGAACTAGAAATACAAATAGTGTGAAGCACTCTGCAGGAAGTATGAGACCAGAGAGAAGAAAATGCCCACAACATAGTTGAAAGGATCAAAACATTAGCCATGGAATGTAAACAGCTAAGCATTCGCAGTGCATAGACTTATGAGCACCTTATCGAGGATCCTGAACTGAAGACACTAGAGTCGCAACTCCAGAAGGAAAAACAACAAGCAATAGCAGTGCAAGTGTAGTTTAAACTCTTGTCATTAGTTGAGAGGATGAAAATATCCCAAGAACAATGCATGGCTCAACAATAGGTCCATGCCGTACAAAGCAAAGTCATGGAAGTGACTCAGAAGCTCCAACCAGTTCAGGATGAATCTTGCCTACTTTTTGAGGAGATTGAAGGTTGAGGAGAAGAACTGGAACAAGTAGTCACTTCAGTAGAACAATGCTTAGAGGGACCTATGAAAAAGGTAGTTATTCAAGAGTTCACTGATTAGGAGGCCTTGGTGAAGAAACAGGTTGAAGAAGCTTGAGCCAAGCTCAAGGAGCTTGAGGCGGAGTTACCTAGAGGAGAGTGACTCGGGATGAGTAACAGGTGAGTGTTGGGGGGTTGTTGGACCTTGACCAAGTTTTGGATATCCTTGGTCATGTTTGACCTCTTTTGGGACTTTGGCAGGCTGGTCAAAGGTAGAGCAAAATTTGAAGAAGAGATCGTGGGATCTCATCCCCTTTTTAGGGAATTTTTTGGGATTAAGGTTTATGTAATGGGCATGGGATGTCGGCCTATGGGTTTACCCATGTTTAATCCCATTTTGTAATGTTTAAATAGATATCTGGGAAATTTAAGTAGGGGAGAAAGTGAAGTCTAATGTGCTAAGTGCAAATAGTAGTGGATTCTTTGTGCATACTATGTGTTAAGACTTGCAGAGCTAAGTGCAAGTGATTGTAAGAGGCATGTGGATAGACTATGTAAGAAGGCATTGTGATGTGACCTAACTCAAGGAAGGAAGACCTGGTGAGGTCCGCATATCTCATGTCCTATGCAGAGTAGGATTTTTGGGCTCTGTGCTTGTAAAAGATTGACAAAAGATAATAAAGAAGAGAAGAGTTGGTGGATGTAGCCCCACGCTGGGGTGAACCACGTATATCATGTGTTATGGTTTCTTTGTGCATTATGTTGTATGTTAGTGATGTGATTTATGCTTAGTGTCGATATATTTATGTATGATGCATATGGTATAATAGCATAGTCCTTCGTAAGGTGAATGAATGTTAGATCTAATCTATCTCTCAATCCTAAGTGCTTGAATGTGTTAGATCTTGGTGAATATTGCGCTGCTCTGTAATTAGGTTTTTGATCTGCGATGTGAATAAAGGTTAAATACTAATGACTGTTATCTGCTAAGTGATTTGTTAAGAGTGGTGTATTCGCAGATCTGTGTCTCAACTAAGGTTGCAGACACTGGAGTCCTGCAACCACCCCTACCTCTACCTCGAGTGAGACATCATCTGCTTCGCAAGTGTTTCCGAAAGGGCCGGTAGTTAGGGTTTTGTTGGTGCGTTGTTGAAGCATTGAACCCTAGTCCTGCCCCTATGCCAACAGTTGGAAATACACACACATTCTCCATGTATAGTCTTTCTTTGGTATGAACATAATGGGTGTTCGACATGGAGAAGTACTTCGTATGATGACTCATTTCTTGAGTAGCTCTCGAACTTGCTTCTTTATTTATTCGTTATCATGAAAGAATAACCTATATATGCCAATGATAGGAAGAGGTGCATATTGTCACAATTGGATCTCATCTTGTATATGTCTCCTTGGAGGTAATAGTTGTAGTTCCTAAAATAATTCATCATAGTTAGAAAAAATATTAAATAATTCATGTTTATGTTTAGGATCACATCCTTTCGAATATTTGGATTTATGATCATCCTTATCTCTTACAATAATGAGAAAAAAATTATTTCTTGAATGTACAAGACTTTTCATTTGTCATGTAGTAACAAGAGATAAGTTATTATTCTCATGATGGGCTCTTACAACATACTCAATCCCATCCTTTGTAAGATGATACTTTTTCTCTTCCCTATAGAAGATATCTTTCCTATCATACAAATAAGGACTTCCTAAAGAAATTCCACAAATATAAAGTGGTACAACATATAAATTTACCTCATCTATGAAATTAGAGGTGATTGCAAATCTAAGCTTATATTGTTTAGATACATGTAACTTAGCATATTCATATATGATGCAGGAGCATCCGCACTTCCTCAAATGAACCAGCGCGAGGAGAAGAAGATGAAAGTTGGACAAGCTAGCAACCTTTTTGATTTTAAATTTTACCTTGGTATCGTTGCGCCGTCGTTCCACTAAAGACATTTAAGGCTGAGTGCATTTGTAATATAATGTAGATAAGGAGGCATTAAATAGTTTTAATGTTGGTAGATAGAAATTATCTGTAGATTAGATAGTTTTTACTTCCAGGAGGGAAAACGGAATATAGGAACCCTCCTTTGTATCATTGTAGTATTCTGGATTATTCAGCATTAGCATTAGAAGAGGAAGAAGAGTAGAGCAGAGAGCTTGTGAAGAACCTCCATGTACAGACATTGAATTAATAGGAAAGCTTTTATTCAATTCCATGGATGTGTTTAGCCTCTTTGTGTTGCTGGTATTATGCTTTTGCATACTTGCTTCTTTTTATGCTTATCTTCTATATGATGCTTATGTGATTGCATATCAGGTTAGAAACCTGAGAGAATGAGTTTCAATTGTTTCTCTACTTGAGCCAGGAGATTCCTTCATAGAGTGCAGTTGAATTCCTCTACATAGGGTGCGTCGAGGAGGCTAAGTAGTTGAACCTTTGTTCTCGTTTGCCCAGGGTGAATTGGGATTGTTCAAGTCGTGCAGGTGAGTGCAGGTTGGATGCGAGGCTTAGTAGCAATCCTGAGAAAAGAGAGGCCGGAAGTACTGTGGCTGTGAACGCCCAAGTCCGGAAAGACTTCAACGCTTCGAAGGTCCTTGAAGTCGGGCACAGGAAGTGCATGAAAGTTCTCTGAAGGAGTTAGAAGGACAAAGCTCAGGAGAGATAGTTCTTTTGTTTCACTGTGGGAGCTGACCCCAGTGAAGTTCGCACAGGACGAAGGTGGTAGAGTGGAGGATTCTCCAGAGGAAGAGAATCTACGGGTTGAAATCCCCGTGAAGTTCCGCGAAGTCCCGAGGACCGTCAGATCTTGGAGAAGATGCGCGGAAGATAACCCATGAGCACAGGTGGAGGAGAATCAAAGTCCATCGGGCTTCGGGGTTTCGGCATTCAGGGATTGATAAGGTGAGAGGTTTACACCTCGTTAAATCGCGAATCACGATTCCTCGAACCGATCTGAGTCGTTGATCGGAGAAGGGACACGTGGCGCAGGATCCTTGAGGATCAGGGTTCGGCGTTCAGCGTTTCCCAGGGCAAGATTCTCATACTTTTCGAAATCGCGACAGGCGATTCCCCGAATCAACTGGAGCCGTCGATCTTTAGGAGGACATGTGGCTACAGATCTTGATAAGTTGGGATTCAGGGTTTTGCAAGGTCTGTGATCTTGTGCACCAGGAACAACGATTTCCCGAATCGCGACTTCCCGATAGTGTTAGTGGGAGACAGGTGTCGAGGGGTTAGATCTCCCCATGGGATGTTGACAGGTGGCATCGGGTTTCGGCATTCGGAGGATGGCGAGGTGAGAGTTTTATGCCTCGTGAAATCGCGAATAGCGATTTCCCAAATTAACGGGATCCGTTGATCATCAGAGGGACGCGTGGCATCAGATCCCGGAGATCGGGACATCGGAGTTCGGGGTTTCCAACAGCAAAGAAAACTTGCATCGTGGATTCGCGATCCACGAAATCCCGAAGGGACGTGGCGAGTGGGACCACATGTGTTAGTGGAATCCACGTGGCGTTGGATCGGGACTTGGTAGGTCCTATGAAACGGGGCTGCGGAAACCGCAAACTCCCGATCGGCGATTTCCCGAGTTCACAGGTGTGTGGGGTCCAAGTGACGGCAGCGAGGACACGAGCCATCGGAGTTCGGGGTTTGGTATTGCAAGTAGAACGCAACATCACAATTGCCGATTTCCCGCTAGGGAAATTTCTGAATAGAAGTTGTTGACTGTTGACTATTCAGAGTTCGGGGTTCAGAGGTTAGAGCTGTCAGTGGATTGTGTTCGCGTGACCTGCGAGTCCCCGAGTTGCGATATTCCGATTTCTGAAGGAGTTGCTGTGGGTGACTTGTGACTCCCAAGGGGAGTTGGAAGAGCTTAGACTCTTCGGGCCCGTGTGCGAAGAAGGTCCTGGTGGAGCGGCCTGCTTGGTGAGGGGTAGGTTGCGTCAGAGTGGTATCAAAGCGGGAGTACCTTTGCTTTCTGAAGCAGAGATAGAAGAGATATAATGCCACCCAGAAGGGAAAGGCAGTCACATGATCGTGAGGACAGGGATGCCCGAAGAAGGGGTAGGCAAGCAGGGAATCCAGAGATGGAACGTCAAATTCGAGATCTCAGGGCGAGACTCAAAGATATGGAGGCCACCCAGAGGTGTGGAGCTGGTACAACAGAGTTCAGCGATCCTGAGGTTGAAGAGGAAGCTGGACACAACCAAGAAGAGGTCGCCGCAGAAGATGCCTCGACAGAGAGGTTGATTAAATCCATTTCAAGGATGAGCTCGAAGACGAAGATGGATATTCCCGTCTATGAGGGAAATCTAAACGTAGAGGAGCTGATGGATTGGATCCGAGCACTCGACACCTACTTCGATTACGAAGACATCGAAGAGGACAAGAAAGTAAGGCATGCTGTCACCAAGCTGAAGGGACATGCAGCCTTATGGTGGGATGAGCTGCAGGCAGACAGGCGTTCCAAGGGAAAACAGAAGATCAAGAGCTGGGATCGGATGATCGCCAAGATGAAGGCGAAGTTCATTCCGAGGGACTACTAGATCACTCTGTTCAGGCGCATGCAGAACCTGAGGCAGAAGTTGATGACGGTGAAGGAGTACACCGAAGAATTCTATAGGCTCAACATTCGAGCTGGTCATCGGGAAAGTGATGACGAAAAGGTGGCAAGATATCTGAATGGTATCAGGTATGATATTCAGGACGATTTGAGTATGGTTACTGTCCGCACAATTGAGGATGCATACCAGATGGCTTTGAAAGACAAAGAAAAGCTGAACCACAAGCAGGGACAGCGTGGGCGAGGCAGAAGCCAGCCTAGAGGTAAATTTGTTGCCCAGGAGAGAACTCAAAATCCCAAGGAGGATTGGAAGAGACCTCATGGAAGAGCTGAAAGAGGTGGAACCTCACAGCAGAGGCAGCAAGTTGCTGAGTCAAGGAGACAACAAACAGGTCAGCAAGGAGATTACACTGATGCCAACACTTTTCCTCGTACCCGAGGTAGAGGAAGAGGCTGAGGAGGAGTTATCACATGTTTTACATGTGGTAAAGACGGACACAAAGCAGTGGACTGTCCAGAGAGGAAGATGGACAGAGGAGGAAATGCTCACGTGGCTGAAGCACAGAGGCGTAATGTTGAAGATGAAGACGCTGGAAGTGGGAAGTCACTAACAGTGCATAAAGTTCTCTTGAAACCCGAGAAGGAGATGGAGGACACAGCGCAAAGATGCCGACTGTTCTGGACGACTTGCAAGACCCAGGGCTAGAAATGAAAGGTTATAGTGGACAGTGGGAGCACAGATAATCTCGTTTCGACCGAGATGGTGGAGAAACTGGAGCTGAAAACGAACAAACACCCGAGTCCATACAAAGTGACGTGGCTGCAGAAAGGACACCAGGTATGTGTTACAAAACAATGCTTGGTAAATTTTAAAATGGGTGAATATAGAGATGAAATCTTGTGTGATGTCATTCCCATGGATGTCTGTCATGTATTATTGGGAAGACCATGGAAGTATGATAGACATGTGGTTCATGATGGGAGAATGAACACATACACCTTGGAGAAGGATGGTAAAACACATACATTGCTTCCGGGGAAGGATAAGGAAGTGAAGCCGGAAGTGAGTAGTACCATACTTCTCATGAGTGGGAAAGAGCTTCTCACAGAGTTGGAGAAGGATGAGGATCCACAATTCTTTGTTGTCAGGAAGCCGAGGATTGTTCTGACAAGCACAAGAGTGGACGACTTTCCGGAAGAGATTCAGGAACTGCTTGGAGAATTCGCTGATATCATCATGGACGAACTACCTCGTTCGTTGCCACCGATGAGGAGTGTGAGTCACCACATTGACCTCATACCCGGAGCAAGCTTGCCAAATAAGGCAGCATACAGGTTGACACCTCAAGAGAATGAGGAAGTCAAAAGGCAGGTACAGGATCTGCAGGACAAGGGACTAGTGAGAGAGAGCCTGAGTCCATGTGTTGTTCCGACAGTACTGAGTCCAAAGAAGGATGGGGGATGGAGGATGTGTACAGACTCCAGGGCGATTAATAAGATTACCATCAGATATAGGTTTCCACTGCCGAGGATGGACGACTTGATGGATTGCCTAAGTGGGGCAAATTACTTCTCCAAGATTGATCTCAAGAGTGGATACCATCAGATCCGGATGCGAGAGGGAGATGAATGGAAGACAGCGTTCAAGACAAATGAGGGTTTGTACGAATGGATGGTCATGCCGTTTGGGTTGACAAACGCGCCAAGCACATTTATGCAGCTAATGAATGAAGTCCTACGGGAATTCATTGGCAAATTTTTGGTGGTATACCTGGATGATATTTTAATTTTCAGCAAGACTAGAGCTAAACACTTGAGGCATTTGGCCGTTGTGATGAGAAGGTTACAGCAGGAGAAGCTGCTGATCAATTTAAAAAAATGCTCGTTTATGCAGACGAAACTCATATATCTGGGGTTCGTTATTTCGGAAAATGAATTGAAGATGGATCCTGAGAAGATTGAAGTAATCAGGAATTGGCCATCGCCGAGAAATGTTTTTGAGGTAAGGAGCTTTCACGGTTTGGCAAGCTTCTACAGAAAATTCCTTCGAAATTTTAGTGGAATCAGTGCCGCCATGATGGACACTGTGAAAAAGTGGCATAAAATTTTTCAGTGGACAGCCGAGGCTGAAAGGAGCTTCAATTTGCTGAAGCGAAAGATAACTGAGTAGCCAGTGTTAGTGCTGCCTGATTTTCAGAAGACCTTCCAGGTGAAGTGTGACGCTAGTGGATATGTTGTTGGAGGAGTTCTAAGTCAGGATGACAGACCTGTGGCATATTACAGCGAGAAGCTGGATGATGCGAAGTTGAAGTACTCCACGTACGACAAATAATTCTATGCCATCATCCAGGCATTGAAGAAGTGGAGGCATTATCTCATACCCAAAGAATTTGTTCTGTACAGTGATAATCATGCATTACAGTTCGTGAGTCAGCAAGAGAAGCTGAATCAGAAGCATGCAAAGTGGGTGGAATATATGCAGAATTATACATTTGTGATAAAGCACATTTCTGGGACTACGAACAAGGTAGATGACGCCTTGAGCAGAAAGTGTTTATTGCTGCAGGAATTCAAGGTCAAGACTTTAGGTTTTGAAAACCTGAAAGATATGTATGCAGGTGATGCTGATTTTGGAGAAGCTTATGAAGTAGCCGAGAATCCGGTGCTCAGAGATAGGAGTCCGTGGATTGACTACCTGATCCAGGATGGATTGCTATTTAAGGGCAATCAATTGTGCATTTCGGATTGCTCTATGAGAGAAAATTTGGTACGAGAAAAGCACAGCGGTGGACTAGCAGGTCATTTTGGGCATGACAAAACATTCGCAAAGCTGAGCGAATCGTATTTTTGGCCAGGTATGCATGCAGATGTGAAGAGATTTGTTGACCGTTGCAGAATTTGTCAACACGCGAAGGGCAGGAAACAGAACACAGGGTTCTATCAGTCGTTGCCTATACCCGAAAGGCCATGGGAAGCCATTAGCATGGACTTTGTGTTGGGATTACCGAGAACTCAACGAGGAGTTGGTTCCATATTTGTTGTGGTGGACAGGTTCTCGAAGATGGCACATTTCATCCCGTGTCATAAGACCAGCGATGAAACCCACATCGCAAATTTGTTTTTCAAAGAGATTGTGCGATTGCATGGATTACCGAGAAGCATAGTCTCGGATCGGGATACCAAGTTCATAGGTCATTTTTGGAGGACGCTATGGAAGAAGCTGGGGACTGACTTAGAATTCAGTTCTGCTTACCATCCGCAGACAGATGGGCAGACCGAAGTAGTCAACAGAAGCTTGGGGGATCTGTTGAGGAGTCTGGTGACCGAGCATCACACCAGTTGGGATCAGATCTTACCACAGGCAGAGTTTGCATACAACGATTCTGTGAATCGGAGTACATGTAAGAGTCCGTTTCAAATTTTGTATGGAACACAGCCGAGAGGAGTATCTGAGCTCAGGGAGTCATAACAGGCTGAGACTAGCAGCGCGAGAGCTGAGGAGTTCGCTGAGGTGATGAAAGAACTTCACACGCAGGTGAAGTAGCGGTTACAAAAATCCAATCAAGAGTATAAGCACAGAGACGACCAGAGAAAAAGACAACTTCAGTTTGAAGTTGGTGACATGGTTCTGGCGCACCTGAGGAAGGAGAGGTTCCCGAGGGGAACATACAATAATCTCAAGATGAATAAAATCGGGCCATGCAAAATCCTAAAGAAATTTGGGGAAAATGCATACGAGCTTGAGTTGCCAGAGGGCATTGGGATATCTCCGATTTTCAATATTTCAGATTTATACCCATATAAAGTCAAAGATGCAGAAGCTGAAAATGTTGAGGAACCAGTCATCCAGTGGCAGAAGCAGTTGCCAGTGGCACAGAAGCCTCAGATGGAGTGCATACTGGACAGAAGAGTAGGCAGGAAGACCAGGAGAAAGCAGTATTTTGAATACCTAGTGAAGTGGAAAGATCACCCAGTGGAGGATGCCAGCAGGGAAACAGAGGCAAAAATTCAGAAGCGTGGGAACACCGTGTAGGAGCTCATGGACAGGAGCCCATGAAACCTTTTTGAGCCGAGGAGTATGATGCAGGAGCATCCGCACTTCCTCAAATGAACCAGGGCGAGGAGAAGAAGATGACAGCTGGACAAGCCAACAACCTTTTTGATTTTAAATTTTACCTTGGTATCGTTGCGCCGCCGTTCCACTAAAGACATTTAAGGCTGAGCGCATTTGTAATATAATGTAGATAAGGAGGCATTAAATAGTTTTGATGTTGGTAGATAGAAATTAGCTGTAGATTAGACAGTTTTTACTTCCAGGAGGGAAAATGGAATATAGGCACCTTCCTTTGTATCATTGTAGTATTCTGGATTATTCAGCATTAGCATTAGAAGAGGAAGAAGAGCAGGGCAGAGAGCTTGTGAAGAACCTCCATGTACAAACATTGAATTAATAGGAAAGCTTTTATTCAATTCCATGGATGTGTTTAGCCTCTTTGTGTTGCTGGTATTATGCTTTTGCATACGTGCTTCTTTTTATGCTTATCTTCTATATGTTGCTTATGTGATTGCATATCAGGTTAGAAACCTGAGAGAATGAGTTTCAATTGTTTCTCTACTTGAGCCAGGAGATTCCTGCATAGAGTGCAGTTGAATTCCTCCGCATAGGGTGCATCGAGGAGGCTAAGTAGCTGAACCTTTGTTCTCGTTTGCCCAGGGTGAATTGGGATTTTTCAAGTCATGCAAGTGAGTGCAGGTTGGACGCGAGGCTTAGTAGCAAGCCTGAGAAAAGAAAGGCCGGAAGTACTATGGCTGTGAACGCCCAAGTTCGGAAAGACTTCAACGCTTCGAAGGTCCTTGAATTCGGGCACAAGAAGTGCATGAAAGTTCTCTGAAGGAGTCAGAAGGACAAAGCTCAGGAGAGATAGTTCTTTTGTTTCGCTGTGGGAGCCGACCCCAGTGAAGTTCGCACAGGACGAAAGTGGTAGAGTGGAGGATTCTCCAGAGGAAGAGAATCTACGAGTTGAAATCCCCGTGAAGTTCCGCGAAGTCCCGAGGACCGTCAGATCTTGGAGAAGACGCGCGGAAAATAACCCGTGAGCACAGGTGGAGGAGAATCAAAGTCCATCGGGCTTCGGGGTTTCGACATTCGGGGATTGATAAGGCGAGAGGTTTACACCTCGTGAAATCGCGAATCGCGATTCCCCGAACCGATCTGAGCCATTGATCGGAGAAGGGACACGTGGCACAGGATCCTTGAGGATCGGGGTTCGGCGTTCAGCGTTTCCCAGGGAAAGAGTCTCATACTTTTTGAAATCGCGACAGGCGATTCCCCGAATCAACTAGAGCCGTCGATCTTCAGGAGGACACGTGGCTACAGATCTTGATAAGTCGGGATTCGGGGTTTTGCAAGGTCTGTGATCTTGTGCACCAGGAACAACGATTTCCCGAATCGCGACTTCCCGACAGTGTTAGTGGGAGACAGGTGTCGAGGGGTTAGATCTCCCCATGGGATGTTGACAGGTGGCATCGGGGTTCGGCATTCGGAGGATGGCGAGGTGAGAGTTTTATGCCTCGTGAAATCGCGAATAGAGATTTCCTAAATTAACGGGAGTCGTTGATCATCAGAGGGACGCGTGGCATCAGATCCCGGAGATCGGGACATCGGAGTTCGGGGTTTCCAACAGCAAAGAAAACTTTCATCGTGGATTCGCGATCCGTCAAATCTTGAAGGGACGTGGCGAGTGGGACCACATGTGTTAGTGGAATCCACGTGGCGTTGGATCGGGACTTGGTAGGTCCTGTGAAATGGGGCTGCGGAAACCGCGAACTCCCGATCGGCGATTTCCCAAGGTCACAAGTGTGTGGGGTCCAAGTGACGGCAGCGAGGACACGAGCCATCGGAGTTCGGGGTTTGGTATTGCAAGTAGAACGCGACATCACAATTGCCGATTTCCCGATAGGGAAATTTCCGAATAGAAGTTGTTGACTATTGACTATTCGGAGTTCGGGGTTCGGAGGTTAGAGCTGTCAGTGGATTGTGTTCGCGTGACCCGCGAGTCCCCGAGTCGCGATATTCCTATTTCCGAAGGAGTTGCTGTGGGTGACTCGTGACTCCCGAGGGGAGTTGGAAGAGCTTAGACTCTTCGGGCCCGTGTGCAAAGAAGGTCCTGGTGGAGCGGCCTGCTCGGTGAGGGGTAGGTTGCGCCAATATACCCATATGAAAGAATATAGTTTAGGATGAGGTTTTGTTTCAATTCACATTGTCTAAAAACAATATTTAGAATTGAAGTTAGATTGTGAACCACTATCAAAAAGTGCATCAATACTTCTATCAGTGAGGTTATATGACTCTAATATGGAATATCTCACTTCTTTTCCTTTCATCATGCATAGTTTCATATTTTAAAGACTGATTATTGGCTCTAGAAATAATAGAATAAAATGTACCTTCTATTCCCATGGATGTGATCTTGGTTTTATCACCTGAATCCGATCAAAGATCCTATTGGATTGTAACTATGATCTTCTTACTACCCTTCTTATTTATCATCCTCTTTGCTCTTAGTTTGGGAAGAAGTTTCCAATACTTGGCCTCAATGTGTCCTTCTTTTTTACAATGTGAACATAAAGGATTATCACTTTATTTCTTAATTGTGGTTATTCATTTCATTTTCCAGTTTCCTTCTCTCCTTCCTTCAACTGGATTAATTGATTTCTTTGAGAAGTTGTCCTTGTCATTCTTTCCCATTTTATAAATATGAGTGTCTTGGACAAAAACTCCATCAAGATTAGTTGGATTAAGTATAAGACTAGTATGTCTCAAATAAATATGCAACCCACCGATATACTTCTAAAGTTTTTCTTGTGTATAAAGAGGAATTCCCAATGTAAATGATCTCTTCCTAAACTCTTGAGTATAGTCATGCACATTTTGTCCTCTATTTTTCCTCATATTTTCCCAATCTGTTATTTCTTGTTGCATATAACCTAAAGGATAAAATTGATTCTTTAATTCAAATATGAATTCATACTAGGAAGATATCACTTTACCTTTCTTAAGGAGGTCTTTTTTACACATTGGAAAATCAAATTTTACATATAATTTCAATGTAGAAAATTAGAATAATCTTATTTTTTTTTGAAAAATATAAGAGGAACTTGAATATGAAGGAGAGGATGGAAACAAATGATTTTTAGGAGGGTCACTAACACCTCCTTCTAAATTGGACCTTCTCGGTTATTCTTTTGTTCCTTATATAATTCTTCTGCCACAATTTTTATCTCAAAAATGTGTTGTCGAAACATTGCTTCAGATTCCAAGGGGTTTTCTTCTCTTGGAGGTTCCATTGCTTTTCTTTAGAATACATGTCTTGAACCAATATTAGGATTGTAATATTCAAGTGAACCTCCCCCACTTGATCTTAGAACTGGTTAGCATTCAACACAAACACTTCTCAAAATCCAAATCAACATATCCCTAATTAACATCCTTGATATCAAAATTGATCTGAAATTAGTTCTAAATAATTTGATTTACTCGTTCAGATTATTTCTCAATTTCTCATAATTTTGTTAAAAAAACAAGAATAATTAATTAAAATCCAGTGTTCAAAAATCTTAAAACAATAAATAAAATAACATAGGAAATACTAAAAAAAAAAAAAAACTACAATGGAGTTTATCGATATGGGATATGTCTCTATATTTGCTACAATTGGTGATCCAATCCATTAAAAATGATGCACCTACATGAGGAAATATTTTTACATCAAATATTATTCGTCAATCTATAATAAATGAATTTTTTTTCTTATTCTCCCAATAAATAAGGTTCTCATTTGAATATCTAGTGATGAATTTTCTATGTCCCAAGTTAGGAGATTTCAATCTAGTATTTCAAAGAATTAATGTTTGAAGGTTACCTTGGAGAGAGGATATTAAGAGAGAATTATCGTGATCATGACGAATAACAATATAAATGTTGTATTCAATGATTTGGTGGCTATGCCTTAATGAGGCACGTGAAAATAATAGTGTTATAATGGGGGGCATCATGTCACTTCTCATAATATGCATTGTGTCTCAGGTAGCTATTTCGAACACGGATTAGGCTCAAAAACCTCCTTCCATATGAGACCTTGAGAACCATATACAAAGGATATTTGGTTCTCTCTTACATAGGAAGCCACATTAAATATATTTTCATGCAACGAATGGATATTGTTAGAGGGAAAAACTTCCCCAATTTTTTTTACCTTTTTGTTTGTAATTTGTTGAAACAACTTCCTTGGATCCACATGGAAGACTCACTAGATAAACATTGAAGAGTGGCATGGAAGCTCAAAATCCCGATGGATATTATATGGAAGCTTCATCCAACTAATTTGTAGGATGGTGGAGATCTTGTTTCCATGGCATTTCTTGAGTTGATTGGTTGGGGATCACATTTTGTATTGTATTAATAAATTTATATTTGATATTATTTGATTAAAAACTAAATATTTAGTTATGTTGATTCAATTATTACTAATTTATAGTAATTTATTATTTTTTATTATTTAATTAATAATCAAATAAATATATTAAATGAATTATTACTAATTAATATTTTTTTAGAGAAAAAAGTAAGTAATTTTATTAATGAAAACAAAATTAAAACAACGAATACTATGGAGTATTCTAGACTGACTACATAGACAAAATACAAAAAGAATTAAATAATCTTCCAAAATTATTTCATTGTTTGAGTATATACCATTATTAATCACTCATCTACACTTTGTTCCAAACATTTTTTTCTATCACTAGTCTATATGTTTAACATAGAAACTTAGACAAAAAGAACTTGCTCCAAAATTCCTCTAAAATATGCATAAAATATTCCCAAAAATATTCAAAAAATCATACTTTCATAGATCATTGTTCCAGAATATATGATAAAACGAAGAAATTTTTAAACCTAGGGTTTATGAACATAAGAAGAATGTCCTCGAGTGGATTCAAGGTTTTCCCAAGTTCCCCCATGCATCTCCATTCCTTCTTCATGAATCTTCTTTTCTTCTATGTTTTGCTTCTTGTAGATATGATAAAAAGAGAGATGAGAGAATGCTAGTTACATATTGTTTATGTGAAGAAATAATGGTTGCAATCTGAAATTTATCAAGGTGAAGTAATGCAGGAGCATTTTGCTTCATGAAATCAATGTTGTTGAGAAGACCTAGGGTGGTCTTGAAATTACTAAAGGGAGTGGGTTACCTTAATGGGTTTGATTGTATTTTCCTAAGTTCGAATTGCATTCTAGAAGGATAGGGTTTGATTTCCCTAATTATGATGTAAATGGATTAATTGAGCAAATTAGTTGGATTAGGTGGGTTGTTCTAAGTATGGAGGATTCGATCAAATTGATCCTCGTCAATTGTAGAGGATCGGAGTGAAATTATTGTAATTAGTTCGAGATTAGGAGTTTTTTTTATTGAAATGGAAGTGTATCCTCCGAGCATAAATTTTAATCCTTCAGGCATAGAGGTTTGGCCAAAATTAGTGAAGAATTGGGTCTAAGGAGTGTGGCCAATTTAGTGGAGAATCAGGGCAAGGTCGATGTTGGCACAAGGGAAGACTCGAGGTTCAATGCTTCAAAAACGCACCAACAAAACCTTAACTATCGACCCTTTCAACAGCACCTGCAAAGAAAATGAAGTCTCACCCGAGGTAGAGGCAAGGGGGGTTGTAGGACTCACATGTCTACAACCTAGCTGGGACACATATATTTGATCACAATACTTAATAGAGCACTTAGAAATTAACATTCATTAGTCTTTGACCCTTATTCACATCGCAGATAAAAACCCTAATTACAGAACAACACAATATTCAACAAGATCTAAGCATATCTAACCATTTAGCACATAGCATCAAACATATCTAGCATTCATTCATGTTATTAAGAACTAATATAATAGATCACATGCATCTAACATACATAGATATTCAACACTAAGAATAAATCACATCAATAACACAAAGGAATCACAACACAAGATATACATGGTTCACCCCCAGCATGGGGCTACATCCACCAACTCTTCATCTTCTTAATGATCTTATTTCAATATTCTTACATGCACAGAGCCACAAAACCAATTCCGCATAAGACATGAGATCTGCGCACACTTCGATAGACCCTCCTTCCCTGACTTTAGCACGACACAGAGCCTTATTACAATCACTTGCACTTAACCCTGCAAGTTCTCAACAGATAGTATGTACGGAGCCTTCTTACAATCATTTGTAGTTAGCAACCTTTACATATTTTGCACAAAGCCAACTTAGATATGATGCCTCTTAGAATTCCTAAATACTTATTTATACATTTACAAATGGGGCCTAAGCATGGGTAAACCTATGGGTCGACATCCCATACCCATTACATAAGCCCTGAACCCAAAAATCTTGCAAAAAGGGGGCGAGATCTTGCGATCTCTACTTCGTCTAGGTGCTTCGTCTGTCGAAGTCCCAAAAACACGACCAAGGTTCTCCAAAACTTGGTCGAGGGCCAACAAACCCCCAACACTGGCATGTGACTCGTCGTGAGTCACTCTAATCTGGGAAACTCTGCTTCCAAGGCCTTAAGCCTGGCTCGAGCTGCCTTGACTTGCTTCTTCGCCAGGGCCTCCTGCTCGATGAACTCCTACTCGACAAACTCCTGAATGAATTTCTTGGTGATAGGTCCTTCCAAGCATTATTCCACTGTGGTGACCACTTGTTCCAGCTATGCACCTTGTCCCTCGATCTCCTCAAAAAGTGTGCAGGGTTCATCTTGTACCGGTTGAAGTCTCTAGGTCACCTCCATGAATTTACTCTGGATGGCATGGACCTTCTGTTGAACTACATGTTGTTCTTGTAACCTTTTCATCTTCTCAACCGCTGACAGTAGCTTCAACTATGCTTATACTTTTGTTGCTTGTTTCTTTTCTTCCAGGAGTTGTGACTCTAATGTCCTTAGTTCTGGTTCCTCTGTAAGGCTTGTTAGCATCAAAAGTCACTCCTTGATTGCTTGCAGGAGAAGAGCCCAATGCCCATCAATTTTATGTCACGATAGTTTTGAATGGGCGATCGAATGGATAAAGACTCAAGAAGATGCAACTTTAACTCAGGAAACCGGGCCTGGTATGTAGAAAGCAAGGGAGGTCTTGATCCAACTTCTGTCAGTAAATGATGAAAGGGTGGTAGAGGGAAGACTTGTGAGAAGGGAGAGAAAGAATGCCTTGGGAAACAGGCCTTCAGAAGCTTGAAGATGAAAAACTCAGAAGCCAATATCCTCTTGGTCTAGAGCCTCAAGGAGCTGAAGGGTGACTCGACTGGATCCTCCAATTCTGAGTCGTTTAGCGCTAAGAAAATCACAGGAACCGATTAGAAACAATGCGATTGTTACAGTGATCCAACCTACATCATCCTATAACAGTTACAACTCGACTGGATCCTCCAATTCCGAGTTGTTCTAACACATTAAACAAAGAGATTGAAAAGAGGCTGACATCCATAAAGTAATAAGTCTCCAATGCCTTATACATTAACCAGAGCGACCAACGCTTCATCAAAACTTTACAATCGAGAGCCTTGTTCAACCATATATAGATTACAAAATATAAAGACTCAGTTTACATACTCAGAGAAAATCGCCTAACATCGACGTCCTCAGTCATCCGAGGCTTGGCGTCCCTTCAGCCAAATTCAGGCGGGAATTCTTTGTCAGACATCAACTTAACTACGTGTGGCTCCTGCAAGGGGAGTAGTTGAGCCATTAAGTGCTGAGCTAGCGTGTGCAGACCTCCTCCGGCTAGTTGAGAACTTGGCATGGCTTCTCTAGAAAAATGGGTACACAGGACCCTCTCGAGCAGACCGCTCACTAGGCCCTCCATACTTCGCACTTAATGAATGAGGAGAGGTTTCAACCACCCCTTATTCTCTTCATTTACTCCAAGCAAAGACCAGGATTGAGGTCGGGTCCGATGGCAACTGGAGGTCGGGACGGGCCTCTCTGCGACTGAAACCCAACACCTTTGTCCCCCCCTTTGCATAGCTCCTTTATTTCCCGAGTGATCACGGGTTGTGACCCTGTGCTTATTCCCAAGGCGCTTTCAGCATTCACGAATAGGAAGGGGTTGATCCCTGTTTCTTGAAATCGCGATGAGCAAAACACCGAGACAACTTAATCTGGCGCCACGCGCCCCTCTAGATCTGACGGTTCTGAATTCTCCCAATGATGTTTTGGGCCCCAGGTCCTGGATGCTCTCTTCACTTCGCGCATTAGAGATGTGAGGGAGCTACTCCTTGCGCATTGAAATCGCAATGGGAGAAAAGGTGGGGAGCCTAATCACGCACCAAGTGTCCCCTTTAGATGGACGGCTGAGACTGCTCCTCGATATTGTGGGCCCGCCTTTGGGCGCTCTCGGAGCTTCGGGGTCCAGGGTTTCAAAATGTACAACGACACAAAACCTTCACCCCTTGAACTCGCGACTACCCAAAAGCCGACGCGACTAGATCTCGCACCATGCGTCCTTTGGATGGACGACTGTTATTCTTCCCTGCATACAATATGGGTGCGATCTATTTGCGCTAATCTCGGCGCAACTATGCTATCCGCGATTTCCCGGTGACCGCCGATCTTCTCTTATGAAAGGATCTGGACCGTCGACAACCTAATTTCGCCTGCTTACTTGCCAGGAAACCCAAAAAACAAGATTTTCCCGTGTTGCGCTCGGGCACTTCTTGTGCAACTTGCAGACTTGATCTCTCTTGTGCTTCAGACGAGAAATGTTACTAACATTAGGCTCCATGGGGGATAGAGTCATCCTTGTGATTCTCTAAGGACTCATTTTGCAGTTCCAGTGCCTTGTTGTTGGGCTATGGAGTCATTTACTAACCCGAAACAATAAAGGTAAAAACAAAGAACAGAAAGGATGATATTTACAAAACACAAGAGCCACCAAAGACTCAGACAAATCATTTTTTAAGAAAATGCCCATTTACTGGGCTATTGAAAACTTCTTCACCCTCGAGATCCTGTAGCCAATATGTGTTATTTGAGAAAACCTCGGAGATTTTGAAAGGCTCGACCCACAGGGATTCAAATTTGTCATGCTTGCCCTTATCTTGTTTAGGAGCATCCCATTTCATCACCAGGTCTCCTATCCAGAATTCTTCCTTCTTGGCTTTCTTATCGAAAACCTGCTTTATCCTTTGTTGATGGTCCTGAATTTTGTCCATTGCCTACTCCCTGGCCTGCTAGACCTCCACTAGATGATGAATCCTTCTGATCATGTCATCAGGCTCCTCCTGATGATCCTGGAGGAATTTTTCTACAGGAATGTCCATATGAGAGGGAAAAACAGCCTCTGCTCCCTAGACTAATTGGAAAGGAGAGACGCCTATAGATATCTTCGTGGTCACTCGATCGGCCCATAGAGAAAATTTCAATCTTGAATGCCAGGCCTTTTTGTTGTCTTCCAACAGCCTTTTGATAATCCTTATCAAGATTTTGTTAGAGGATTCTGCTAAGTTGTTGCCCTGTGGTTAATATGGGGTGGAGTGAATCAGTTTGATCTCGAACTGCTCACAGAACTTGGCTAATCGCTCAGACCCAAAAGCGGCTACGTTATCAGTGACAATCTTACTTAGGCAACCAAACCTTGTGATGAGGTCCTCCAAGAACCCAATTATTACCTTGTGGGAAGCACTCCTGGTCGAGATAGCTTCAATCCACTTGGTAAATAAATCCGTAGCAGTCAGGATCCATCTGTGTTTCCCGCTGGAAGCGGGGTGAATTTCCCCAATGAAATCTAGGCCCCACTGCTGGAAATGTCCTAGAAAAAACCACAGGGTTTAGCGGCAAGGACTTGAGCTATTATTTTCCTACAAACCTTTGACATTGGATACAGGTTCTAACTCCTCTATGGACATCAACAAACAAGGTGGTCCAGTAGTACCCAACTTTGAGAATTTTGTGGGCTGTGGCCTTCCAGAAATGGTTCCCTCCACATAGGCCACTGTGAAATTCAGCCATGATCATATCAGCCTCTTGTGAATTCATGCATTTTAAAAGCACCCCCAGGAGGTCTTTCCAGCATAAAATTTGATCGATAAGGCAATATCTGACTGCCTTGAGCTTCAGAGATCTTGCTTTGTTTCTTTGCAGGCCGTCTGGAGGCTGCAACTCTTGCAGAAAGTATATAACATCCTTATACCAAGGACATCGAGCCAATGGGGGCTCCCTTTGAGGGTCCATGTCAGACAGTCGACCCTGTTGAATTTCTGAGCATTCGTTGATTAAACTTATCACCAAAGCTTGGCAATTGGCTTCAGCTAACAGCTTGGCTAAACCTTGACCTTTGATCAATTTGGTAGGCTTTATTTCCAGGTCAAATTCCAGAATCTTGGCTATCCACTAACTCCTCCTCTCGTCTAGGTCAGGCTAAATAAGAATGTCTTTAATAGCAGCTGAGGGGACATAGGTAATGATTTTTGACTGCAGGACGTAGATTCTAAAGGCCTTGAGAGCCTTTACCAGGGTGTAGGCCTGCTTCTCCATGGATTCATACTTGACTTCAGCATCCCTTAATGCTTGGCTGAAATAGGCAATAAGCTGCTCTAGCCCAACCTCGTTTGTTTGTAATAAAACAACAACCACCGTGTCGGGTGAGGCAAAGGAGAAAATAACGAAATCCTTCGAGTAATTGGGACTGATAAGCACAGGGGCTTCAGTCATGGCCTTCGTTATTTTCTGAAAGGAATGTCACAATTCAGGAGTCCACTTCACTTCATTTTCTTTCCTTAACATGGTTGTTATAAGTCTTACCTCCTCAGCAAAGTTAGGCACAAATCTCCTCAGAAAATTAATCTTACCAAGGAAAGATTGGACCTCCTTCTTGGACCTCGGGACTGATAAGGCTTGTATTGCTTCAACTCTGTTGGGATCGATCCTTACTCCTTCCGCTGATACTATGTGGCCTAGTAAATTTCCCTCCTGCATGGAGAACATAGATTTATTGGAGTTTAATGAAATGCCAAAACTCCAGCACTTCAGGAAAACCTTCCTGAGATGACAATAGTGTTCTTTATCAGATTTTGAAAACACTGTGATGTCATCCAGATAGACGACCACAAATTTATCCTTTTTCCCAACAAAAGATATGTCCATGGCATGTTGAAATGTTGCCCCTGCATTCATTAATCCAAAAGACATCTTGGCATAAATGAATGTGCCCCATGGAGTGGTAAATGTTGTCTTTTCCCTATCCTCAGGCAGAATAGAGACTTGATTGTAGCCAGAGAAACCATCGATCATGGACATCCTGGATGCTCTTATTACCCTCTGCAGTATATGTTCCATATTTGGTAAGGGGTAGTTATCCTTTCGTGAGCTCCTATTCAGGTTTCTGAAGTCTACACAGAGTTTGATTTCCCCATTCTTTTTCCTTACTGGTACCAAGTTGGCTACCCACTCTAAATATCTTAGTGGTACAATGATCCGAGCTTGAAGCAACTTCTTCACTTCCCTCTCCATGATAGGCAACAACATAGGATTGATCTGTCTCAGCTTCTGCCTGAATGGATTTGCCTCTCCTTTCAACGAGATTTTGTGCTTGATGAAAGATGTGTCATATGTTTTGTGGTCTTCGTAGGTCTAGGTGAAAACATCAGCAAATTCCCTCAAAAGTCTAACGTATTCATACCTCTTCTCCTTTGTTAGACTTCTTGACAATTTGACAAACTTGGGCTCACTCTCGGTGCCAATGTTGGACTGAATAGTACTAGTGTCATCGTCTGAGATTTCCCCTTTTAACGACACATCATTTCTACCAAAAAGCCTTTCCAAAGGAACCGGTCCCCTTGGAATGTGGTTGTTTGGGAGCTGCACAATGTCATGCTTTGTTATTTTACTCAGCAACTTACCCTCATCAATATTTTTGTCAGAGATAGAATCTTGGTCGATATACATCTCTGAAAATTCTTCGACAGTCTCCAAGAATTTCTTGACCTCGAGATCATCCTCGAACACTTTCCAATGTTTGAGATTGTCAGGTATGGAGGGCCTGTATTTTACTTCTACATCATATCTGAATTTGGGCAGCAATGGTACCTTGAAATTGCTTGCTGATGCAGCCAAGGAATCTGCCATTGTGTTCTCCTCTCTTGGGATGAAAGAAATGTTAAATTCTGAGAAGAAACTGTCGATGAGGTCCCATACCTCATTTCTGCAGCTTCTAAGTTGAGGATGCTTATCCTAATAAGCGTTTCTGACCTGTTGGACCACCAACTCTGCGTCACCGAACACCGCTACCTCCTAAATTCCCATTTCCCTCTCAGCTCTTAATCCTAGAACAAGAGCTTCATACTCTGCCACATTTTTGGTAGCTTCGAATTCTAGTTTATATGACAGAGATATGGTTTCCTGAGCAGGTGACACAAAAAATTCCCCAGCTCCAGTGCCTTCCCTGGAACAGGCTCCATCAAAGAACATTTTCCAGACGGGGGTGATGGAGGGAGGAAATTCATGGGAAGTGGTGGGAAGTTTTCTGATTCTTAAAGAAGGCTCAAGAGAATTAGTGAGTTTTAGTAAACTGGAACCTAAATCAGTGTCTAAGATGAAAATGGGATGGTTGGTAGGGTTCGCTTCATCATTGATTATATAGGCCAGTTGGGCTTCCCTGTATAGCCTCCTATGTTCTCCTCCAAACAGTGGGATAGTAGCATATGTGAGGTCCATCTACAAAGTTTCCCCCACTCTTTTTATCCAATATCTTGATAATAACATACCGAACTTGGGGGGGAACAATAGCCACTACAATATCCATGACCACACTTTTCATGGGAAACTGAAACAAGGTCACGACCAGGTCTTTGATAACTCCTAGACATTGAAATTTTCTGGAGTCAAAGGAATAGAGGCCATGATAGGATCGGGTGACTTCTAGTCCTAATTATTCCATGACAGTTTTTGGCATGAGGTTGTGAGAAGCCCCCAAATCCATCAAACAGTTGTGCAGTACTTTGTCATGTATGTTCAAGGAAGTGTCGAAAGGAGGGGATGAATCATTCCTGTATTATACCATAGGACCTAGAATAATTGTAGGCTTTTCATCTTGTAAATTGATGGAGTCTGTGGGAAGGCATGAGACCTCAGACTGTAAAAGCTCAGAGAAACATTTCTTGAACCCTTCATGTTTAATCAATTCGGTCAGTGGCATAGGGATCCTGATCTTTTGAATTTCATGCTCGAAATTAAAAGAAGATGTAAGTTTTGGGATTTCTCTTATTTCGGGAACATGACTCTGGACTATAGGAGAGAGGGGTTGGTGCTTATTACCTTTGTGACTGTCCGCTAATTCATTAGCAGGTTTCTCTGCTCTTGGGAACTGCTCAGGAACATCAGGTGCTACTGTCCTTTTCTTAGATCTCAGATCATACCTGCCTTGGTTGCCACTAGCCTTGTCTCCCTTGCTCGATTCATTTAGCTGATTGTCCATGAGAGACTCCTCATATGATGATTGAGTGAGATGAGGAAAAGTAGGAGTGTCCCCGAAGCAATGGATTTCAGGATCAAACTCATATGTTTCTCCTTCTTCCCCCTCAGCCAAAAACTTGTTTTGAAAAGGAGCCTGAATTTTCTGGTCTTCTCTGTCTCTTCCCCTTTCTCTTTGCATAGTCGGGGGAGTAATATTGTTTGGCCTCCTAAAACCTCCTTTGTTTTCGGTGTTTTGAGGGCCCCTGTATGCTTTCCTTCCTTCCACCTTCATTTTCTCCATCTCTGCAGACAGGGACTTAACCATCTTGGTCATCTCATCCACTTGAGGGTGGGGCATCGATGGTCCAGAAGTTGAGGTTTCCGATCTTTCCTTTCTTCTGTCTGTGTCAGCCTTGTTTCTCAGTCTATCATCTGCTAATACATTTGATTCCAATTCTATGGATGCATCTTGCGTTTGAGCTAAGGAGGTGGCTCTCCTTTCTCTCAATAAAAGATAGAAATCGAGGCCAAACGCACTAGCATAAGAAATCTTGGTCGAGGCTTCTGAGGGTTTGATTTCAACGGTAATTTTATTATACATCTTATTGAACCTCTTGGAGAAGTCAGAGACAGACTCTCCATCTGTCTTCTTCAAAGACCCAAACTCTGTCATGTAATACATGAAATCCTTCCTATCCACTGCCTCAAGAAAGCACCATCCAAGGCTTCGATCCCAGCAATAGATCCAAGGGCTAGTCCTCTAAACCATTTTCTCACCTCACCATCCAGGATCTGGATGAAGACTCTCATCTAGACATCTTCATTTTCAATGTTCAGGTTGTCTGCATAACTGTAGAAAGAAGTCAGGTAATCTTCCGCAGTTATGTTCCCTTCCCCAGTGAACTTGGGCATATACTTCAAGTAATCTCCAACAGGGAGAGGATTCATAGGATGGGGTAGGACTAAGGGAGCATATCTAGAAACGACTATGGTGTCCATTATATTTAGAGGGGGATTAGCACCAGCCATAGGAATATTGGGCGGATGAGAACTGGGAGGAGAGGGAGTTCATGTAGGGGTTACTGGGAATGAATCTCTGAGTGGAATGGGAAACAAAAGGGGATTTAAGGAGAAAGCTAACGGGCTCAAGTCAGTATATGCTCCTCTTTGTGTAGGAGTGGGGAAATCTTCTGTAGTCCTGGGTCTACACCAAAATACAGCTTCAGAGGAGAGGGGAGTGACAAGGGTTTCTCCCTCCAATCCTAAACTAGGAGGGGAAAATTCAGTGGGAACACTCCCGAAATTTAGGAAATGGGAAACCTCTGAAGGAGGTCTATTAAGAAACTGAGGAGGATAAAATGGAGCTCCTACAGAAGGAGATGGTGGAATACCTGGTTCGGAGGTGGAAGCTTCTTCTTCAGAGGCCTTTCCTTTTCTGAGAACCACCTCTGGATCAGTTTCAGGTGTAGTTAGAGGCAGTTGTGGATGAGATCGCGTGTGTCTACCTCTGAAATCCAAAATTAACACGGCAGGTTCGCCACAGTGGAGTCATCACAATGGAGTCGCCAGGTGCACAACAAAAATCTTTAAAGGCTCTGATACCTGATGCACTTTCAGAATCAGAGGCTCAATGTCATTTAATCCTGGGGAAAATTTTCAACTTCATCCCCGGCAACGGCGCCAGAGATGTTAGCGTCAAAAGTCACTCCTGGATTGCTTGCAGAAGCAAATCCCAACGCCCATCAGTTTTATTTCATGATAGTTTTGAATGGGTGATCGAATGGATAAAGACTCAAGAAGATGCATCTTTAACTCAAGAAATCGGGCCTGGTATGTAGAAATCAAGGGAGGTCTTGATCCAACTTCTGTCAGTAAATGATTAAAGGGTGGTAGAGGGAAGACTTGTGAGAAGGGCGAGAAAGACTGCCTCGGGCGACATGCCTTCAGAAGCTTGAAGATGAAAAAATCGGAAGCCAAGATCCTCTTGGTCCAGAGCCTCAAGGAGCTGAAGGGTGACTCGACTGGATCCTCCAATTCCAAGTCATTCAACGCTAAGAAAATCATAGGAACCGATTAGAAACAATGCGACTATTACAGTGATCCAACCTACATCATCCTATAACATTTACAACTCAACTGGATCCTCCAATTCCGAGTTGTTCTAACATAGTAAACAAAAAGATGGAAAAGAGGTTGACATCCATAAAGTAAGAAGTCTCCAATGCCTTATACATTAACCAGAGCGACCAACGCTTCATCAAAACTTTACAATCGGGAGCCTTGCTCAACCATCGATAGATTAAAAAATACAAAGACTCAGTTTATATACTCAGAGAAAATTGCCTAACATTGGCGTCCTTAGTCATCGGAGGCTTGGTGTCCCTTCAGCCGAATTCAGGCGGGAATTCTTTGGCAGACGTCACCTTAACTGCGCATGGCTCCTGCAAGGGGAGTAGCTGAGCCATTAAGTGTTGAGCTAGCGTGTGCAGACCTCCTCTAGCTATTTGAAAACTTGGCATGGATTCTCTGGAAAAATGGGTACACAAGACCCTCTCGAACAGACCACTCGCCATGCCCTCCATACTTCGCACTTAATGAATGAGGAGAGGTTTCAACCACCCCTTCTTGTATTCATTTACTCCGAGCGAAGACCAGGATTGAGGTCAAGTCTGATGGCAACTGGAGGTCGAGATAGGCCTCTCTATGACTGAAACCCAACACCTTTGGCCCCCCCTTTGTGCAAATCCTTTCTTTCCTAAGTGATCATGGGCTGTGACCCTGTGCTTATTCCCAAGGTGCTTTTGACGTTCGCGAATAGGAAGGGGCTGATCCCTGTTTCTTGAAATCGCGATGAGAGAAATGCCGAGACAACTTAATCTGGTGCCACACGCCCCTCTAGATATGATGGTTCTGAATTCTCCTGACGATGCTATGGGCCCCAGGTCCTGGACGCTCTCATCACTTCGCGCATCGGGGATGTGAGGGAGCTGCTCCTTGCGCTTCGAAATCATGATGGGAAAAAAGGTGGGGAGCCTAATCGCGCACCAGGTGTCCCCTTTAGATAGACGGCTGAGACTGCTCCTCGATATTGTGGGCCCGCCTTTGGGCGCTCTCGGAGCTTCAGGGTTCGGGGTTTCGAAATGTAGAACGAAACAAAACCTTCACCCCTTGAACTCGCGACTACCCAAAAGCCAACGCAACTGGATCTCGCGCCACGTGTCCTTTGGATGGACAGCTGCTATTCTTCCCTACATACAATATGGGCGCGATCTGTTTGCGCTAATCTCATTGCAACTCTGCTATCCGCGATTTCCTGCTGACCGCCGATATTCTCTTATGAAAGGATTTGGACTTTTGACAACCTAATTTCGCCTGCTTACTTGCCAGGAAACCCGAAAAACAAGATTTCCCTGTGTCGCGCTTGGGCGCTTCTTTTGCAACTTGCAGACCTGATAGCTCTTGTGCATCAGACAAGAAATGTTACTAACAAGGCTCTCATAGGTCTGTTCTCTTCGATTGTTCAGTTGCTTTCATTCTAAGTCCAATTCCTTGATTCTTCTGACTACAATTTGGGCATTTTCTTCCCTCTAATATCGCACTTCCTACAGAGTTCTCGACACTGCTGACAATTTCATTTCTGCTACTCTTTCTTGGAGTTGTTGAATGTCTTCAGTGAGCTTCCCCACTTGGCTCTCAGTTGTTTCCTCTTCCATTTCTTCCAGGCCCAGCATATAGTGAATTTCTCTACTGACTTCTTCTTTAACTCCAATATTCTCTGTGAGAAACTGTTCATTTTCCTTCAGGATCTGTGCTCTATCCTCTCCAAAATTCTCCTGGAGGTCATCTTTCTCTTGCTTCACAACTCGACACTGCTCTAGGGCTTCCTCCTTTGCTTGCTTCAATGCATATGTGACCTTCTCTTTTTCTTCCCGGACCCGATGAAGGCAAGCCTTTGTCGCATCTATTATTCTACGTAGTTGAGTAGGCTCATCTCTTACTTCTATTCCTCCTGATGAAAACGACGTTGTAGACACTGCGTGACTCGAATAAAGATCTTGTTGTACCCCTTTGACCTCCGCCTCTATCTGGTCATCCATTGTCTCTTGTTTGGATTCACTTCGCTACAAAATGCCGTTGAAAGTATCTGATACAGTTGTGATGATGAGGCCAATATCATCCACTGTAAGTATAGTCTGTAATTGTGGCTTATTGGCACGTGAGTTCTTCCGTGATGAGGGTTTCTTTGGAGAAACCTTTATTTTCTAGGATGTTTCTGTCATCATAAGGGGATGTTTAGGAAGTGTTACTTTTCCCTGTTCCTGCTTGTCTTCTTCCCTTCATCCTCTTCTTTGTCTACTTCGTCACCTCCTCTCCCTTCAAGTGAATTTGGTGTAGTATCCTCTGATGTGTTGTGCATTTCCCATACTTCTTCCTTCTTCTTCTTCTTTCTACTGCCTAGTCCATCATACTCTTCCTGGGTGACTATAAGACTTCCGATGAGGTCGGGGTTAGAGATTTTTGTTTGTTTGAATGGTACAAGAACTTCTACAGGCCATTCCTTGGTTATTTCCTCCATATCTTCCTCAATGAGTTTGTAATAGGACTGGAGCTCTTCCTTGTGTTTGTCTCTACGCACAGTGATGTAAATGAAGTGTCTGTCTACGTGGAACTTCGCTATGGGACTGAACCTATGAAGTGTATTCAAAGTCATTCAAGGGAAGGATTCAATGGCCCTCTTCAACTACAAGTAATAGGTGTGGAACACCGCATTGGACTGCCATTGCTTTGCCATGTCGCTCGAATACCAAAGGGTAGTGAACCGTGTGGCCAGTTGTTCAAACAACTTGACTTCAGGGAAAGTTTCTGCCTCCAACATCTCCCAAGTGATGAAGGCAATGAGAATCAACAACCAGATGAAGTGAAACTCGTAGCCCTAGTTTTGTGCTTCATGACAATATTGCTCCAACTGGTTGACCAGGTAACTCACCCAGTTCATCTGCATCCCATCGATGCACTTTCCTATGAGGTCGACGATGAACCCCATGAACTATGTCGGTATGTTCTTCCTAAGGATCTTACCAGTGATCAACTAGAAAGATACGTGCACTACGCCATTTTGGATGGAGGCTACCTTGTAGCTCCTCTTTCCTTTCTCTGCATTGTCGGAGGTGTCCTTTATTTGCTATGCCAGGGCGCGATCTACAACCTTCCCTGGGTAAAAATACTGAGGGTCGAGTCCTTGCATGCTCAATCCAATGATCCGATGGATCAACGTTGGATCTACAATGATGCTCCTATCCAACCATAGGTAACCTCCATGGTAGCATGACAAAAGGATTTCAATGCACGTGTTAACCTCCTGATGTCTGTCAAAATGTGGTATCTTCATCACATTAAGGATTGTTGATATTGCGATTTCCATGGTCCACGGTTGGGGGATTATCTTCGACTTCTTCCCCGTTGTCTTTGTCAAGTACTTATGTGGTGTGAGCATTCCATAATTCTTGCAGTCTCCCAAGTTGAAATCACTCATTATTAGTGTCAGAATATGTCCTAACTACGGTCCAATTGTGTGTATCCCCTTTGGGAGGTACGTAGTGATCAGTGTATAGTCGAAGTCCCTCGGGATGCTATCACGACTAACCACAACATCTAGAGGCAGGATATAGTCGGCCAGGACCGACGGGATGAGCTTCACATTCGCCAAGCCATCACGATGCTTGCTCTATTCCTTTGTTATAGTTCTGGATGGCCCAAATCGACATGCAGTCGATAGAGAGGCTTGCAATCCTCTCATCTATGATGCATGTGCTTCTGCAGACATGACCTTCTCCTCTATTAGGTCAATCAAAATCTCTTTTATTGTATTTCTCTACTACGCTAAGGCTGCTCGACATGCACTCTCATGATCAAATGTCTCGGATAGGTGGACAAACGCTCAAGGTAAGCAGAATGGGTGGTGAGCTCTCAATAAGCATTGCGCGAAAGAAATTATTTCTCTGTGGGCTAGGATAATAACAATTTGAAAAAGTGTCCCCAGTAAGACATTCAACGGGTTAAATAGATAATGTCATAACAGACTCCTCCAACGGGCATGAATTCCTCAATCAATACAATTCCATTCGTTATGGCACAGTCCCAGCGGTCCAACGATGAGATTTCTAGCAATAATTGCGTTTCTATCCATCCTGGAGCATCATTCTAATGGTCAAGATGCCTCCAATGGTCATATTTCTTTTCCATGGAGAATTTCTAGTCTGCATTATTCTGGTATCCTAACGAGGTTCAAGTTCTGTAGGCCTTCCTTCTACGAAGTCCTCTCTGGAACCTCCTGCAATTTTTCGAGCTTTTATTTCTTCTTATTGATATTTCTTGCTTTCTTTTCGATGATCTCTATCTTTGGATTCCTTTTTCCATTCTTGTTCTTATCTTTTCTTAGCATAATAACTTTGCACTGTTGGGGGTCTTTCACAGGGTTCGAGGTTAATACTTCTTCTCTTACTATTTCTGGAGTAGGTTCTCTTCTCTTCTACATGGATAAGTTCATTAAGCCTTCTTTCATTCTTTCAACTTCAAAATCCAGGTCTCTAGCCCTTAGTTGCTTCGACTTGTCCTCATGTTCTTCTATTAATCATGTTATTCTCCTAGCCATGAAATCCATTAATTTTTGTTTTTTTTGTTCTATAGCTCCCTCTTCTTCTTTCCTTCAGATATGATCTCTCTCAATCCAAGTCCTTCCTAACAAAAGTACAAAAAGAGCGATGTTCTAAACAAGATTAATGACCTCAAATACTTCTTCTGTCGATGTTCCATGAGCATTCATAGGTACATGAGTAAGTCTTCCACATAGGGTTATCATCTTTCCTTTAAACAATCTTATTCCTCCCAATGTAGAAATCATAGCAGGATTTCCCAAAATTTCCCAATTACTTTCTGGCATAATGTTCACCTGTGTTTCTGCATCCAATACACAGTCTATGTCGAAGTCTCCTATTCTTGTTTCTATGCACTGCTCCTCTTTTAAGATCTCTGGTAAACTGATGCCTCTGTGATCATTCATTGTTTCTTTCATCTGCAATAATATAGGATCTAATTCTTTCTGGTTCTCTAGTATATTCTTAGTCTCTTGACCTTCCTCATGGTTTTCTTATTTCATGTTCATCTTCTCAACTTTATCAATCATTCTAGGGAAATCTAAAACTTCATGTCCGATAGATTTACAACAAAGGAAATAGGACCTTTACCAGGACATTCCCTAGCAAGATCTCCCAATATTTTGAATCCTCTCTTTCTCTTAAATGGTCCCCAACCTTTCATGTACTGCGCTCTAGGATCATAGTGATGGACCTGTAAAAAATTATTTCTAGGATCCTGCATCCACTTGTTAGTCCAAAAATTATTTCTATGCATAGGAATAACATATCTTTCACTACTTCTATCGGGTCTATTCATATCACATCTTCTTTATTCTAGATGTGCCCTAGTTGTCAGATTGGGATGAAATCTATCAAACATACCTAGATCCATTCTTTCAGGACAAAAAATTCCACTTATCTTACCTTTATTAGAGCACAAAGATTTAAGATCCTACCTCTTTTCTTCATATCAGACTTCTCTTTTTAGCACAGAGATTCACAATTAAGTAGAGTACTCTGCACTACAACAACATATCTACACATAGGGATTTCTTTTTTCCTTAGTTCCTAACAATCACAGTTTCAGGTCCTGACAACAGAACCATTTGTTGGAACATGGGCAGACCCAGGGTTCAACGCTTCAACAACGCACCAAAAAAACCTTAACTACTGACCCTTTCTGTCATACACCCACTATGGAATAATAGTTTTTTTTTTCCTTTTTCTCCTTCCTTTCTCAAGGGACAGAATCCCCAAGTTCCTATGAGGTCCTAGCACAGGCTAGATCTTCTTGTCGAAACCTTCACTAAACCAATCTGCCAGTTCTTTCATTGAAAACCCATCGTATACAACTCAAGCACCAAGCACGGGCTTCACCTCCATGTGATCATCGGTTATGATCCCGAGACAAACCAAGAGGTGCCTTTCCCATTTCATGACTCAGCGATGCCCAAGAGTCTAGTATTTCGACTCTTCAAACCCCAAAACCTGAAATCGTCCCTTCGTTGAGATCGACGGCTACAAATCTCCTTCCTAATCTGACGGTCTTGGCCGTATCGGGACTTCGGTAACCGAGAGTTCGAAATGCAAGAGATTCGAGTCTTTCGACTCTTCAAACCCTAAAACCCAAAATCCGATACGTGAGTTCTTGTACGACATCTGATAGTCCTCGATGATATGGATCCAATGATCCAGATCTCTTCAAAGTTTCATGAACCGGGAGTTCACGATGCAACGATTCCAGAACTCTTGTCACTCAAATCCCTGAATTTCGATATGGGAATTCGTGTAGGAGATCAATGAACCTCGTTGATCTGGATCTGACGGTCACTATCCCTCTTGAGCTTAAGGGCATTGAAGGACACTCAGCCTTAACCTCCTTGCTGTCCTACGAGATCCAATGGCTTATAGGGTTTCAAATCTTTCCCTGAACTTTGACCACTCACCACGCGTCTCCTCCGATGGATGGTCCAAATCCTCCTGGAGTTTCATGAATCAGGATTTTGGGACTTGCGAAGATGAAGGGTCTTTCCCTTTTGTTTCCCGGGTGCCGAAATGTCAAAATGCCGAAACCTATTCACACTAAGATGATTCGGAGTTTCGCATACCGAGACTTCACAACTTGCGATGATGAAGGGTCATGCCCTTTTGTTTCCTGGGTGCCGAAACGCTGAAATGACGAAACCTATTCACATTAATCTAATTTAGAGTTTCGTATACCGCGACTTCATGACTTGCGATGACAAAGGTTCGTGCCCTTTGGTTTCTCGGGTGCTGAAATGTTGAAATGCCAAAATCTATTCACACTAAGATAATTCAGAGTTTCTCATATCAGGACTTCACGACTTGTGACGATGAAGGGTCTTTCCCTTTGGTTTCCCATTTGCCGAAACGTCAAAATGCCCAAATCTATTCACACTAAGATAATTCAGAGTTTCTCATACCGGGACTTCGCGACTTGTGATGACGAACGGTCTTGCTCTTTGGTTTCCTGGGTGTCGAAACACCGAAATACCGATGAATGGGCCCGAATACTCCACGAATTTTAGGACATTTCCAAGTCCACCCTCTTGCCTATGCAAAGGTTAGGGTCGATGGGCAATAGAGCTCTGACAAATCTTTCAGAGGGTTCTTGGGTAAATTATCCCTAGGCTTGGTGACCTGAGTAAAAGTCTTCCTATTTCACCGAGCTATAAATTCGGTGGTAGGGGTAAAGTAAACTCGTGGGTTTACTATCATGGTAGTCCTTTCGAGGGACTCACTTCGACTCTAGAGTGTGAGGAATATTCCCGAGAGAAGTGCCTTCGGGGAATTAAAACAGGGCATACCACGAGCCAAGTAGATAGGACAATTCTCAAGGGAACATACTAGTATTCTGAACCTACTCATTCTATACATAGACCGATTATGGTCATATAAGTTTAAGCATGTATCCCTTGTCTCCAAATCAAAACACATGCAAACAATTCCATACAGAAACCATTTATGAGTGTATAAACACGAGCATGCATTCAATTAAAAAATACAAGACATAACACTTATCAGAAAACACCAGCTGGGACACGACTACTGAGAGGGGTGCTCGTTTCCACCCAACCATAGGCTCAGTGACTCCAAACAGATTTACCACTAGCCACCCTCGAGCTAGACTAGGATGCTTGAGGTTCAATTTTCTACTTTCATCTTAATGGAATTCAAGGATGAAGGTTACTCTCCTTCTCCTCTATTCAGAACTCCCTATGTTTCCATAGTTTCTCCATTTCTTCCCCGCAATCCCTGTCGCGCGCATTTTCTCTTTCCCCCTTACCACACTTCCTCTCTTTCCTTTTCTCTACAAGATTGCGTGTGGCGTGAATTTCCCCGTCCGCAGTCAGGTATGGGAGTTGTTACAGATGGGCGGTTCACCCCCATCCCCCCATTAACTTTTGAGGAGCCTCCCCACCTACCAATCTGACGGGAAATCCATTCCAGGGTCAAAGAGTTTCTTTGGTTTTTGAGCAAGTAAAACCAGTACGGTACTGGCTCGGTGGAAGTTAACGCAGCCATTCCAGGTCCCTTCCACCACCTCTCATTAGCTAGCATTGTCTCTTTTATCACATCCCCCTCCCAGTAGCCATGCAACACATATTCATAACATAATTTACATTCATCGACCTTTCATAAAAAGGTCTGTCAAATCAAACATTCACGTCTTTGAGTTTGCCATAGTTCTTGGCCAATACAATTATTTTTACAGACTGGGGGAAACAAGGTGTTACAATTTCCTCCCCCTTAAAGGAACATCGTCCTTGATGTTCTATCTATCAATATGACGTGTATGTACAGAAGTAAACAAAATCAGATATGCATGTTTCATGGAATCTTCCATTCCCCAGGTAGCCTCATCTGGGTCAAAATGTTTCCATTGCACCTTGACCTGTGAAATGGTTCAGTTCCTGAGTGGGGTTTCCTTTCTGTCCAGTATGCATTGAGGTTTTGGAAGGAATTCTCCCTCTGGTTCCACCTGGATCACAGACCAATCAATTATATGATTAGAATCATGTACATATTTCTTCAATAATGGAACATGGAAAACATTATGTTCTTTTACTGTGGGAGGAAGTGCTAGCCTATAGGCTACAAGTCCCAATCTATCTAGAACTTCAAAGGGTCTACAATACTGAGGTGCCAATTTGGCACAAGCGCCAATCCTTAGGGAACTCTTCCTGGGCCTAACTCTAATATATACGTGGTCTACCATCTTGAATTCTCTTGGAGTTCTCTTTCGGTCGGCATAACTTTTTTGTCTATTCTGAGCGACCTTCATATTTTGTTTTATCTGAATCACTTGTTGTTCCATTTCTTTCAGCATGTTGGGTCCAATAGTAATTCTATTTACAAGATTACTCCAACTGACTGGAGTGTTGCATGGTCTACCATAGAGGATTTCGAAAGGACTTGTCTTCAGGGATTCTTGGTAGACGTTGTTGTAGGCGAATTCCACCAATGGCAAGTAATCTTCCCACTTCTTGGGTTGATGCATTACATGCATTCTTAGCATGTCTTCCAATATTTGGTTCACTCTTTCCATATGTCCATCGGTTTGAGGATGCTAGGCTATGCTAAATAGTAATTTGGTCTCCAGACCAACCATCAAAGATTTCCAAAAGTTGGAAGTAAATTTTGTGTCCTTGTCAGACATGATCTCCTTAGGCATACCATGTAGTCTGAATATCTCCTTCATGAATATGCTGGCGAAATCTATTGCCTTGCAAGTCGATTTGACGGGGATAAAATGGGAGTACTTGCTCAATTTATCCACCACTACCATGATGGCATCATTCTGTTTGGTTGATCTTGGTAATCCAATGATGAAGTCCATGGAAATGGTTTCCCACTTCTATTCCAGGATGGGTAGAGGTTGTAATAATCATGCTGGGTGTCGGCGTTCTTCTTTAACCTGTTGGCATTCTAGGCACTTTGCTAAATCGTTAGCTATGTTTTTCTTTAAACCAGGCAAATAGAATTGTTTCCTAGTGGTCGTGATCATCTTTTAATATCCTGGGTAACCAATATATGGTATTTTATGTAGTTCATCCATTATGAACCTCTACAAGTCGTCATAATCTGGAATATACAATCTGTTTCTGTAAGTTAGCAGACCTCCATCTATCATCTGGTAGCCTTCATAATTTATTCCTGTGGGTTCTTTCTCTAGGTACGAGGTCACGGTCTGGAAGAATGTGTCTGTTTCTTGTGCATTCCTGACTCTTTATTTGACATTCATCTCGCAGGTGCTCACCACTGCCAGGTGAATTGTTTTCATACTTCTGCTAAGGGCATCGACCACCTTATTTTTCTTTCCTTTAACATGTTTGATTTCAAAATCAAACTCACTAAGGAGGGCCATCAACCTAGCTTGTTTGGCATTGAGCTTCAGTTGGTCAAATATATATCACAATCCACAATGGTCTGTCATAAGTACAAATTTCCTTCCAAGGAGGTAATGTCTCCACATTTTTAAGGCATGCACTATGGCGGCCAACTCTAAATCATGGGTCACATAGTTGACTTTGTGCTCATTCAATTTTTGGGATTCATAGAAGACTACACTTCCTCCTTGCATAAGGACTCCTCTAAGCCCTTCCTTATAGGCATCTGTGCACATGAGGTAGTCATTTTCGGGATCATTGATCTTCAACACAGGTGCATGGGTCAGAAGGTATTTCAGGGATTGAAATCTTTCTTCACATTCTTATGTCCATGTGAATTTAGCTCCCTTCTTCTGGAGGGAAGTGATTGGACAACCAATCTTGGAGAATCCTTTTATAAATCTCCTATAGTATCCTGCTAATCCCATAAAGGATCTGATATCTGAAACGTCCTTTGGGGTAGGCCATTCCATGATAAACCTGATCTTGTCAGAATCTATTGCTACTCCCTCTTCAGATATGACATGGCCCAAGTAATGTATTTTCTTCTGGAAAAAGTCGCACTTTCTAAATTTGGCATAGATATGATGTTCTCTTAGAAATTGAAGCACAAGTCTAAGATGTTCCTCATGTTCCTCTATATTCTTGGAGTAAATTAATATATAGTCAATGAAAACCAGTACAAATTTGTCTAGGAATTTGCTGAGAACATTGTTCATCAAGCACATAAAAGTGGCAGGGGAATTGGTCAATCCAAATGGTACTACCACAAACTCATAGTGACCATATCTCGTCCTGAAGACAGTTTTGTGGATGTCTTCACCCTTGATTCGGACTTGATGGTATCCAGATATCAAGTCAATATTTGAGAATATGGAAGCACCCCACAATTGATCGAACATGTCATCGATCCTGGGTAAGGGGTACTTGTTCTTTATGGTTACCTTATTGAGTTGTCTATAATCTATGCACAGTTAGAGGGTACCATCTTTCTTTTTCACAAACAGGACTGGTGCTCCCCATGGAGACACACTGGGCCATATATAGACTCTGTCCATCATTTCTTTTAGTTGTAATTTAAGCTCAACTAGCTCGAGTGTGCTCATCTTGTAGGGTGTCCTAGACACTTGCACCGCTCCTGGTGCAAGTTTTATCGAGAAGTCAATGTCCCTTCTCAGAGGTAAACCCGGTACCTCTTCCGAAAATACATTTCTATATTCTCTTAGTATGGGGTGGTCTTCGAGGCTTGGTTTTTCATCTTCAACTAATTCCAACACCTATATCGCATATAGTGGACATCCCTTTCTGCAATACTTTCTCATTTGAAGGGATGATATTCATCTCACCGAGATAGGTTTTTGGATCCCTTGAAGGGTTATCCTTCTTTCTTCTTCACTTACACATTCTAAGGTTTTATGGTAACAGTCCAGTCTGGATTTATATGTGGCTATCCAGTCCATACCAATCAACAGGTCATACGATCCTAGGGGTAATACGTTAAGGGTTGTCACGCAGGTGCGCCCGCTAGGCACGTCCGCTCACAGGATCCTTCCTCTTGCCTCGGCCCAAAGAACTGAATGGTTCTCCTATTTCCCAATCGGGAAATTTTCCACCCACAACAACTAAACACTAGGTCTCCCTTTCTTCTAAATCAACACTGCCCTTTTGTTATCGGGGTTCCTCCTATCGGGATTTTGACACTCGTGATGTCCAAACAACTTGTTTAACCAATCCCCAATCCCCGATATGATCCTCTATTGCCTTAGCCCTTAGGCTCTGCGTTTAGTCCACGTGACCCCCTCTTATACGACCGCAGTCATATTCCCGTCGGGGTTTCGGATTTTCCAATGTCAAAATACACCCCTCCTCAGGATTCGCGATCCCTCGAATCCCGACGCACTCTTTGCATGCTAGCTCTCCTGGCTAGGCTCCTGGCCCATATGACCGTTTTTCCCATGACTGCAGTCTTATCCCTCGTCGAGGCTACGAGATTTCAAATGCTCGAAAACATTTGCCCATGGGATTCTTGATTTATCGAATCCCGACTCTCTGGCTTACTGATAGCTAGTGCCACGTTGGCACCTTCCTCCCTGTCGGGGTTTCAGACTTCACGATTCCAAAATGCATGCACACCTTGTCACCAGGATCCCCGATATCCCGATGACCCAAACGCCGATAGATGACTTCCTTGTCGATCCTTTTCCTGATGACTCCGATTGCTTCCACCTGTCCACGTCACCGACTCTGCTGTGGCCCCACACTATTTCCTTATCCTGTCTAGGTATCGCATTTCGCGGTTTCAAGTTGCAAGAGTATCCTATCCTCGGGATCTCCGATACACCGATCCCTGACTCTCTTTGGATTTCTAACACGTGTCCCAAGTGATGGATGGTTCAGGTCAACCCTCGGGTTTCGTCACTTTACAAAACCATGAACACTAACTTACCTGAACTCCGATGAACACATTCCCAATTTATACGACCACACGACATGTGTCATCCCTGAGATACTACGACTATGGTCCTTTCACCATTCTGGGATTCAACAGGTCTCAGATTCTTGTCTTCTGAAGTTCCGAAATGCCGATGGACTCTCGGTCCCTGCCACCTATCCCAATAGATGGATGGCTCTGAACTCATCGAGATTTCGAGACTTCTGATGTCCCGACTCTCACGACCTCAGGAACTCTGATTTCCCGACTCCCGATGCCTCGATATCCACCACACATATTTGGGGTTCTTACTCTGTTCACGAGGGTTTAAACCCTATGCAACTCCTGTCAGATTAGATGGCTGACGGGAAACTGATCAACGATCCAATGCCTCACGACCCCTAGATCTTGAACTTCGAACATGACCGTAACCTCCTCGCTTCTTTGGCAGATCCAATGGCTAATGGGATTTTGCTAATCTTCTCCACAAGATCCTAATCGTCGATTTCTTCCTCTTGGATGTCTTCTACGGGTGAACCTAGTATTCCTCTGTGAAAACTGGTCCCTCATGTGCGTAACTTTGCAGCGCCTATTCAACACTCCCACGACACAGACTCCCTGTGCTTCTCTTCAACGAACTTGGAAGCCTTATCCTTCCTGAGCTTCACACAATTCTGAGTCTTCACGAAGACTCTTGCACACACTCCTTGAGGCAATCCTCGAACACTTCTAAGTGTTGAGTTCTTTCGACTCTGCGCACACTTGCAGCAACAGTCCTTCAATACTTCGCTCAGTTTCATGACTGAGACTCTCCTTAGCCTGCGCACTCCTTGCACGGCTCCTATAACCCAATTTCACTTCTGGGTGAATGAGAAAAAGAGTTAAACTATCTGAGCCTTCTGTCAACGCACTCCTTGTGGACGACTTCAACTAAACTCCTTGCAGGAATCCTTACTCAGATAGAAAAACAATTGAAACTCATTCCTTCTACTTCCTTTCAGACTTCAATCTCAACACATGAAATCATATACACAACATAATAGCAAATGCATAACAGGAAGTAAATACTCATGAGCATATCAATCAACACACATACAAAGAGAGTAAACACAACTCCATGAATTTGAATTAAACTCTTCTATTAATCCAAATGACTATACATGGGTGTTTATGCACAACTCTCTGCTTCTCTTCTCAATGCTCAGAATTTCTTCTAACTATTCCTGGATTATTTTTACAATGCACAATGAGGGTGTCTATATCCGTTTTCCCTTCACTCCTTCTAAAAATTTCTAATCTAATATTCAATTCTACCTACTTACATAAATGCCTCTATCTACTTCAGACGAGAGCGTATGGCTCGAGGTCTGATTAAAATATATAAGTGTGCTTCATTAAATTTCCTCATTAATGTTCGCGCAACAGTTTCAAGGTGTTTTTCAAAAATTTGTGCTGGATGCCTTCTAGTTGTCTTCCGCTTCTGCGCTGGCTCGCTTGACATGGGAGATGCTCCTGCATCATACTCCCTCACTTGAAAATTTTCATGGGATCCTATCCATGAGCTCCTGCATGGTCTGTCCATACTTCATAATCTCTACTTCAGTCTCCCAGCTAGCATCTTCAACTGGATGGCCATTCCACTTGACCAAATATTCAAAATATTCTTTCCTTCTGGTCTTCTTACCCACTCGTTTATCCAGTATCTACTCCATCTGTGGCTTCTCTGCAACTGACATCTTCTTTTGCCACTGAACCTCTGACTATTCATTACTTGTTTCTGTCTCCTCAAGTTTATATGGGTATAAATATGAGACATTGAATATCAGAGAAATTCTGATCCCATCAGGTAATTCAATTACATAAGCATTCTCTCCAATTTTCTTCAAGACCTTACATGGTCTGATTTTCTTCATCTTCAATTTATTGTATGTTCCTCTCGGGAACCTTTCTCTTCTCAAGTGCGCTAGAATCAAGTCACCAACCTCAAATTGAAGTTGTCTTCGATGTTGATCTGCTCTCCGCTTATACTCCTGACTTGAATTCTGCAGTCGCTCCTTCACCCGGCTGTGAAGTTCTTTCATCACCTCTGTGAATTCTTCTGCACTAGTGCTCCTAGTAGCAGTCTGTTCCGAATCTCTCAATTCAGAAACTCCTCTCGGCTGCGTGCCATATACAATCTGGAATGGACTCTGGCCTTTTCTCCTGTTCACTGAGTCATTATAAGAAAAATCTGCCTGCGATAATGTATTGTCCCAACTGTTGTGGTGCTCCGCCACCAGGCTTCTCAGCAAGTCTCCCAGACTTCTGTTTACCACTTCTGTTTGTCCATCCGTCTAAGGATGATAAGATGGACTAAAAAACAAGTTAGTCCCCAGCTTCTTCCATAATGTCCTCCAAAAGTGTCCTATGAACTTTGTATCTCTGTCCGAAACAATGCTCCTTGGTAAGTCGTGAAGTCGAACGACTTCTTTGAAAAATAGATTCGCGATGTGCATCGCGTCACTAGTTTTTTGACATGGGATAAAATGTGCCATCTTAGAAAATCTATCCACTACCACAAAGATCGAATCAAATCCTCTTTGCGTCCTTGGCAATCCCAATATGAAATTCATGCTAATTTCATCCCACGGCCTCTCAGGTATGGGAAATGGTTGATAAAAACCCGCATTCTTCTTCCTTCCTTTTGAATGCTGGCAAATTATGCATCTGTCTACACACCTCTTGACCTCTGCTCGCATCCCTAGCCAAAAGTATGACTCGCTCAGCTTTGCGAATGTCTTATCATGACCAAAGTGTCTTATCAACAGATTCTCTCTCATGGAACAATTTGGAATACACAGTTGATTGCCTTTAAATAGCAATCCTTCCTGGATCATGTATTCGCCCCATTTGCTGTTATCTCTGAGAACTAGATTCTTAGCTGCTTCATATGCTTCCTTAAATTCTGGATCATCTACATACATTTCTCTGAGATCATCAAAACCTAACGTCTTGACTTTGAACTCCTGCAACAGCAAACACTTCATGCTCAAAGCATCAACAACTTTGTTAGCAGTACCAAAAATATGTTTTATCACAAAAGTGAAATTCTGCATGTATTCAACCCACTTAACATGCCTCTGATTCAAGTTTTCCCGTTGAGTCACAAACTGCAATGCATGGTTATCACTATATAAAAAAAATTCCTTCGGAATCAAATAGTGCCTCCATTTCTTCAATGCCTGGATGATGGCATAAAATTCCTTATCATACGTGGAATACTTCACCTTCGCTTCATTCAACTTCTTGCTAAAATATTCAATTGGTCTGTCATCTTGACTTAAGACTGCTCCTATTGCAAACCCGATTGCATCACATTTCACCTTAAATGTCTTTTGAAAATTCGGCAACACCAGAATTGGTTGTTCCGTAATCTTTCGTTTCAACAAATTGAAACTCTTCTCAGCCTCTTCAGTCCAATGAAAAGATTTATGTCTTTTCTTCACTGTATCCATCATTGCTGCGCTAATTCCACTGAAATTCCTGATGAATTTTCGGTAGAAACTAGCCAAACTGTGAAAACTTCTCACCTCAAATATGTTCCTCGGTGATGGCCAATTCTTGATTACCTCCACCTTATCTGGATCCATCTTCAACTCATTTTCTGAAATAACAAATCCCAAGTAAATGAGTTATGTCTTCATGAACGAGGACTTCTTTATGTTTATCAGCAACTTCTCTTGCTGTAATCTTTTCATCACAATGGATAAATGCTTCAGATGTTCAGCCTCCATTTTACTGAAAACCAGTATATCATCCAGATATACGATAACAAATTTTCCGATGAAATCCTTCAGGACTTCATTCATCAAACTCATAAAGGTACTTGGCGCATTCGTTAAGCCAAACGACATAACAAACCATTCATACAAACCTTCGTTTGTCTTGAATGTTGTTTTCCATTCATCACCTTCTCTCATGCGAATTTGGTGATATCCACTCTTCAAATCAATCTTTGAAAAAACAAATTCTCCACTTAAGAAATCCATCAGATCATCCATCCTTGGCAATGGAAATCTGTACCTGATGGTTATCTTGTTAATGGCTCTTGAATCAGCACACATCCTCCATCCTCCATCTTTCTTCAGACTGAGTACCATCGGAACAAAACACAGACTCAAGCTTTCCCTGACCAAACCTTTGTCCAACAAATCCTAGACTTGTCTTTTAACTTCTTCATTCTCCTGCGGCGTCGATCTGTATGCGGCTTTGTTTGGAAAACTAGCTCCGGGTATGAGATCGATATAATGACTCACACTTCTCATTGGTGGCAACGAACGAGGTAATTCGTCCACTACTATATCAGCAAACTCTTCCAGCAGTTCCTGAACTTCTTCTGGCAAATCGTCCACTCTTGTGCTAGTCAAAACAATATTCGGTTTTCTGACCACAATGAATTGTGGATCCTCCTTCTTCTTAACCTCTGTAAGAAGTTCCTTCCCACTCATGAGAAGTACTATGTTTCTTACCTCCAGTTTTACTTCTTTATCTTTTATCGGAAGCAACATATGAGTTCTCCCGTTCTTTTCTAGAGTGTATGTGTTCATCCTCCCATCATGAATCACATTTCTATCATATTGCCACGGTCTACCCAACAATAGATGAAAAACATCCATAGGAATAACATCACATAATATCTTATCATTATATCCTCCTATCTTAAATTCAACTAAGCACTGTTTGGTGACATTTACCTGATGTCCCTTTTGTAGCCACGAAACTTTATATGGATTTGGATGATCAGTCATCTCCAGCTCCATCCTTTCTACCATCTCGGTTGAAACGAGATTGTCAGTGCTACCGCTGTCCACAATGACCTTGCATGCCCAACCCTTGGTCTTGCAAGCTATTCTGAAAAGTCTGGTCCTTTGGACTGAACTTTCCACTTCTTTCTCTAGTGTCAAAAGGAATTTTCGCATCACCCATGATCTTCCACCTTCAACATCTTATGCCTCCACATCTCACCTCTGTGCCTCAGCGATGTGAGTTTCTCCTCCATCTTTCTTTTTCTCTGGACACTCGAATGACTTGTGCCCATTTTTTCCACATGTGAAGCATGTGATTACTCCACCTCTTCCTCTTCCTCTACCTCTGGTATGAGGAAACCCATTATTATCATCATATCCTCCTCTCTTCTCAGTATGTTGTTCTCTATGTTCATTATATCGCCCTCATTGTGAGCTTCCACCTCTCTCGGTTCTAGTCTGAGGATTTTTCCAGTTGTCCTTGGGCTTCTGGTATTTATCTTGGGTAACCGATTTGCCTTTGGGCTGACTTCTGCCTCGACCCTTATGAATTTTCTTTCGGCTCAGCTTCTCTTCTGCCTTCAAAGCCATTTGATAAGCATCCTCTACCATTCGTATGGTTTCCATACTCATCTCATCCCAAATCTCATATCTCAGGCCATTCATATACCTGGAAAATTTTTCATCATTACTTTCGCGATGACCTGCTCTGATATTCAACCTGTAAAATTCCTCAGTATATTCCTTTACTGTCATCATCTTCTATCTTAGGTTCTGCATTCTCCTGAACAGAGAAATTTGATAGTCCCTGGGAATAAATTTTGCCTTCATCTTTGTAATCATCCTGTCCCAGCTCTTGATTTTCTGCTTGCCTTGGCAACACCTGTCAGCTTGTAGTTCATCCCACCACAAGGTTGCATGTCCTTTCAATCTCGTGACGGCATGCCTGACCTTCTCGTCCTCTTTGATATCTTCATAATCAAAATAGGTGTTTAGAGCTCTAATCCAGTCTAGAAGCTCTTCTACATCTAGATTTCCCTCATAAATTGGAATGTCCATGTTTACCTTTGTACCCATTCTTGCAACAAATTTTAATAAGCATTCATTTGCTGCATCTTCCGCTGGGATTTATTATTCTCCATGTCCAGCATCATCTTCATTTTTGGACTCACTGATATCTCCTTCATCAACTTTTCTCCTTTGTCTTATATCCATGTCCACAATCATAGTGCGTAATTTATGTAGCTCTCTCTCCACTTTTGGATTCTGCACTTGCCTACCCCTTCCTCTGGGTGTTTCCCTTTCTCCCTCTGGATCGGGTGATTGTCTATCCCTTCTTCTTGGCGGCATGGTGAATTCTCCTTTCTCCCTCCTACAGAAAGCAAAGAATCTTTTCTAATCTCTGATACCACTTGACGCAGGCGCGCTCGCTAGGCACGTCCGCTCACAGGATCCTTCCTCTTTCCTCAACCCGAAGAACTGAATGGTTCTCCTATTTCCCTATCGGGAAATTTTCCACCCACAACAACTAAACACAGGGTCTCCCTTTCTTCTAAATCAACACTGCCCTTTTGTTATCGGGGTTCCTCCTATCAGGATTTTGACACTCGTGATGTCCAAACAACTTGTTTAACCGATCCCCGATCCCCGATATGCTCCTCTATTGCCTTAGCCCTCAGGCTCTGCGTTTAGTCCATGCAACCCCCTCTTATACGACCGCATTCATATTCCCGTCGGGGTTTCGTACTTTCCAATGTCGAAATACACCCCTCCTCAGGATTTGTGATCCATCGAATCCCGACGCACTCTTTGCACACTAGCTCTCCTGGATAGGCTCCTGGCCCATATGACCGTTGTTCCCATGACCGCAGTATTATCCCTTATCGGGGCTACGGGATTTCAAATGATGGAAAACACTTTCACACGGGATTCCCGATTTCTCGAATCCCGACTCTCTGTCTTGCTGACAGCTGGTCCCACGGTGGAACCTTCCTCCCTACCGGGGTTTCGGACTTCGTGATTCCAAAATGCATACACACCTTTTCACCAGGATCCCCGATATCCCGATGACCCAAACGTTGATAGACGACTTCCTTGTCGAGCCTTTTCCTGATGACTCTGATTTCTGCCACCTATCCACGTCACCGACTCCGCTGTGGCCCCACACTATTTCCTTATCCTGTCGAGGTATCGCGTTTCACAGTTCCAAGTTGTAAGAGTATCCTGTCCTCAGGATCTCCGATATGTTGATCCCCCACTCTCTTTGGATTTCTGACACGTGTCCCAAGTGATGGACGGTTCAGGTCATCCCTCGGGTTTCGTCACTTTACAAAACCATGAACACTCACTTACCTAAACTCCGATGACCACATTCCCGATCTATACAACCACATGACACGTGTCCTCCCTGAGATCCTACGGCTGTGGTCCTTTCGTCGTTCCGAGATTCAACAGGTCTCAGATTCTTGTCTTCTGAAGATCCGAAATGCTGATGGACTCTCGGTCCTTGCCACCTGTCCAAACAGATGGACGACTCTGAAGTCGTCGAGATTTCGAGACTTCTGATGTCCCGACTCTCACGACCTCAGGAACTCTGATTTCCCAACTCCTGATGCCTCGATATCTGCCACGCGTCTTTGGGGTTCTTACTCTGTTCATGAGGGTTTAAACCCTGTGCAACTCCTACCAGATTAGATGGCTGACGTGAAACTGATCAACGATCCAACGACTCACGACCCCTAGAGCTTGAACTCCAAACATGGCCGTAACCTCCTCGCTTCTTTGGCAGATCCAACGGCTGACGGGATTTTGCTAATCTTCTCCACAAGATCCTAACTGTCAATTTCTTCCTCTTGGATGTCTTCTACGGGTGAACCCAGTATTCCTCTCTGAAAACTGGTCCCTCCTGTGCATAACTTTGCAGTGCTTGTTCAACACTCCCACGACACAGACTCCATGTGCTTCTCTTCAATGAACTTGGAAGCCTTATCCTTCCTGAGCTTCACACAATTATGAGTCTCCAGGAAGACTCTTGCATGCACTCCTTGCGGCAATCCTCGAACACTTCTAAGTGTTGAGTTATTTTGACTCTGCGCACACCTGCAGTAGCAGTCCTTCAATACTTTGCTCAGTTTCATGATTAAGACTCTCCTTATCTTGCGCACTCCTTGCACGGCTTGTATAACCCAATTTCACTTCTGGGTGAACGAGAACAAGAGTTAAAATATCTGCGCCTTCTGTCAATGCACTCCTTGTGGATGACTTCAACTGCACTCCTTGCAGGAATCCTTACTCAGATAGAGAAACAATTGAAATTCATTCCTTCTACTTCCTTTCAGACTTCAATCTCAACACATGAAATCATATACACAGCATAACAACAAATGCATAAAAGGAAGTAAATACTCATGAGCATATCAATCAACACACATACAAAGAGAGTAAACACAACTCCATGAATTTGAATTAAACTCTTCTATTAATCCAAATGACTATACATCGGTGTTTCTGCACAACTCTCTGCTTCTCTTCTCAATGCTTAGAATTTCTTCTAACTATTCCAGGATTATTTTTACAATGCACAATGAGGGTGTCTATATCTGTTTTCCCTCCACTCCTTCTAAAACTTTCTAATATAATATTCAATTCTACCTACTTACATAAATGACTCTATCTACTTCAAACGAGAGTGTATGGATCGAGCTCTGATTAAAATATTTAAGTGCGCTTCATTAAATTTCCTCATTAATGTTCGTGCAATAGTTTCAAGGTGTTTTTCAAAAATTTGTGTTGGACGCCTTCTAGCTGTCTTCCGGTTCCACGTTGGCTCGCTTGACATGGGAGATGCTCCTGCATTGGGTTGCTTGGGTGGGGAATTCACCCATAGTGAATTGGCAAGCTAGTATGACCTCCGCTACCTTTCTTTTGGTGCCAGTGGCTAACTGTACCAACCATGGCTTGGTGTGTTTATGTGGCTATAGTTTACACTTATCAACAGCCTTAGGGTCTATATAAATCAAATTTGAACCAAGGTCAATTAGAATAGACACTAGATGGTTGGTGATCATACCTTCCATCTCCACCACTGAAGCTTGGTGGTCAGCTTGTTTATTATCCACGACTGCATAAATTTGGGGCATACTCATGGCCATGTCATTGACAGTGGTAGCTTCTTGAATGTTGTAAATTCTCCGAATGTTCTATTGTCAGTGCGGGTAGTCCCTCGGTAGATGTTCTTCTCCACAACCCCGACAATTTAAGGGTTCTTTCTTCAGGTTATCAGTCTTTCCTGGGGTAGATCCAAAAGGTTTGTTTCCTCTCTGGGAGGGGAAATTATGTTGGTGTACACTTCGGGTTGGGAAGCTCATCCTTGAGTCATTTTTATAGTTTTTAAATCTTGGGGATTTAAACCCCTTTTTCTGGAATCCCAAATTATTCTTCTACTTCCAGCCTTCATGAGGTTCTATCCGATGCCCAAGCTATTCATAAAAATATCTTGCCTTTTGGATAGTATCTTCTAGGGTCTTTGGCTCATCAAAATCAATCCTGTTTTGATAGTCCTTAGGTAGTCCACTGATGAATCGTTGCACCTTTTCCTTTTCTGCCTTTTTATAGGGTACGTACCTCAGCAATTCGAGGAATCTACTGACATATTCCTCTATGGTGCGTTTCCCCGGCTTGAGTTCATAGAATTCTTTAGTCTTTTCGTCAAAATATTTTTCCAATAGATACTTCTTCCTCAAGTAATTCTCAAACCGTTCCCAAGATAGGTCTTCTTCATGAATCCCTTTTACGTTCTTAAGGTCTTCCCACAAAATGGAAGCCTTCCCATTCAAGTTGAAAGTGGCTACTCGGGCCTTCAAATTTTTCGAGAAGTCAAGGACTCTGAAATACTTCTTTAGTCCAAGTAGTCAAGCCTTCACATCCTCTCCCTTATTTATTTCACCGTAGAAAGAGGGTGGTTTGGCCTTCTTGAATTCTTCGAGATTATGATTTTTGGAATGATTTCACTTCTTTCGTTTTCTTCGAGAATAAGAACTAGTTCTGCTACTAGAAGATCCCTTCGATTTGCTAGTTTCCTTTCCAGAGGAATCATCCGACGCTCATCCCTTATCTCTAGGTTGAACCTTTCTTAAGGTGCTCCTCCCAGTTGTGCCACTTAAAGGGCCATGTTTATGTATCTCAGGTGGGCATTGACTTCTCTTTGTCTATCATTGGTCCACATGACTGGTGTCAGGTCCATGCTGCAATTGTCTTTGTATGTCAGATAAGATCTGCATCAAGACTGCATTAATATTTTTTTTCTTCTCTTTCTCTTTTATCATCCTCTCATTGTCGACCTTGCAGCTCCGTAGTTCGAAAATGAGGCTTCTCACAGTCTCAGGTAGATCTGGAGGGGTTTCTACCACTCTCCTTCTGTTAGACTCTTCATCTCTATTGTGGGAGCCATCCCCCACTTCATGGTGTGTCACCATTCTATGCATCTGCAATTTCCTGCGGTTGATCGTCCGCTTGTTGTGCAAGAAAAACACTTGTTGTTAGTCAACATTATATTCATTCACAATCAACGCATAATTCATATTTTTCAAATGCATACACTCAATAGGAATTTTTATTCTTTAACTTCAACTTTTTTGATAAGGGAGGTTATGATAGAGAGATACTCCTTTTAAGAGTACTTCAAATGGAGTTCCCGCACAACTTGTCCATGAGCCCAAGAAGGCCAAGTGTTGTAACCATGCTCTGATACCAATTTATCACACACCCACTACGGCATAATAGTTTTTTTTCGCCTTTTTCTCGTTTCTTTCTCGAGGGACAGAATCCTCGAGTTCCTATGAGGTCCTATCACAGGATATCTCTTCTTATCGGAACCTTCACTAAACCAATCCATTGTTTCTTTCATTGAAAACCCGTCGTATACAACTCAAGAACCAAGCGCGGGCTTTGCTTCCATGTGATCATCGCTTATGACCCCGGGCCAAGCCAAGAGGCGCCTTTCACATTTTACATGTCAGTGATGCCCAAGAGTCTAGTCTTTTGACTCTTCAAACCCCGAAACCTGAAATCATACCTTTGTTGAGATTGACGGTTGCAAATATCCTTCCTAATCCAATGTTCCTGGCCGTATCAGGACTTCGATAACCGGGAGTTCAAAATGAAAGCGAGTCGAGTCTTTCAACTCTTCAAACCCCGAAACCCAAAATCTGATACGTGAGTTATTGTATGAGATCTGATGGTCATCGATGATATGGATCCAATGGTCTAGATCTCTTCGGAGTTTCATGAACTGGGAGTTCACGATGAAACAACTCCAGAAATCCTATCACTCAAATCCCCCAATTCTGATATGGGAATTTGTGTAGGAGATCAACGAACCTTGTTGGTCTGGATCTGATGGTCACTATCCCTCTTGAGCTTAAGCGCATTGAAGGACACTCAGCCTTAACCCCCTTTCTATCCTATGAGATCCAATGGCTTACGGGGTTTCAGATCTTTCCCCGAACTTTGACTGCTCACCACGCATCTCCTTCGATGGACGGTCTAAATCCTCCAAGAGTTTTGTGAACCAGGATTTCATGACTTGCGAAGATGAAGGGTCTTTCCCTTTGGTTTCCCATGTGCCAAAACACCAAAATGATGAAACCTATTCACACTAATCTGATTCAGAGTTTCGCATATCGAGACTTCGCAACTTGCGATGACGAAGGGTATTTCCCTTTGGTTTCCCGGGTGCTGAAATGTCGAAATGCCAAAATCTATTCACATTAAGCTAATTCGTAGTTTCGCATACCGAGACTTCGCAACTTGCGATGATGAAGGGTCATGCCCTTTGGTTTCCTGGGTGTCCAAATGCCGAAATGCCGAAATCTATTCACACTAAGATAACTCAGAGTTTCACATACCGAGACTTCATGACTTGCGACAACAAAGGGTCTTTCCCTTTGGTTTCCCGGGTGTCGAAACACTGAAATGTCAAAATCTATTCACACTAAGATAATTCAGAGTTTCGCATACAAGGACTTCGCGACTTGTGACGACGAACGGTCTTTCTCTTTGGTTTCCTGGGTGCCAAAATGCCAAAATGCCGATGAACGGGCCTGAATACTCTGGGACTTTCAGGACGTTACCAAGTCCACCATGCTGCCTATGCAAAGTTTAGGGTCGACGGGCAATAGAGCTCTGACAGATATTTCAGAGGGTTCTTGGGTAAATTATCCCTAGGCTTGGTGACTTGAGTAAAAGTATTCCTAATTCACCGAGCTATAAATTTGGTGACAGGGGTAAAGTAAACTCGTGGGTTTAATATCATGGTAGTCCTTTCGAGGGACTCACTCCGACTCTAGAGTGCGAAGAATCTTCTCGAGAGAAGTTCCTTTGGGAAATTAAACTAGGGCATACCGCAAGCCAAGTAGATAGGACAAGTCTTAAGGGAATGAAATTGTATTCTAAACCTACTCATTCTATACATAGACCAATTATGGTCATATAAGTATGAGCATGTATCCCTTGTCTCCAAATCAAAACACAAGCAAACGCTTCCATATAGAAACCATTTATGAGCATATAAACATGAGCATGCATTCAATTCAAAAATACAAGACATAACACTTATCAAAAAACACTAGGTGGGACATGACTGCTGAGAGGGGTGCTCGTTTCCACCCAACCGTAGGCTCAGTGACTCCAAATATATTTACCACTAGCCACCCCCGAGATAGACCACGATGCTTGAGGTTCAATTTTATACTTTCAGCTCAATGGAAGTCAAGGATGAAGGTTACTCTCCTTCTCCTCTGTTCAGAACTCCCTGTGTTTCCAAAGTTTCTCCAGTTCTTCCTCGCGATCCCTGCGGCACACGTTCTCTCTTCCCCCCTTACCACACTTCCTCTCTTGCTTTTTCTCTGCAAGATTGTGTGTGGAACAAATTTCCCCATCCACGGTCAAGTCTGGGAGCTGTTACGGATGGGTGGTTCACCCCCATCCCCTCATTAACTTTTGAGGAGCCTCCCCACCTACCAATCTGACGGGAAATCCATTCTGGGATCAGAGAGTTTCTTTGGTCTTTGAGTAAGTAAAACCAGTACGGTAATGGCTCGGTGGAAGTTAACGCAACCAGTCCAGGGCCCTTCCACCACCTCTCATTAGCCATTGTGGTCTCTTTTAGCACATCCCCCTCCTAGCAACCATGTAACACATATTCATAACATAATTTACATTCATCGACCTTTCATAAAAAGGTCTGTCAAATCAAACATTCACATCTTTGATTTTTCCATAGTTCTTGGCCAATATAGTTATTTTTATAGACTGGGGGAAATAGGGTGTTACACTTTCAGAAACATATGAGAAGAAAATGAAGTCTCACTCGAGGTAGAGGCAGGGGGGTTGTAGGACTCATGTGTCTATAACCTAGCTAGGACATAGATATGTGATCACAATACTTAACATATCACTTAGCAATTAACATTCATTAGTCTTTGACCCTTATTCACATCGCATATAAAAACCCTAATTACAGAACAACACAGTATTCAACAAGATCTAAGCATATCTAACCATTTTATCACAGAGCATCAAATAAATATAGCATTCATTCACATTATTAAGAACTAAGCTACTACATCAGATGCATATAACATACATAAAGATTCAACACTAAGCATAAATCACATCAATAACACAAAGAAATCACAACATGGGATATATGTGGTTCAACCCCAGTGTGGGGCTATGTCCACCAAATCTTCGTCTTCTTTATTATCTTCTTTCAATCTTCTTACATGCACAGAGCCACACAAACAACTCTGCATAGGACAGGAGATCTGTGCGCACTTCGCCAGATCCTCCTTCCTCGAGTTTGGCATGACACAGAGTCTTCTTACAATCACTTGCACTTAGACCCCTTTACATATCTTTCACAAATATAACTTAGATCTGATGCCTCTTACAATGCCTAGCTACTTATTTATACATTTACAAATGGGGCCTAAGCATTGGTAAACCCATGGGATGTCATCCCATACCCGTTACATAATCTATGAACCCAAAAATCCTGCAAAAAGGGGGCGATATCCCGCGATCTCCACTTTGCCTAGGCGCTCCATCTTTGACCCATCTATCGAAGTGCCAAAAACATGACCAAGATTCTCCAAAACTTAGTCGAGGTACAATAATCCAGGAGAGTTCAATTAATAAAAATTGCGTCAAAGGGAAGCATAATCATGAATGTAGAAATAGACAGAGATGCATTTCTCTAATTGTGTACAATAATTGAGTAAACGAAAGCATCACGTTACATGTTTTATTGCATTGGCAATTTTATGTCTTTCTGTGATGATCTAATGAGTTGTAAATATGAATTATTGTTTGATATCAAATTATGTGTGTGTAAGGTTGTTTCCATAATTCATGGTTGTGGGTTCCACATCAAGTTGTGGTTAAATTCTTGTATCAAAGGAAGGAAGATCATGATCTTTTATCACCTATCATCAGACAAGATCGATGATCATGAGGAGTTGAAATATATCGATTCAAGTACATGGTTCGAGAGCCATTTGTAATCGTGGTTGAAAAAGATAAATTCCTACTATGTGTGCAAGATGAAACAAATGCCAACGTACATACGTCGAACCCTTTTTAATGTCCAGGATCATTAGATGAGGATGATGAGTTAATCGTGACCAATTATCATATAATTCTAGTTTCATTTATGCATTTTTAAGTTTGAATGACTGATATTTGGTCTATGCAACCATTTTACAGAATCAACGACTAAGATCTATTTGACGATATCATGTATCATCAGGACTTTCTTATATCAAAACTAAAGTCTCAAGCTAAGATTTTTGAGGATGATGCCCTTGAATTTATGATCATTGACGATGATGCATTGATGTGTATCACTGTTTTGACAATAGTTTATCACCAATGACGATCTGAACATCCATTATAAATATGATATCAAAAAACATGGAAAGGTACAAGTGGCTTCTTTTCATGGGAGTGAAATCATAGAAGGTTTATTATTCATAACTAGATAAGGTTGAATACATATTTTTTGTCAACGACAATAAAGGTAAATAGATCGACGATGGGATTCATTCGAGGAACAATATTGAAGACACATGTACAAAAGGAAGTGGTGGTGAGGATGATATTGATCAACAATGAATATTAAAAATGTGGATGAGATCGATGACTTAGGATAGCTTGAGTAGACCCAGTTTCATCGAATCGAGACATTTGAGTCTTGTGCATTTTCTTCCTGATCAAATTCCAATGACGATACATATGTCGTTGGATTGGAATGATTGTGCATTTTATTTTATCCCTATAGAAAATTCAAACGACGATGATAGGTACTTGGTCATGGCTCCAGGTCATGTGGGAGGTTTAATGATTGGATTTTAGCACTTGGTAGTATGTTTTTTGAAGTACAGTGCTCGTTTTTGGTACTTGATTATGAACCATGTCCTTATCAAGTGTTAGTGTCAAAACATCGAGGATGAATGTTTTAGAGAGGCCCTGTATCATGAGAAAGTCTGACGACGACAATGATATAAGCATAAGGTTGTATTCTTGGGTTCCATGGATGAAGGAATGGGCGTTGATGAGTAAAGGGGTTGGATAATTGTATCTAAAGCATGAGGTCATATAACTTGGTTGTGTGAAGGAGAATGATCATGGCACAAGGAGAAAAAACATTGGGTTTGTGAAGGGAATTTTAACACCATCTTCGTGCATGCTAAATTTAAGCACCCGTGTGTATTTTAACAAGCAAATGGATAAAGAGTTCAAGAGTCTATTCAAAAGAGGATTTTTTTTCCTGTATAAAGATTAGAGAGTGCTCAAGTGTTGCATCACAACAATGTTGTTTTCTTACTCTGCATACCTGTGGGAAATAGACCGGGTGTGTCATCATTTTTGGTATCATAGCATAAGTATACTCTTTGGAGGTACTGGACAAAGTGGTGAGTAAATATGATTTTATTTCTTTATATTTATATTAGCTATGGACATAAATTGTTGTTTGAAAGTAGCAACAATAGAGGAAGATATCATGACAATGATTTACAACTTGGAGGATGTAACAGAAAAAGGGATTGGATGTACATTGTCTTAGTGAAATTAAAAAAAGGAAGATACAAAGGGAATATTGTTAGTAGTAATGACAATGTACAAAGGATACATAGTGAAGAGAAATTCCAGTAGAGGGACTTTGAGATTGCAGAATTGAGGTCATTCCAACCAAGGAGAAGAGTTGGTAGAAAATATTTTGAAATAGATCTTATAGGCATTGATATGATGTTTTTATAACTCAATCGAGTGAAAACATATTTATGTTTGTAGGTATTAGAAAGAGGATATAGAAATTGTTAGCAGCCCTTATAGATAGTAAGTTGTGATAGAAAGAAAAAGGGGGAGAAAAATAGCTCTCAAGTGACAAAGATTGCAGCAGAAAGAACATTGCAACAAGGGATGATGTAAACACTTTCAGTTGAGGATTGGGAGTGAAGATAACAACAATATTTCTCAGAAGAGTGTGAGTAGGTGAAGAATCAAAAGAAGAGAAGAGGATGCTCATAAGGTTCCAAAGGAGAGAACCAGATGGATACCTAGAGGTCAAGGTCATAATGGAATTTTAATTTGGTATTGAGTGGCAAGGTGCAGAGACTTGCTACACATGAGGATTCATGCAACTCAGAGTGGGAAAGGAGAAGATCACAAAAGAAAGAGATTAAGATGACTATTGATAGTCATTTTAGAGGTTTAGAGAAAATCCACAACAAGAGGAAAAATAATGTTAGAGCACATGCCAGAGAGAAGATGATTCAAGAAGATTTTGACATAGAATTTACTGATTTAAAGGAGAGACTCAATATAATTATGGATTTGTTGCAGGAAATAAATGAAGAACAAAGACAAGGATGGAATGTGAATAAGAGGTTTAACTGGCATATTGTACATATATATGTAAGGAAGATGAGACAGATATTGAGTGCTTGTATGGAGGAAGAGAAACTCAGAGGAACTGAGTTTAGACAAAGGTCAAGAATAGATGAAGAAGTTCACATCTGTGAACTAGAGCAGGGATCATTCATTGGAGAGGATGATTGATCAGAGATATTTTCATCGTGACTTATAAAGAATTGCATTAAATGAGCATAAAATAAAGTGCACCATTAAAGAAGGAAAAGCTAAAAAATGAAGAGACATAATCATCAGATATGAACACAAACCCTTGATAACGGAGTTCGTCAGTGGACTATGTCTCTGGGTCCTGCTCTCAAATTGGTAGGCTTTTTTATTAACTCAACAAAATAATTTAGCAAAATACATAAGTATACCTCATTATTAAATCAAGCTACAAAAATAATGACCAGATAAGAAAACAAGCAACACCACTGAATTTGTGGTGTCGGATTACCCAAAAATGACTGTCTCCATTCCTTGATCTGACTCTAGCACTCCTAGGCCTAAGAAGAAATTCATCTCGATTTGTGTGCCCTCTGCAACCTACAATAATGATTGTAATTACATATAAATGAGTTCCCAAATGGTCATACAGTCTGTGCGTCTCCCCCCTCGATGACTGGGTGAATGCAACATTTAATAATTAATTTAGGCATTGGTTACTATGTAACAACCACAACTTGTTGGTTAGGGCAGATTCATTAAGGCATAAGTGTGGGAGGAGGTCCCGGGGTCAAACCTCACAGACTCCTCTTTTGGATTTTTATTTGTTATATGGTGTATATATAATGTGACCATTCCACCAAGTTTAGTGGTGTCTCCATAATCATATCCAAACAATATAACTGTGGCTAGGGTTGGCATGGTCTGCCAGATTTGGTGGACCCGCCAACCATTTTTTTCCAAATATTTGTTCACGGGTTGTCCTTGGGAATTTCTCGCCTTCCACGTGGTAGCCTCTGATTGGACCATGTTGTGGCCCCTCATTGTTCCATTCTGCCACCTGCCAAGTCATCATGCCACATCAACGTATATAATGTACGGATGTCATGTAGCACAATCTCATTAGTCCACGGATCGGTCCAAAAATGCCAAAAGTGGGTGACACATGGCAGCCTTTAGTTCTGCCACGTAATCATGTTGACGTCAACATGACATGTGTCACCTTCCTACACTTTCCACATGTATTTTATGGATGGTAATGTCAGCAGTATGAATGTCGACTCATCCCCTGTTGACTAGACTAGGTTGACCAAAATTTGACCGTGAATATATTTCAATCTGTAACTCTGTTTGACAACTCATTTGCGCCATTAGAAATATTTCGATGCTCTCTTCACAGTCATGTCATTTTCACTGAGTTTTGGGAACTTTGATTTTTTTCCCTTTCTCTATCTACTAAATCCATTCTGAGCATCATGAGTTGCCTCTGTGAGTTATGAGTTGTTCTTAGCCTTATATGGATCCTTTTTGGATCATTCCTTCCCACTGAGAGCTATTTGGACCACCAAAATATTTACGCAATCAAGAGGTAAGTGAGGGAAGATTCCCCTCACTTTGTCCTTCTCTATCAACTTTCCCTTTCTTGTATGTGTTCCTTTAAAGCCTACTCGAAGATAATCAACATCACCCTTTCATGAAGTCCTCATCCTCCTATCCAAGATGATATCTTCCTGTAACTCATCCAAGTACTCAGGTGAAAATTTATCAGTTGAAGGTATTGGAAGTTCCTCATATTGATCCATGATCATGGGAGGCTCAAAAAGTTTCAAGTTCTCAAGGTTCACAACTAAGTAAATATTCATGTAAGGTGGAAGATCTAGACAAAAAGCATTGGTACCACTTTTCTCCAAGATAGTGAAGGGTCCATAACGAATGGGCTTGTGTTTATTTCCTTCACCCTTCAATCTTTCCTTGCGGATGTGAAGCCATACCCGATCTCCAACTTGGAACTGATGATCAACCTTGTGCTTTTCATTCCGAGCTTTATACTGTGCTTGACTTTTCTCCAATTGTTCCTTGACTTCCTGATGTATCTGTTGGATCCTCTGAATGAACTTGCAGGATCTATCCTTTGTTGGTTCTTCATTCACATAGGCAACTCTCCCATACATAAAGTTGAAAGGAACCTTTGGTAGGTACCCAAAACATGTCTCAAAATGCGAACTCTGATTGTATGAATGTAAAGCTTGGTTGTAATCATGTTTTACATAGGGTATTTGTTCATCCCATAACTTGGGATGCTTGTTGTAGTAGCCTCGAACCAAAAGTACCATTGTTCGGTTTACCACCTCTCTTTGTCTGTCGGTCTATGGATGGAAAGCAATGCTCATCTTCAATTTGGTGTCCATCATCCTCCACAAGCTAGTCCAAAATTCCCTAAGGAATAGAGTATCTTGATATGATACAGTGGATGTGGGTAACCCAAAGTGAACCCAAACATACTGAAAGAAGAGATTAGTAGTCTACTCAACAATGATCTACTTTATACATGGCATCAAGATACACATCTTGTTGAACCTATCCACTACAACATACAAATAGTCATGACCCCCTTTTGTCATTGGTAAACCCCCTACAAAATCCATGGAGATAATTTCCCATGGATGGGATGGAACATGAAGTTGTGAGTATAGCCCTAGTGTTCTATTAGTGGGATTACAAGTAGAACGCATCACACACCCCTTTACATATTTAGTTACAATTTCTTTCATTTGAGGCCAGTAACAAAACCTATGCAAATGAGCCATAGTTTTTCCTACCCAAAAATTCCCAGACACAAGAGAAGTGTGAGATTCATGGACTCATTCACTTGTAGGAATACATAGTTTTCCAAGAGGGTAGAGTAGCTTTCCCTGTAGACAATAGTTCTCTACCTGTGCACCATGGGTTAGCTTCACATATACTTCCTTAAAATCTTCATCGATGGCATAACGTTCTACATATCTATAATGAGATAAAGAAGTGTTCTTCAAAATAATAGAACCAACAATAGGAGTTCTAGAAATCATATCATCTACCTTATTACTTGTACCCTTTTTGTACTTGATTACCAAATGAAATTGTTGTAGAAAACCCATCCATTTGTAGTGTCAAGATTGTTTCAATTTGGTTTGTGCTTGGAGATACTGTAAGGGTTGGTGATCTGTATGTATGCTTGTTTCCTTCCCTAAAAAGTAGTGCTTCCATTTCTTTACGCTCTGGACTAATGCATACAACTCTTTATCATATGTAGGATAGTTAACAACAACTTGGTTAAAAGTTTCAGAGTTTTAACAGATAGGCTTACAATATTGCATCAATACTGCACCCATGGCATATCCAATGGCATCTATCTCGATATCAAAAGGATGTTGAATATTCGACAATGCTAATAATGGTGCGGTACTGATCTTCTCCTTCAAAATCTTGAAATATGTTTGTTTCTTTCCTTCTCACTAAAAAGTGTTCTTCACACTGGTTAAGGAATGCAAATGAGATGTTATAAAGGAGATCTTGGAAATGAATCTCCTCCAAAACTGGACTGCCCCTAAGAAGATTCGGACTTCAGTTACACTTTTTCTCTTGGGCCAATTTACAATTACATCAATTTTGGAAGGATCGATTTTTTATTGTTCGCCTCCTACAATATGACCTAAGTACACAAGCGCAGTCTTTCCAAATTCACATTTAGACAATTTTACATACAACTTTTCCCTTTGCAAAGTATCCAATACTTTATGTACATTCCTTACATGTTCATCCCAATTCCCGCTAAAAATAAGAATGTCGTCTAAATATACAAATACAAAGTCATCTAAGAAATGCCTGAATACATCATTCATCACATGCATGAAAGTTGTCAGAGCATTACAAATCCCAAACGACATAACTAACCACTCAAACAATCCCTATTTGGTTTTAAAAGAAGTTTTCCATGCGTCCTGTTCTGTGACCTTGATTTGATGATATCCACTATGCAAATCCAACTTAGTGAAATAAACAACATTCTTCAATTGATTAAGTAAATCATCTATACAAGGAATAGGGTATCTATTTTTTACCATGATTTTATTTAAGGCCCAATAATTGACACGCATTCACCATGTTCCATCCTTCTTTGGCACCATCATGATCATATAACCATAAGGATATGGAATGGGCCTAATTACCGCTTGATCCAATAAGCCCTGTACCTTATTCTTGATCTTTGTCATCTCCACAACTAACATCCTATACATGCCCAGATTAGAAAGAGGAGAATCTTTCTGAAGACGTATGTCATGTTGGATTTCCCTCTTAGGAGGTAATCCATCTGGTTCCTGAAAAATATCATCATACTTAGAAACAATATCAATTAATTCCTTTTTATGAGATGTACCACACCCTTGGAAAGAGTCATATGTCCTGACATATTTCTCTCTGATGACCATGAGTACAGATCTCTTATTAGTGTTTATGGGTATTTTCATTTTCCCTACCCTAGCAAGTGTTGTATTTACCCTCATGATTGTGATCTCTAACAATACATTCCACTCCCCCTTTAGTAAGGTGGTATTTTTTCTCATGATGAAAGAAGACTACTTTTCTATCATAAAGATAAGGACTTCCCAACACTATGCCACATATATCAAGTGGTACAACACCCAAATCCACTTCATCCATCAAATTTGAAGAAATAGCAAATATGATCCTACATTGTTTGGTGACATTAAGTTTTTCTTTATTACATACCCAACCAAGAGGATAAGGTTTCAGATGTGGGTTTATTTCAAGACCCATCTTCTTGACAATTGCTTCAGATATTAAGTTTACTTGGGAACCCAGATCAAATAATGTATCTATCTTAGTGTGTTTAGATACAACTCTTATGTGAAATAATTCATTCCTCTTTCGTTCATCAACATGAGATTCAGTATTGGAACTTGAACTAGCATGAAGGGAATATTTACCTTGTACTCCAACCACTGTGATCTTTCCTTCATCTCCTGAATTGGAATCAATATCTTGTTGCATTGTAGGAATGATTTTTGTCTTCCCCTTTCCACCGAACTGTTTTGGTTTCTTTTTTGGATGCAGCTTCCAACGCTATTCTTCATCATGACAACTTTTCTTGCAATGAGTGCAATATGGATTTCCTCTTTCTCTCATCATTGTAGCAGTCTTCTTGTCCTTCCTTTTAAACTTGTTAAATTTTTTATGTGGGAGATTGGAAGGTTTATTTCTAGGATCTTCTTGAACATGTTTCCCCCTATTCTCGACGTGAGTGGCTTGCACAAAAAATTCATCAAGACTAGTGGGGTTAAAAAAGAGAAAAGTATGATGCATATAACTGTGAAGTGTGCCAATATACTTCATTAAATTTTCATAAGAATCCAAAGTAATATTTAATGCAAGATATTTCTTCCTAAATTATTCTGTGAAACTTTGTACAGTTGGACCTTTACTTTGCCTTCAAGTTTTCTATTCCATCATTGCTTTATGTAAATACCCTAATGGATAAAATCGATTCCTTATCGCTGATTTAAATTCTGACCATGAGGAATAAAGATTACCACACTTACTTTTGTCCCGAAGATTGATCTCCCACCATACAAGAGCGGTGACTTCCAACCAAAGAGAAGCCAATTGCACTTTAACTTATTCTTCATCAATAGGTTGGACACAGAAATACACTTCAACCTATCAAATCAAATTATCTAGCTTTTCAGGATTATCTTATCCATTAAACATAGGTAAAGCAAATTTTACATCAATCTTCAATAATGGTTTCTTAAAAGAGGATTTATATCTAGAATGATCAGAATGATGAGAATTCTCAAAGGAAGAAGAAATAGAACTTAAAGGTGAAGAGAGAGGCTCAAGAGGACATCATCCAACCCCTTGGTTTATCGAAGCATCATCATATACATGTGGTTCCTTTTTATTCCCTTTCTCCTTCATCCTCTTCTCATAATCTCCATGCATTCGTTCGACCATTTCTGACATGTGATTAAAGACCATGTGAAATTTTTTCTCCTGTTCATCACGCTTGTCTTCTTCTTCCATTTTCTTCCTTCATGATGCACGACCAAATTTGGGATTGAAGGTCTTAAGAGTTCCTTCACCCTGATTATGCTTGGCCCTAGTAAGCATTCACACTAAAAAATTCAAGTCAAAGACGAATGCTCTGATAAAAACATGATCTAGGATCTTTTCATCGTGACTTATAAAGAATTGCATTAAATGAGCATAGAATAAAGTGCACCATTAAAGAAGGAAAATCTCAAAAATGAAGAGACATAAGAATCATATCTAAACACAAGAACTTGATAACAGAGTTCATCTCTGGTGGACTACATCTTTGGGTCCTGCTCTCAAATGGATAGGCTCTTTCATTAACTCAGCAAAATAATTTGGCAAAATACATAAGTATACCTCATTCTGAAATCAAGCTACAAAAATAATGCTCAGATAAGAAAACAAATAGCACCACTGAATTTGTGGCACCGAATTACCAAAAAATGACTATCTACATGCCTCGATCCGACTCTAGCACTCTCAGGCCCAAGAAGAAATTCATCTCGATTCTCATGCTCTCTGCAACCTACTATAATGACTGTACTTGAATAGAAATGCATGCCCAGATGGTTGTACAGTCCGTGCACCTCCCCCCTCAGTGAATGGGTGAATGAAACATTTAATAATTAATTTGGGCATTAGTTACTACGTAACACCCGTAGCCTGTTGATTAGGGAAGATTTGTTAAGGCGTAAGTGTGGGAGGAGGTCCCGAGGTCAAACCCCGTAGACTCCCCTTTTTTCTTTGTATTTGTTATATGTTATATATATAATGTGATCATTCTTCCAAGTTTAGTGGTGTCTCTCTAATTGTATCGAAAATATATAACTATGGCTAGGGTTGGCATGGTCCGTCCGATTTGGAGAACATGGCAACCATTTTTTTCTAAATTTTTGTCCACGGGTTGTCCTTGGGCATTTCCTGCCTGCCACGTGGCAACCTCTGATTGGTCCATGTGGTGGCCCCTCACTGGTCCATGCTACCACTTTCCAAGTTAGCACAACATTTTAGCACCACATCAATACGCCACATCAACGTATAGATTCCACATGGCACAATTTGATTGGTCCACGGATCGGTCCAAAAATTCCAAAAGAGGGTGACACATGGCAACCTCTGGTGTTGCCACATCATAATGATGATGTCAGCATGCCACATGTCACCTTCCTTCTCATTCCACATGTGATGTATGGATTTTGACATCATCTATATGGATGCTGACTCATTCCCTGATCACTGGGCTAGGTTGACCAAACTTTGACCATGAATATATTTCAATCCGTAACTTCATTTGACAAGACATTTTCACCATTAGAAATATTGCGACGTGTTCTTCGCGATTGTTTCATTTTCACTGAGTTTTGGGAACTTTGAATTTTTTCCCTTTCTCTGTCTATTGAAGCCATTTTGAGCATCTTGAGTTGCATATGTGAGTCCTGAGTTGTTCTTAGCCTTCTCTGGATCATTTTTTGATCAATGATGATTGATATGGTGAATGTAGACCTATGGAAAGTGTCATGGACTGTTGTGAAAGTTCATAGCAACATTTGAGGATGATGTGAGAGGCATCAAATGAGACCATAGGATATTATGTTTTTAAAACTAATGAAATGTGTATGATTTCAGGTTATGAAGATAATAATCTACCAAAATATGTTATAAGAGATGAAGGAGGTGAAGAATTTCCTCATGGATTCATAGAGGATATATATATCCATAAATTTGTTTCGTCAGGAGGCAGGACATATTTTCCTCATAAAATTTGTGAAGGGGGATAACATGCATGTGCAAAGAGCGCAGGTGTTGAAGATGATGAATATGTGAAGGTAACAATGATTTGTATTAGAGATACTCCAGATGATGAAGTATAAGGAATATTGGAAAGGTTTATGTAGGATTACAGTGATGCAAGAATGGAATATTAAATTACAATAAAGGATTATGACATTGTTAAAGATTATTTGTGCAGGATCATGGAGGAATCCTTACAAAAAGGTGTAAATTGTTTACAACAAATACATCATTTTAATAAAATCAAAGAACATAATTTGTTTGGGAAATCATGTAGAGTAACATGAAGCATAGAGATATGCATTGTTGGTTGCATAAATTTTTAGTTAATGAGAAGTATCCTCAAGAATTTGAAGACAGGAAGAGGTGTGAAGACAAAGAGATGCAAGGAAACATAAAAACAAATTATGAAAATTTGCAGCAACCAAATCGCATGAATGGTGTGTACCAACAAAAGAAAAGACTAGAAATTGAGTTGGAAAAGTTGTTGGAGCATTTGATTAAATTCTCCAAGTGGAAATACCATAGGAGGAAGAAGAAGAGAAACATGCCAGTACAGATTCTTAAATAAAGCAAGGATTTTGAACAATAAAAAAGTAAAGTGTGGGATCCTGAAAGGTTGCAGACAACAACAATGTAACAACATGGAAGAAAAACAAGTGAGAAACAACATAAGGTTTGGGATCCATGAGGACTTTAGCAATTGAAGACTCATGGTCAGAAGATCATGAAATTTTTTAACCTCGGTAGTCTAATGCAAGAGAATTTTTCTTCCTAGAATCAATGTTGTTGAGAAGACCTAGGGGGTTCCTGAAATTACTAAAGGGACTGGGTTCCCTTAATGGGTTTGATTGTATTTTCTTAATTTTGTAATTATATTCTACAAGGATAGGGTTTGTTTTCCCTAATTATGATGTAAATGGCTTAATTGAGAAAATTGATTGGATTAGGTGGGTTTTTCTAATTATGGAGGATTCAATCAAATTGATCCTTATCAATTATAGAATATTGGAGTGCTATTATTGTAATTAGTTCCATGTTATTAGGATTTGTTTTGATTTATCTGGAAGTGTATCCTCTATGCATAAATTGTAACCCTTTGGGCATAGAGGTGTGGCCAAAATTAGTGAAGAATCGAGCCTAAGGAATGTGGCATATTTAGTGGAGAATCGGGTGAAGGTTGAGGATAGGACAATTAATGGAAATTGAGTCAAAGGGTAGAAGAATCCTAACTATAGAATAAAAAAAAGATGCATTTCTAAAATTTTGTACAATATTTAAGTAAACAAAAGCACCGTGTTATGAGTTTTATTACATTGGGAATTTTTTTTCTTTCTGTGACGATCTACTAAGTTGTAAATCTGAATTGTTGTTTGAGAATAGATTTTCTATGTGTATGTTTGTTTCCATAATTCAAGGTTACAGGTCCTAGATCAAGTTGTGGTTAAATACTTGTATCAAAGGAGGGATGATCGTGATCTTTGATCACCGATCATCGGATGAGATCGACGATCCCGAGGAGTTGAAATAGATTGGGTAAAATGCATGGCTTGGTATCCATTTGTAATCATGGATGAACAAGATAATTTCATGCTTTGCGTATAGGATGAGACAAAGACCAAAAGACATAAGTTGAATCCTTTTGTAATGTTGAGGAACACTGATCGTCCAATCAGGATGATGAGTTAATTGTGACCATTCATTATAGCATTTCAATTTCATTTATGTGTTTTTATTTATGGATGGTTGAGATTTGTTCATGGAAACACTTTTCCATATTCAAAAAATGATATTTATTCGGTGTTCTCATGTATCATCGACACGTTTTTATATCAAGACTCAAGTCTCAGGTTAAGATATCCAATGATGATGCCCTCGAATTTATGATCACCAAAAATGATGCATTCATGTGGATAATTGTACTGACAACACTTTATCATCGATGACGATCTGACCGTCCATAGGAAAGGTGATATCAAAATATCTGAAAATACACCTGCGACTTTTTTTCGTTGTAGAAAAATCGTCGGAGGTTTATTGGTCAGAACTAGGTAAGGTTGAATACATGTTTATTGACGATGAAGGTAAAGGTAAAAAAAATGGATTGTGGGATTCGATCAAGGAAGACGATCGATGGTATATGTACAAAAGTAAGTGGTGGCGAGGATGATCTTAATCAATGACAAATATTAAAAATATGAATGAGATCGATGGCTAAGGACAACTAGAGTAGACCTGGTTTCATTGGATCATGACAGTTGAGTCCTATGAATTTTCTTCCCTATCAAATGCCAATGATGATACATATGTCATTGGTTTGCGATGAATGAGCATTTTTTTTTCTCTCTACAAAGAATTCTGATGACGATGATAGGTTCTTGGTTATGGCTCAAGGTCATGTGGGAGGTTTAGTGATCAGATGTTATCACTTGGTAGTAAGTGTTTGGGAGGTCAGTGCTTGGTTTTAGCACCTAGTTATGAACCATGGTCTTATGAAGAGTTAGTGTCATCACATCGAGATCGAAATTTTCGGAGAGGTTCTGTAGCACAAGAAAGTCTAATGATGACAACGATCTAGGCATAAATTTGTAGCCTTGGGTTCCATGGATGAAGGAGCAGGTGTTGATGAGTAAAGGGGTTGGAGAATTGTGTTGGGTTGTTATATTATTTGCAGTGAAAGTCTACGAGGTGGATATACTAACCTTCTATGTTGAATGAATCAACAACAAGTCAAAGTTTGAGGTGGATCAATTGGGTAAAGATGAAGTCAAAGACATCGACAAAAAGTCGAAGGTCGAGATGGTCCGATCAAGTCAAGTTGAATTTGAATACATAGAAAGAAATTTGAAGAGATCAACTGAAAGTATTTCAATACGTGGGCATGCAAAAACCAACTAAATACCAAATGAAGGTTGATTGGTAGTCAACTGGTAACCTGAATTGGTAGTCGTCTGTAACAAAATCCTGAGATTCGCAGTATTTGTAGCCAATTATCTATGTGGATCTATAAACATTTTTTGGGAACCTTTTATTAAGAGTTTTTCCTACTGTAAATCCTATAAAGAAGGCATGTTGTATTACTGTAAAAGATGATGAATTGCTAATCATAATTGTAGAGGTTGTTGGTTATGTATATGTAATTCGAATTGGCTACAGGGTTGTTCTTGTGTAAATAAATAAGGTATGACGTCGATTTTGTATTAGGTGTGGACCAAGGTTAGGCATGTAACCTTTTATTATGAATGAATAAGATAAGAAGAGAGTAGAATTCTCAAGGAATCTTGGTTTTCTCGATTTGGGTTTCCAGGGTAAAATCTGTGTACTATGAAATTACTTTGTCATTTACTTTCTTGTTTAAATATTTCTTCCTCTCTTCTTCTAGGTTTAGTGTGGAAGCATCCCTCACTTCCTAACATGTGTTATTATAGGTTGGTTTAAAAACCTTGTATCTGAGCTAAACTCTCGGTTCGGTAAGATTTGTAAGTCAAAAATACTTAAAGATTGTGTTTAAAGAATGGCAAGGAACTCGATAATAGAGATTGAAATATTCAATGGCCAAAATTTTGAGCTTTGGAAGCTTAAAATTGAAGATATCCTTGTATATTAAGAATAATGGGCAATAGTCTGTCCAGGTATCATGCCGACAGGTACGTCGATGGAATAATGGGAGAAAATTGAGAGAAGGGAAAGGAGTATGATTCACCTTTGTATTGCAGATTTGGTACTGCTGAATGTCTCGGGTGAATATTCGTCCAAAAAATGGTGGGACAAGTTAGGAAGCTTGTAGCAGTCAAAATCCATGGTAAATAAGTTATTTCTCAGAAAGAAACTTTATCTTCTAAGGATGGGTGAGGCAAGTTCGATGACTCAACATTTAAATGCATTTAATACCAATTTAAGCGAATTATATTTTGTGGATATTAAAATCGCCGAGGAGGAGAAATGTATTAGCCTAGCATGTTATTTTAGATAGTCCTTTGATAGCTTAGTCATGGATATATGGAGTAATACAACCAAATTAGCGCTAGAAGACATGGTTTCATCTCTATTGTTAGAATAAATGAGAAGGAAGAACATTGACGGATCGATCAAAGAAGAATTAAGTGATGAAAGGTTGTTGGCATAGGGGCAGACCCAAGGTTCAATGCTTCAACAAAGTACCAACAAAACCCTAACTATTGACCCTTTCGAAAACACCTTCGAAGCAGATGAAGTCTCACCTGAGGTAGAGGTAGGGTGGTTGCAGGACTCAAGTGTATGCAACCTAGCTGGGACACATATCTGTGATTACAACACTTAAAAAATCACTTAGAAGTTAACATTCATCTATATTTAACCCTTATTCACATCGTAGGTTGGAACCCTAGTTACAGAGCAACGTAGTATTCAACAAGATATAATACATCCCAACACTTAACATATAGAAATAGATCAGATCTAGCATTCACTCACATTACAAGAACCAATCTACTATATCAGATGCATATAATATATATCATTGCACGAAGCTTAAATCACATCAATAACATAAGAACTATAATGCACAAAACACAGGATATATGTGGTTCACCCCAGTGTGGGGCTACGTCCACCAACTCTTCTCTTCTTTCATTCTTATACAAGCATAGAGCCATAATAACCTACTCCGCATAAGAGAGAAGATATGCATGCACCTCGCAAGACACTCCTTCCTCGATCCAGGTTCAAGTACAAATCCTTCTTACAATCTGCACACAAGCTTCTTACAATCACTTGCACTTAGCTCTACAAGTTATTAACACATAGTATGCACAAAGCATCCATAATTGTTCGCACTTAGCTCACCGACCGTATTACACATATATGTATCTCTTACTTACATCGCTTATATTTCTATTTATACATTACAAAAGGTCCTAAACATGGGTAAACCCATGGGTCCACATCCCATACCTGTTACATAAACCCTAAACCCAAAAATGTCATAAGAAGGGGTCGATATCCCGCGATCTCCACTTCACCTTACGCTCTGCCTTCAACCAGTCTGTCGAATTCCCAAAATTGGTCAAACATGACCAAGGTTCTCCAACACATGTTCAAGGGTCAAAAGGCCCCCAACACTCACCTGTGATGCATCCCGAGTGACTCTGATCTGGGTAACTCTGCCTCAAATGCCTCGATAATGGCTCGATATGCTTCGACCTGTTTCTTCACCAGAGCCTCCTCCTCGGAAAAATCTTGAATGATATTCTCCATTACAAGTCCTTCCAAGCGTTGTTCCACTACGGTGACCACTTGTTCTGTTTATGCACCTCGTCCTTCAATTTCCTCAAAAAGTATGCAAGATGCATCCTGTCATGGCTGGAGTTGCTAAGTCACTTACATTACCTTACTCTATATGGAATGGAATTTTTGTTGAACCATGCATTGTTCCTGGGATCGTTTCATCCTCTTGACCATTGATAGTGGCTTCAACTGCGCTTCCACCATTGTTGCTTACTACTTGGCCACCTAAAGTTGTGACTTCAGTGTCCTTAGTTCAGGGTCCTCTGCAAGGCACTCATAAGTTTGTGCACTTTGAATGCTGAGCTATTTAAATTATAAGGCCAATGCTTTGATTCTCTGGACTACGCTTCAGGTAATTTATTCTCTCTCGTCTCGCACTTCCTGTAGAGTTCTCGGCACTGCTTGTAACTCCAGTTCTCCTATCCTCTGTTGGATATGTTGAATGGCTTTGACAAGCTTCCCTACTTGGATTTCCACTAGGTCTTCTTCCATCTGTTCTAAGCCTGTCATAGAGAGAAGTTCTCTAGTGACTTCTTCTTTAACTCCAATCTTCTCTATGAGCAACCTTTCCTTCTCCTTATGGATCTGCGCTCTATCCTCTACAAACTTGGCTTGGATGTCGTCCTTTTACTATTGCGCAACCCAAAGTTTCTCTATGCCTTCCTCTTTTTCTTCCTTTAATGCCTCTGTGGCCTTCTCTTTTTCTTCTTGAACACGATGAAGGTGAGATTTGGTCGCATATGCTATTCAGCGTAGCTGGGCAAGATCATCTCCCAAATTTGTTCTTTCTTATGACAGGGGCGCAGTAGACACTGCGTGGCTAGAGTAGAGGGTTTGTTGTACCCCTTTCAGCTCTTCTTCAATTCTTTCATACATGGTATCTTGTTTGGCTTCATTGCACAATAAGATATCTTCTAAGGTATCTGAGACATCGGCGATGATGAAATCTATGTCATTCATCGTTAGCACAGTCTGCATCTTTGGTTTAGTAGCTTTGGAATTCTTCCGTGATGTAGGTTTGGTGGGGGAAACCTTTATTTTCTTGGAGGTATAAGCTTCATCAATAGGATCCCTAGGCAGTGTTAATTCTCCTTTTTTATGCTTTTATTATTCTCCTTTGTCCTCTTCTTTGTCTACTTCGTCATCACCCCCCCCCTCTAGGTGAGTATGAAGAGGTCTCTTTTGATGCATTGTTCAGGTCCTGTACCTATTCATTTTTCTTCCTTCTACTGTTGGGTGCATCATACTCTTCGCGAGTAACCACACAACTTCCGATGAGGTCGAGGTTAGATAGTTATTCCTGGTCAACCGGTATAAGGAATTTTACAGGCCATTCCTTAGTGATTTCTTCCATGTCCTCCTCTGCGAGTTTATAGTAACTCTGCAACTCTTATTTATGTTTGTCTATTTGTGTGGAACTTCAAAAATGGTCTGAACCTATGTAGGGTGTTTGTCATCATCCGAGGGAAAGACTCAATAGCCATCTTCAACTGCAGGTAGTAGGTGTGGAACACCACATTTGACTTTCATTGTTTCGCCATGTCGCTTGAATACAAAAGTGTGGTGAACTTCGCAGCTAAGGGTTCTGATGGCTCAATCTTAGGGAAGGTCGCACCTTCTGGCATTTCCCAAGAAATGAAAGTAATGAGGATCAACAACTAACTGAAGTGGAACTCGTAACCCTGATCCTGAGCTTCGCGACAGTGTTTCTCTAACTGGTTGACGAGGTAGCTCACCCAGTTCATTTGTAACCCTTTCATTCATTTTCCCATGAGGTCAACAACGAACCCTGTGACCTGCATGGGTCTATTCTTCCTTACTAGATTACTAGTGATCAACTGGCAGGCTAGGTGCACTGCACCATTCTGAATGGAAGCTACCTTGTACCCTCGCTTCCCCTTTTCCACAATACCATAGGTATCTTTAATTTTCTACGTCAGGGCACGATATGCAGCCTTCTCTAGATAAAATTCTTGTGGGTCTGGTCCTTGCATGCTTAATCCAGTGATCCGATGGATCAACACCAAATCTATGGTGATTCACCTTTCTAGCCACATATAACTGCCATGGAAGAAAGACAATAGGATCTTAATGCACACATTAACCTTCTGATGCCTTCCAAAGTGTGGTAATTTCATCACATTCAGAATAGTGGACTTCACGATGTCCATAGTCCATGACTGGGGGATGAACTTCAAATTCTTCCCCTTGGTCCTGGTTAAATACTTGTGTGGGGTGAGAATTCCATGGTTCTTGCGATCTCCCAAGTTGAATTCACTGATATTCAATGTCATGATTTGTCCTAACTATGGTCCTACTGTATGTATCCCCTTCAGGAGGTATGCAGTAATCAAGGTGTAGTCGAAGTCTCTCAGGACACTATCACAACTTACCATGCCAGCTAGAGGTGGGATATAATCGGGTAGGATAGAAGGGATGAGCTTCATATTTTCCAATTCATCACGGTGGTAGGTTTGTTTCTTTTTCGCAACTCGGGATGGTCCAGATCCATGAGCAGTCGACGGGGATGCTTGCACTCCTTTCGTCGACGAGGCTTGGAATCCTATGGACATGACCTTATCAGCCATGAGGTCTATGAGGATCTCTTCGATGGATTCCTATACTTCCCCGAAGTCACCCAACATGCACACTCAAGATCAAGTATCTCAGGTCGGTGATCAAATACTCGATGTAACAAAATGGGTAGTGAGGTCTCAAATAGGCACAACATGAAAGCAACTAGTTCTCTGTGGGATTGAATAATCATTGTTTGCAAAAATTTTCTTGGTGCAACGCTTGACGGGATAAATAGACAACGTCATAACAGAATCCTCCAATGGGCAGGAATGCCTCAATCAATGCAATTCCATCTGTTATGGCACAGTCCCAACGGTCCAATCACGATATTTTTGGCCATAACTGCAGTTAGAACCATTCTAGAGCATTGGGATAATGGTCGGGACACCTCCAACGGTCATATTGCTTCGTCGTGGTGAAGTGTCAATGTTTGTTGTTTTGATATCGAGACGAAGTTCCAATTCTGCAAACCTTCCTTCTATGAAGTCCACCCTCAAACTTCTTGTATTTTTTCTAACTTTTCTTTCTTCTTGCTGAGATTTCTGGCTTTCTTTCCTATAATCTAAGTCACTGGTTTCCTATTTCCATTATTTTCCTTATCTCCTCTTGGCATAGTAACATCGCACTGTGGAGGGTTTTTCATAGGGTTTGAGGGTAATACTTCTTCTCTTTCTGGGGTAGGTGCTCTACTGTCTTATACAAGTAGGTGTTTCAAGTCTTCCTATTTCTTTAAGCTTCGATGTCCAGATCTCTGGTCCTCAGTAGCTTCGATTGGTCCTCTTGTTCTTTCAATAAGTGCGCTATTCTCCTAGCCATGAAATCTCTTAGTTGTTTTTTTTTTTTTCTCGATCCTCCTTTTCTTGTTTCCTTCGTACCTGATCTTTCTCAATCCAGGTTTTTCCTAGCAAAATAGAAAATGGGGCATTGTTCTCAACAAAATTAACGATCTCAAATTATTCTTCTGTCAAAGTTCCATGAGCACTCATAGATTTCTGGATAAGTCTTCCACATAGGGTTATCAACTTTCCTCTAAATAATCCTATTCCTCCTAATGAAGGAACCATAGCAGTCTTTCCCAAAATTTCCCAATTTCTTTCTATCATGATATTCACCTGTTTTTCTTCATCCAGAACACAGTCTATGTCGAAGTCTCATACTCTTGTTTCTATGCATTCCTTATCATTCAAGATCTCTGATAATTTGATGTTTATGTGATCATTCAGGGTCTCTTTCATTTGTAGTAATACAATCTTTGATTATTTCTAGGGTTCTAGCATATCCTTAGTTTCTTGGTCTGTCTCATGGTTTTTTTGTCTCATATTCATCTTTTCCACTTTAGCGATCATTCTATGGAAATCCAAAACTTCATGTCCAGTAGCCTTACAACAAACGTTAATAGGACCTCGACCAGGGAATTCCTTAGCAATATGTCCCGGTCTTATGCAACTATAACAAAGAGTTAATCCTCTCTTTATTTTAAATGACCCTCAACTTTTCCTGTACTGGACACTGGGATCACAGTAACTAACCTCAAAAAAATTATTTCTAGGATATTGCATCCATTTGTTAGTCCAAACATTCTTTCTATGCATAGGAATAACATATCTTTCACTATTCTTATCATATCTACTCATATCCAATATTCTTTCTTCTAATTGTCCCCTGTTTTTAGACTAGGAGAAAATCTATTAGACATACCTAGATCCATTCTTTTGAAGCAAAGATTTTCACTTATCTTACCTTTCTCAGAGCACAAAGCTTTAAGATCTTACCTTTTTTCTTCAGATCCGATTCCTTTCTTAGCACAGAGATTCACAGTCAAGTAGAATATTGTGCACTAAAGAAACAGATCTATGCACAAAGCTTTCTTTTCTTCAGTTCCCAGCAATCACAATTTCAGGTCCTGGCAACGAAACCATTTGTTGGCATAGGGGCACACCCAAGGTTCAACGCTTCAACAACTCACCAACAAAACCCTAACTACTAGCCCTTTCGGCAACACTTACGAAGCAAATGAAGTCTCACTCGAGGTAGAGGCAGGGGTGGTTGCAGGACCCAAGTGTCTGCAACCTAGTTGTGAGATAGATATGTGATTACAACACTTAATATAGCACTTAGTAGTTAACATTCATCCATATTTAACCCTTTTTAACATCGCAGGTCGGAACCCTAGTTACATAGTAGCTCAGTATTCAAAAAAATCTAATACATCCCAGCACTTAGCATATAGAAATAGATCAGATCTAGCATTCATTCAAATTACTAGCACTAAGATACTATATCATATGAATCTAACATATATCACTGCACTAAGCATAAATCACATCAATAACATAACAACTATACTGCACAAAAAACGGGATAGACGTGGTTCACTCCAGTGTGAGGCTATGTCCACCAACTCTTCTCTTCTTTATTGTCTTCTTTCAATATTCTACAAGAACAAATCCATAAGAACCCACTCCACATAGGATAGGAGATCTTCCTGCACCTCACCAAACCCTTCTTCTCTGAGCTAGGTTCAAGCACAAATCCTTCTTACAATCTTCACACAATCTTCTTACAATCACTGACACTTAGCTCTGCAATTTCTTAACACACAGTATGCATGAAGCATCCACAATTGTTCGCACTTAGCTCATTGATCGTATTACACATATATGTCTCTCTTACTTACATCTCCTATATTTCTATTTATACATTAAAAAAGGGCCTAAACATGGGTAAACCCATGGGACGACATCCCATACATGTTACATAAACCCTAAACCCCAAAATTCCCTAAGAAGGGGTCGAGATCCCGCGATCTCCGCTTCACCTTCGACCAGCCTATCGAAGTCCCAAAATTGGTCAAACGTGACCAAGGTTCTCCAAAACTTTGTCAAGGACCAACAAAGATTGACCGATTGACAGAGATGAAGGAAAATTATCTGGTAGAAAGTCTAAGTCGAAGGGTATATCTAAATCCCCTATTGAGTCGAGGAGAAGATGCTAGAAATGTGGTAAATTTGGGCATTACAAAGGGGAATGCAATTCAAATGAAATTGAAGTGAGTATAGGACCTGACGAAAAGCAGTCAATAGAGAGAAATACGACTCCAGATAAGGGAGGTGATGTGTACCTGGATTCAACTAGTACACAGTTAGATCAAGATGTTTGGTTGATCGAATCATAAGAATTCTATCATATGACACCACATAGAGAATGGTTATGCAAATATGAACAATATGAATGAGGATATGTTTTCTTGGGAAATGAATTGATAACCAAAATTGTCGAATGAGGAATATTTCAACTGATACTACGAGATGGGAGGAGTAGAACCCTTCCAGGTGTGCTACACATTTTGAGTTTGGAAAGAAATATGATATCTATCAACAAGATGAGTGATACAGGGGTGCACACTATATTTCTAAAGGATTTGTGGAATATGGTCAAATGTGAAATGATATTAATGAAAGGAGTTCAGATTAGAAATCTATACAAGTTATTAGGGAATGCTTACTCAACTGGATGCAACAAAATCGTTGTTCCTGAAGTCGACTCAACTGTATGCAACAACATCATTGTTCTTGAATTCAAATCGACTAGATGTAACAACATCATTGTTCCTAAAGTGAAATCAAATTCAACTTGACTTGAATCTACCCGGGATGAGTCGATTCAAACCGAATCGACAAGTCATCATAAAATCGACCCAACCATGCTATGGAATAAGAGGATGGGACACATTGGAGAAAAATGACTTCGAGTTATGCATAACAAAGGTATGGTCAAAGATTTTCCTAAATGTAATTTACAATTTGACTTTTGTGAACATTGTATATATGGAAAACAAATTCGGGTGAGGTTCCCATCTCAAGCGACCAGGGAAAATGGGATTCTAGAATTGGTGCATAGTGATTTGTTTGGCTCTATTTCAATGCCTTCACATGGTGGATCCATGTATTATGTCTCCTTCATAGATAATTTTTACAAGAAGACATAGATATATTTCCCGAGGAAGAAATCAAAATTTTTCCATAAATTCAAAGAGTTTAAATATCTTGTAGAAAACTAGATGTTAGCGATCAAAATGCACTGGCCTTTTGAGAGCGTTTTTATCTCTCTCTCTCTCTGTTTCACTCATTTTTCTTATTAGCCTTTCGCTCATGTCTTAAATTTTGAGTTTCCTTATCATCTCTCATTGATCATGATTGCTCAAAACCTTTGGAATTTGGTCTTCAACCTGCATATCACAAATAAAAGTCATTTTATAATCTTTTATGTTTTTTTATAATTTAATAAAATCCATATTTTTATTTTGTTATAATTCCCCAAAATAAATAATGGTATGTGTCTAGGTGAACCTAGTCTATCTTAAATCAAGCCTAAGTGCACCAAGAAATATGACAAACCCTGAGCCCAAACGTCAAGCACATTCAACACATAAACCATACAAAGCCCAACTCCAATACCAAGCCCATTAGGTGTGGATTTACATATCTCATCTATTCCACATGGTGAGCTTTGACATATATGAAGGCCATGTGTTTTTCTATTACCATTGCATGTAGGATTTTGATTTTCAGTAAATACAAAAATAAAATGCAGAAAACTTCTAGATGCCCAATTTTGCAGGCAGAGAATGTGTACGCAGCAGATTTGGTGAAGTATAGCTGCGTTCTAGATAGTTTGATAGGTAAAAAGACAACATGTTGCATAAAAGTGAGCCACGAATTAAGCCATGATTCTAGTTGCGAGTCAAGATTACAGAGATTGAAATTCATTGTTCTGAGTAATAAAATGAAATGCCAAACTCCTCCAGGTTCAAAGCGTTTCAACGTTTCATCTCCAGCTTTGAAAAAAGATTCAGGGTTTAGTTGGCTACTTATGACATTATTCACCTGCTGTGATTAATTGGTTGTGGCGTTGCAAAGCCATAAGACAGAAGGGATCGGGTTGTTCTCTGTAATAGATATCACATTTACAGTTGTACCTATAACAAAGTAGGTAATCTCAATCTTAACATTGTGCACAGGTAATGGTGTTTCTTGCTTGGCTGATCGATCATGCAAATCATGCCAACAACAACTTGAAGCAAATTGCTTATCTAGAGAAGATGCATATGGTCATGTCCTTGGAATGGTTCTTGTCTGTTGTTGGGTACAGGTTTTTGGTTTCCTTTTGTTCCCCAAAAAAGATTTATGGTGATTTTTTGGATGCAGTCACAGATAAAATTGAAAGGGAATTGATTCTTGTTGGTGCAACTGATGCCGAGACAAACTGTAGAAGGGGGTTCCTCAGTGCATTGACAAGATAGCACAGGATGGTATTAAGATTTGGGTTTTTGACTGGAGATAAATTGGAAACTTCCATCAATATTGGATTTGCATGCAGTTTGTTGAGACAAGGGATGAAGAAAATACTGATCACATTGGATACACCTGAGGTAATTGTAGTAGCACTGGCCATCGATTATTTCACATGGATACAACATCTATGCATATGGGGCAATATTGCATTCTAGTATTTGTTTCTTTTTGTATATGAATCTACAATATCGACGATGACATACAAAGTTCTTGCTGAAGTTTGTGGCCCCAGTCCTATGTGCTGGTTCATTACACTTCTTGTTGTTATCTCTATTCTAGTTCCTTACTCCACATATACATCTTTCGAAAGAAGGTTCTTTCCTTGGTATCACAGTCTTATTTCAATGGGAAAGGAATGAAGGTAATTATGAAAATGCGGTGCTAAATAAGATTCCAGTGCATAGGATTCATGTCGGTTTTATAGCAAGAGTTGAAGCTAGCGTCGAACACTTTAAGAACTTATTTGCAGAACAACCCAGATAATCAACAAGCTTTCTCAAAGTGGGTGACATTTAACATGAGTTTGTTTGAAATAAAAGCACAAAAGAATTGCAGAATCCCCAGGTAGGATAATTACTTGACACAATGTTACAATGTCCTTCCGGAGGGTCTGCATTATAATTCCTCCACTCATACAATTTTAGGAATGGAAAAGTCTATATACCAGAATGGCACCATCTGTGTTCAACAATGTAGTCCATCAACTTATAATGATACAATCTTCCATCAGTACAGTCACAACAAATGGAGGATGATGGCGTGGTAGTTGTTCTCAAACATGGAAATATCATTGATGATTCAAAAAAAATGAGGATGGCCTCTCTACTAGCGTTTCCCCCATGGTCAAATTTTTGTTCCCATCGTTTTCAAAGGCCCCAAAGATCAGCCTTAAAGATCAGAAAGCTGAGACAAAATGCATTTTTGTGATTTTGAAGATCATTTTCAAAACAGAGCTTTCACTAGCACAAAAGGCAAAATTATAACCAGTTAGCTGATGAAAACCAGAGCTTTCACCAACTAACTAGAAAATCTTAAGGCAAAATAGCTGGTAAAACCTGAGATGGCCAGAGAAAGAGTATTTTTGCCCAGATCAAAGTTTTACTCAGCCAAATCTCTTGAAAAATCTTTCTAAATATAGATATTGAATTATAAAGGCAAATCTAAGATCCACTTTTGATATTAAAGAGTTAAAGGAAGTATTCTAGTTGTTTTGGCACCTATTTTGGAGGCAGTAAATCAGGGTTTTTTCCAAAATTAGAAAATTCAAATTTCATCTTTCTTAAGATTCATCAAACAGCCTTGGAAGGATTATCTTCACTGCACAATGATTCTACATCATCTAAGGATCATGAAGTGTGGAATTGACCTCACTTTGAGGATCATTCCTTATCTTTTGTAAATCAGTTTTGACTTTCTATCTTTAGCATATCTGATCCATTCTTTTAGGATCTGAAAACTGTATTGTAAAGCTATAAAGTTGAAGATATGAGAGGAACTAAGGGGTTCAATCCTGGATACTAGGGCTATGTACTTTGACTCTATTATGTTATATGAATCACAGTCTTCTTGGGTTATTATATATCAGTCTTTTCATATACTCCACTACTCTGTTATTTAATTCTGTTCAGCTTAGTTATTCAGAACTGTTATCTTCCGGTATAGCTCATGAATATGAATTAGATGTTTCTTTACTATCTTGTATGACCCTACATCTCTTGTACTTGGTTATCTTGAATGGTATTCTTCACACCTTTTTATCTACTGTAACTGACATCTGGTTTCTCAAAGCACTGGTTTATTTAGATGCATAACGAGTTGTCCTTTTCTCAGCCTTCTCAGTTATCCCATTGTTCCACACATACTTTGATTATTAAATTTCTTAAGTTACCAAGAATTCTTATCCTACAATCCTAAGGAGTTTCTTGGAGGTCTAACACTAGATAGATAAGAATATTAAGGTGTTGAGGACTGACAACAATAGTGAATTCTATGGAAAAGAATTTGATCATCTCTACAATAAGTGTTGCATGACACGCCAAAATACCACACCATATATCCCACAAAAAAATGAAGTTGTTGAGAGAATTAACATAACATTGATTGACAAGGCAAGGAGCATGCTCAGTGGTGCTGGGGTTGCACAAGAATTATGAGCAGAGGCAGTCGACACTGCAAAATATCTATTGAATATGTCTCATTCATTGACGCTAGTCTACTTGACTCCACATGAGGTATGGTCTGGTAAGAAGCCTTCAGTTTCACATCTCAAAGTATTTGGCTATGATGCATTTGTGGATGTTCCCAAGGAAAAGAGGATCAAGATGGTAAAAGAAGGAAATCAAGTGTATTTTCATTGGATATAAAGAAGGAATGAAAGGATATAAGGTCTAGGATCATTCATCAAGGAAAGCAATGCATAGTCGATATATGGTCTTAAAATAAGTCAGAAGTAAGTATGAGTGTAAAGAAAATGTTCAGACCAAGAATAATCCTGAAAAGGTGCAGTTTGAACTAAGGAATGAAGAAGATGATTCATATGAGTCAACTAAACTAGAATAAGAGGTCGAAAAACCAACCCCTCTTGTAAGGAGGTCAGAATGAGTAAGAAAACCAATCGAATCAATAGAGGGAAAAATCTGGAAGGACTCCATTGTCGAAGATATGGAATCCTTGCACAAGAATAAGACGTGGGACTTAGTCAGATTACCCAGTGGAATAAAGACATTCAGTAGAAAATGGATATACAAGAACAACATGAATGAAGCAAGTCAAGTCGAGAAATTCAAAGCTCGACTGGTAGAGAAAGGATATTCCCAATTCGAAGGAATCGACTTCGATGTTTTTTTCACTTGTTCCAAAATTAACTTCCATTATAGTAATACTGTCTCTGGCTGAAACATTTGATCTAGAAAGAAAAAACATGGATGTGAAGATATCGTTCCTACGTGGGGACCTATAAGAAGAAATATACATGAAACAACCTAAAGGATTTGTAGTAAAGGGAAAGAAATATTTGGTGTGCAAACTAAAAAGATCACTTTGTGGTTTAAAGAAATCACCAAAGATGTGGTACCAAAATTTTGACACTTACATCTTTGGTTTGGGGTTTCTGAGAAGTGAAGATGATCACTGTATATATTCCAAAGAAGAAGGTGGGTGTTTCATATATGTATCCTTGTATGTTGATGACATGTTCTTGATTAGAAACAACATGAATGCAATAAAGGAGGTGAATAAGAAGCTATCGTCCAAGTTCGACATGAAGGATCTCGGTGGAGCGAATTTCATTAAGGGAATTGATATCAAGAGAGATTGAGCAGATAGAAAGCTCTAGTTGAACTAGATAAAGTATATTGAAACAATATTGAAGCATTTCAACATGCAAGATTGCAAACTTGTGAAGGTGCCAATTCCTATGGGAGCAAGGCTAACAAATGAATAGTGTCTAAGGAGACAGGAGGTAATATAGGACATGGAACATGTTCTCTATGCAAGTGATATTGGTAGTCTAATTTATGCGATGGTATGCACTCGACCAAACATTTCCCATACAGTGGGAATGTTGAGTGGATACATTTTGACACCTGGGATGGAGTATTGGACAACTTTCAAGAGAGTATCTAGGTATTTGTGTGGAAGAAAATATTACGCTATATGCTATCAAGGAAAACCTAGAGGCGAGAGTGAAGTAAACGTACATGGATTTGTCGACATCGACTGGGATGGAGATTTGGATCAATGAAGGTAAACCAATGGATATGTGTTCAAAATGTTCGGTAGAGAAATCAGTTGGATGAGTAAGGGATGGGTGGCCATATCCTTATCAACAACATAAGTTGAATACATGGAAGCCACTCATGGAAGTAAAAAAACAGTATGGTTGAAAAGGATATGTTCAAGAATTTGGTTTGAGAAGAGATCTATGAAGATAAGTTGCAACTGTCAAAGTGAAATATTTTTTACAAAGAACCCATCTTGTCATTTGAATACTAATCCCAATGATGTACAATACCATTTCGTGAGAGACATGGTGGAAAGAAACAAAGTGTTGTTGGAGAAAGTAGACACATTGGAAAACATAACAATCTCTTTGAAAAATCCTGTGAGTTCTATGAATTTCTCTTGGTGCAGAGAGGAAATGGGTGTTTCTTCCCTAGGTCTTTGAACGAGAGTTCATAGGTCTCCCAATTTCAACAAAGAAAACAACAATTCAAAGAATGTCGAGTTTCTATATTCTTTGCAATGAAATTCTAGTTGAGGTGGATCTAATAACAATAAAAGTCAAAGGAATGGACAACAATTTGAAGGTCGAGGTGGTTCGACCAGGAAAAGACAAAGTCGGAGACATTGACAACAAGTTAAAAGTCGAGGTGGTTCTACCAGGTAAAGACGAAGTTGGAGACATTGACAAAAAGTCAAAGGTCGAGGTGGTCCGACCGAGTAAAGTTGAATTTGAATAAATTGATAACAAGTCGAAGAGGTCTGTAACGACCCTAAATTGATAAATGGTTAAAGATTATTAAGTAAGATTTAATTAAGGGATAATTGCAGTTAACAAAATAATAAATTAACTGCTGACCACATTTAATGACCTGAGAATTACAATTTAAAAGATCAATGAAAATGTTATAAAATGGTGGCGTATGAAGGGCGAGGAGCCCAGAAATCCCGAGATGATAAAAAAATATTAATGGAGGGACGAAGGACGGAGGACGGGGGGTGGTTGTGGAGTAATTGCATTAGTCGGCAAGGAGGAATAAGGGACGAGAAGAGGGGGATGTGCGCACCATTTGGCGGGGATGGATGCTGCGGATTGTATTGCTGAGCCAGTGGTATTGGCCGAGAACCATTGCATATTGTCGTGAGCAGAAATTCTATGCACTGTGGTATTTGCTGTGCACTGTGGTATTGGCTGTGAGTCTGTTGTATTCTCTGTGGACTGTTGGCTTGCTGGGAGCAAGGAACATAGTGTTTTGGACGGTGGCTTTTGATCAGGGGAGGCACCGAGTTGCTGGAGGTTTTGGGCACAGAGGGCCAGGATATCCGTAGATATCCTGGAGCTAGGTAGTTTTCCTAGTTGGCAGGGAGGACAATAGTTTTGGGCAGTTATTTTCCTGTTGTGGCAGGGTTGATCTGTGAAGCAGGGAGCAGAAAGGAAACAACAAAGCAAAGAGGCAACATAAATTAGCATCAGATCCAGGTACTTGTTAAGTTATGTATTTATTTCATACTGTAAATCATTTAGTATTTATTGATAAATCCAAGTTATTGAAGTTGCTATTATAAAAGTCAATATTATGTTATGAAGTTTTGTTTCAATTTAATTCTTAAAATGTTTAGGAAAATTAATGACCCTTAGTAATATATGGGCATCACATATGGTATCAGAGCGTCTTAGTTTGAAATCTGGGGCCTAAGGGCCGAAACCAGGAGTGTTAACTCCAACCACGCTTAACCTGTAGGAGATACACGTTTAGTTTGACTAAATGGAACTGATACATGATACAGTATGGTATCCAAGCTATTGAGCATGAAAAAGAGAATTCATAACGTAAATTTTATTTGGGTAATGTTGTTAATGAAGTTTCGGGTAGAATAGACACCTGAAACCGGTGAAAATGTCAAGGGAAGCTTCTCTGGAAGGCTTGAAACTGGTAAGATTCAATAATTACGCGAACCATACTAAATAAAATGCAAAAGACGTTTGCTGGACCTTGAAAAGGCCTACTTCACCTCGAACTTACCTAAATGAGGAACTGTCGATGCACAGTCAGAAAAAGAAAATTTAACAGACTTGTACCGCACAAGAATAGTGTGAACTATTTGCCTATATTAAGCCTCGATGATTGTAATAATGTGAAAATTTCAAGAACCATAGACCCATATAAAATTTCAAACGTGCCAAGGAGAGAAATTTTTACATTATGTAATGTTTCATGCAAATTAATCATTATCTCAAAGAAGAGCTGTCTGTTACACGAGAGAACGGATCTGCGCCGTCAGATCTCGGACAAAATCCCGTTAGTCGTTAGATCTAGACAAGTTGCACAGGGTTTAAGCCCTAGCGTGCACAGGAGGAGTCATCGGGAAATCTGAGTCATCGGGGTTTTGTGAAGTTAGAAAATTGAGACCTTGTGGTTCTCAAAATCCTGAGAACGTATCCTAGCCATTGATCTCGGAAGGACACGTGTCAGCGTTCTGGGAGGCGTCGGTATTTTACCATCGGAGATTTGGGGAGTATAGAACCGTTGCAACACGAAATCGCGATACGTGATTTCCCGATCAGATCTGGACCGTCCATTATGCAGGACGCGTGTCAGGAGATCCCGTAGAGTCGTGGATCGGGAAATCGGGGTTTCCGGAGACAAGAGACTCATGCATGTTGAAATCGTGATACGCGATTTCCCGATCAGATCTGGACCATCCATTGTGTGTGACGCGTGTCAGAGGATCCCGTAGAGTCGTGGATCGGGAAATCAGGGTTTTCGAAGATAAGGAAACTGCATCGCTGGGAATCGCGATCGGCGATATCCCGATGGTGACGTAAGCATGGTGGGACCACTAGAGTCAGAGTGGAGGACATGTGTCCATCATCTGGGAAGAGTCGGGAAATCCGTAGGGAAAATCCTGGTACAATCACAGCCGTCCATCTCTGAGACAGGTGGCAATCATTGAAAACCATCGGCGTTTGGCCCCATCGGGAAATCGGGAATTCCGGGGACATGATGTTTAGGCACTTCGAATTCGCGATCCGTGAAACCCCAATGAGTGGGGGCCAGCTGTCATCACAGCAGCGAAGGAGGAAAGAGGCGTAGTGGAGGCCAGCTGTCATCCAACCGAGAAGTCGGGACATCAGGGTTTTCGATGACATAGAATTCTTGCATGATGGAGTCGCGACTCGCGATATCCCGACGAGAGTTATGAACCGCCCATCGACGAGGACGCGTGGCATGAGATCGTAGCGAGTCGGTGCTTGGGGGCATCGGAGTTTTCGAGGGTAAAGAAATTGTGCGACAGGAAATCACGATCCGCGATTTCCCGATGAGATCTGAGCCGTTCATTACGAGGACGCGTGTCAGGGGATCCCGAGGGATCGGGGTTTGGCATTTCGGGTTTCCTGCATACAAAGGAATCACGACCAGAGAAGTCGCAAAATCCCGAAACGTGACGGGTCCCACAACCATGACGTTTAAGTGGAGGACAGGTGTCACTCCATATCGAGGTTTGGAGCTAGGAAGGGTTTGTGAATGAGTGCGTGAACCTCCGACATGCGATTTCTCGACGCGAGAATGGAGCAGTTCGATTGGAGGGACACGTGTCCCAGGATCTGAAGGAGTCGGGATTCGGCATTTTGGACTTTTGCATACAAGGGAATTGTTGCATTATAAGTCGCGATTTCGCGATACCCGATAGAATGACATGAGGCAGTGGTGACGTGGAGGAGAGAGAGAGCTCACACGTGCATCAGGGATCGGCATTTCGGGATTCTCGGTGACGAGAAAATCACGTCAGGAGAACTCGGGAACCTCGAAAGCCCGACGTAATTAACTTAACACTTAAACCTTCATTAAGGATTAATTAATGACTATTTAATTAATACTTAATTATATCGCAAAATTGGAGATCGGGGATTCGGGATTCAATATGCCTCGAATCTTTGTTGTGGGAAACCCCGAATCCCGATAGGAGTTAGGACTATGGTCACATAGGTGCAGGTCACATGGACCTCGGTGTAGCTGGAAAGGCTAACACGCAAGGAAGAGGCTCATCGGGTATCGGGATATCGGGAATTCCGTAGGCACGGGATTCATGCAAATCGATAGCGCGACATCTGAAATCCCGATAAGGAATAAAGCTGCGGTCACAAGGAAAGGTCATGTGGATTGCGAGCATAGCTTAAGGGCTAAAGTGCTAGGAACATATCGGAGATCGGGAATCCGTGAGGGCAGGAGACTCTCGGCATCGGGCATAAGGAAACCCCGAAATCCAAAATTTAAGTGGGAATTTTGCAGTTAGGAGCCAAGGGTCATGAGCAATACAGAAGACAAAGTATATGCACCTAAC
>ML778918.1:985388-1049544 GCA_009831015.1 Picea engelmannii | reverse complement strand
ATTAGCATCAGATCCAGGTACTTGTTAAGTTATGTATTTATTTCATACTGTAAATCATTTAGTATTTATTGATAAATCCAAGTTACTGAAGTTGCTGTTATAAAAGTCAATATTATGTTATGAAGTTTTGTTTCAATTTACTTCTTAAAATGTTTAGGAAACTTAATGACACTTAGTAATATATGGGCATTACAAGGTCAACCAACAAGAGGTCAATAGGCAGGCGTGTGGCAACTGACTGAAGACCAAATGAAGGTCGATTGGTAGTCGAATGGTAACGTAACTTGGTAGTTGACTGTAACAAAATACTAAGATTCATGAGATTTTTAGCCAATGATATGTGTGGACCTGTAACTATTTTTTGGGTTCCTTTTCTTTAAGGTTTTCCTACTTTGAAGCATATAAAGACGACATGGTGTAATACTGTAAAAGATAATAACTCACTAATCATAATCATAGAGGTTGTTGTTCATGTAGATGTAATTCAAATTGGCTTTAGGGTTGTTGTTATGTAAAGAAAGAAGGTATGTTGTCGATTATTTCTTAGGTGTGGACCAAGGTTAGGAATGTAACCTTTTATTATGAATGAATAAGACAACAAGAGAGAGAAACACTCTAGAAATGTTGGTTTTCTCGGTTTGGATTTCCAAGGTAAAATATTTCTGTATTGTGTGTTTTCTTTGTCATTCCCATTCTTGTTTAAATCTTTCCTCCTCTCTTCTACTAGGTTTAACATGGAAGTGTCTCTCATTTCCTTACAAATTGGAGCTAAAGAGCGAGTTCATAGTGCTTGGTTGTGTGAAGGAGAAAGAACCTGGTGCCAGGAAAATGAACATTGGATTTGTGAAGGGCATTTTAGCACCATCTTAGTGAGTTCTAAAGTTAAGCGCCTCTGTGTATTTTAATAGGAGAACCAATAGAGAGTTTAGGACTCTATTCAAAGGAGGATTTTGGGCATGTACAAAGATTAGGGAGTGCTCAAGTGTTGTAACACAACCAATTTTTGTTCTTACTCTGCATACCTATGGAAAATAGACTTGGTGGGTCATCATGAAATCTTCTCTCATCCAATGAATTACTAGAAGTGAGTTTCGAAAAAAATGAATTCATGTTTAACTCCTCTTTAATGGTCCATCATAAGAACCAGTTTGAGATCCATGAGATCACTAAAATTACTTGTTGCAAAACCAATTCTAGATTTGAAGGAGAGAGAACTATTAGGGGAAAGGTAAATAATTCACTGTGTCCCACCTCTAGTAGGATAACCTTGTGAGGCTCCATCAAAAAAAGTGTCAAGGATTTCTTTGTTCATGCAATTTGTTGAAAATTTCTGGTGAGGAAAAGAAAATGTAATCTAAGAGAAAGCATCAAGAATGTTGAGGCTTTGATTGACATATTTAAGATGAAAGGTTTCCTCACCTTAAAAAAAAATTCATTTCCAACCAACTAGAATTCTCAAGAATAAGTGAGAAGGAGGGATTTATACCTCTGCATGTTCTTATTTTGACACCATCGCCTAAAATATTCTTCAATGTTGTCCCCTTCCCAAGAATTATGAAGAACTAATAATCCTTCTATCTATTTCCAGACTTGTTTCAAGTATGGGAAAAACACAATGATGTGGACATTGGTTTCAAGATCAGCTTCGCATAAACCTATCCCAGGTCCTTTGAAGCTTCTTTTCTTCATAATATCCCAAGTAAGGGATCCATCGTTGAGAACAAGCCACATAAATATTGTATATTCAGAAATACATTTTAACTTCTAGATTGCTTCCACCACCATATCAGTGGGTTCGCATCGTCTTACGATGCAAGAGCCCTATAACCAACCATTGGTTCATAACCCCCAAAGGGGTTTAGATACCATATAAGATCATATTCCTCTTCACTCACTTCAATAAAGAAATTTATAAGGATGTTAGTATAGGCCTTCCAACTATCTACATATTCTTCCTTGAGATGCAATTCCCTCTAGGTGAGCCAATTTTGTGGTTGATTGTTTGCAAATCGTCCCCTTGCTATGTTCCCTAGAGTGTGGTATCTTGTCAACTTGAGATCCTATATGTGAGGAGCTATAAATTTGTGGGGGTGTTTGCTTCTAATCCATGAGTCCAATCCTACATGAACTTTGTCTCAATTTACAACACACCAAACTAACCATTTTCCAATCAAGGGGAACATTGGGGTAGTTTGTTTCCGAATGATCATGGAAATCAATTAATTTTTTATGAGAGTACTTATCCAATCCTCAATGGAGTTTGGGACTAGGTAAACTAATATTTTGTTATTATTAATTATTGTTTAATTTGTAGTAGTAGTAATTTTTATTAATTATTTTCGTTTTTGGAAATTGTTATTTTAATTTGTAAATATTGAGGATATTGATAATTGCTTATACCTATTGACAATGGACACATTTAATAGGTTTTTAGTGCTTAATCAGTTTTGTATGGACAAGATGAAATATTGATGGAATATTCTTAGTAAATTAAATATACCATGCCATGCCATGCACTAGTAAATTAAATATACCTTTTCCCTAACATGCCATGCACTAGTAAATTAAATATACCTTTTGGCATTCATCAACCACAATTATGTAGCTGTGCTAATATTAATACAAATGACTCTCTAACAATAATCAATACAATCATGGAAAAAAACAACTATTTGTAAGTAAATACAATTAAACACAATTATAGAATATCAAATTAAATCTAAAAATACATATATTTCTAATAAATAATACATATATAGGACGTGTGAAGGACTGTAGAACGCTGGTCGAGTTCGTAGAAGGATAATCGATAACAATAACAGTCGTGGTCTGCAACAAAGGAGATTCGGTTTCATCTATTTGTTTTCATTTAAAAGAGGCGCTGGAAATGGAAAAGAATGTTCCTTATCTGGTCTCGATGAGGGTTTGAAAAAAAACAGGATATCTTGACTGCAAATGAGAGCCGAAGAGCACTGTCTATCCATGTTGGCTTTGTGTTTTCTGCTGGCGTTGCAAACGGCGACCGAGACTGATTTCATATTTGGAGGAATCCTTCAATAATGTAAGGGACCGTCGACGGGAGCGACGGGTCCTGCGAGGAGGCAGACTCTAAGAGATAATTGGAGACGGAATTGATGGAGATCGAAGGGACCGCGGAGATCCGACTGCGTTGGATCAGGAGCTGTCGGAGAGTAGGCTTTGTAAGCCTCTACACAGAGTGGAGAGCACAGTTGAAGTTTGGCGCCAGAGCAGAAAAACCCCCAAGGAATTGGGCCAATAGAGGTGATGGAACTCGCGCCCTTGGAGAAAAACGCCATTCGCCCGTCCAGATTATGCATCGAGTGAGAAGATTCTCTTTCTGCATTGGACATTCCGCACATGTTTGTGGTTCGATTTGGCATTCGATATTCTATAAAAGATTGGTATTTGCTTCCAAAGAGTTCGCAGAGGTGCCAATAAACTCGTTCAAAACCTAAAGAACGGTATCACATTAAAATTGCAGAAGCGCCATCCTGTATCACCCTCGAAATACTCGGTCGAGGTATCGCCAGTATCGCTCCCAAAGCCAAGGAGTGGCTACAGTCTCGTGGAAGTGGAAGTGTTGCTTAAAGGAAGTAGATCGGATTAAGTTTGTTAGAGTCTAGTAAAAGATGTCCGTGGACATTCTGTAAGATATTGGCATTTAATGAGGGCCGATTGATAAGGTGGAGTCCGTCCATATATGTATTAATTTTCCCTACCAATTAAGGCGAATCAAACTTTCAAGCATTATATCCAAATGCAAATGTGCCTCCTTTCGGTCTGATTTTTTTGCCAGAAAGTCCCTCCTGATGTTGGTGAGACAGCGATGGACATGCATGCTTCAGTGGGGTCACAATGGTCCAACCTGGACGAGTACGAGAAAGGGGATTTGCCCCTGGTTGCGCCAAAGTCAGATTTGAAACCAGAACCGTAAGAGTCTTCACAGAGTGGAGAGCAGCCCAGTTTGAGATGTTGAGAGCAGCCCAGCTTGAGATGTTGAGAGCAGCCCAGGAGAGTGAGAAGGCGATAAGCCAGACATAGATTTGTTGGTGTTGTGGCTAGAGGCGGAGATCGAAGAAGAAGCTATTGGGTTTTCCTGTTTGTGGGTTCGTTTTATATATTAAATTTCTTTAGTATTTGACTGTTTGCAAAATAATTGAACTGGATTTGTTTCTATAGACTTGAGATGCTGCAATAAAGAATAGAGCCATGGTAAAATTGATAAGGTGGGTGATAATACTGTATTGTTATAGAGTCATGGTAAAATTGATCACAGGTGTGATAATAATGAATTTGAAAACTGTAATGGGTTTGATGGACATTTAGTATATCATATAAAATGCTTGTTGTATTTGAGTGAAATGTAGAAATACTATTGTAACGTGTGCATGATCGGTTGTATTCAACATCTCAGAGTTTTTTGGTTCGAAAAGTTGTAAGTCTTGCCATGGGCAAGCTGTTTTCCCCAAATGTTTGGTAAGCCTTGCTCAGTCAAGTCTACATAGATCAATATGTGATCATGTAGCGTGTATCTTACTTATGCATAGAGAGGATATCACATCAAGTTGTGGAGTCACTTGATGGTGAATCGGAGAATTTGAATCTTCGATTAATATGGGGAAATGTGAGATAGTAATTTCAGAGGGACCAAAAGGGAGAGCTCATTATATTGATGAACCATGTAGGTGAAATGCATTCCTAAAGAGCTAGCTAGTACAACTGATGGTACCCATGTATCTGGGTAGATGGATTGTTTTTTATATGGACATCAATAATCAATGTGCAGGTACAAAAGGAAAAAAAGAAAGTTTAAGGATGAAGCTCATAGAAAATAAATCCCAAGAGAGTGTGTGAACTGTAAATCTGTTTCCCCATCATGAAGGTTCATGGTCGCAGAAAACCATTTGTTTGTAAGGTTCATGGTCATCCAAAACCATTTGAGCATTGTAAATGTTCAATGTATGTAGAGCTGAGATTAAAGAGGAGTGTTAGAGATAATCTCCAACTATCCACACACCCATGAAGCCATGAAGCTGTCTGTGAGCTCACCGAGTCAACTCAAGTTAGCATCAGTGAGTCATTGAATTCATTTAAGGTTTTCTGCAGTGTTTGGTAGAGATACATTGGTATCCTCTCTTTATATTAATCTCGAGCAATACTTGTAAGGGTATTGAAGCCCCATTGTTTTCCTACATATCTGTTCTGCTCTCTGCCTCTCTAACATTGTCACTAAAGCTTCGTGGGTTTTCAGTAAGCAACTAACTAAAGAAAATAGTTTGTCTTCAGAAGCATACACAAACAGAGTGCTAGTCTATGTGCCGGTAGTGGGCAGTGTAGTTTCAAATTTGCAGCTGAAGTCATCCTCTGCAGAGATTACTTGGAAGTTAAATATTTTATCGAATTATTTATTTATAGTGGATGCCCTTCTGTAGCATTATCAAACATTTGTAAAATATATTACCATTTGAGCCTTAGAGCATAGTAAATGTGCCGGTGCATTTCTCTTGTACGTGATCTCTCACACATCTCCCACTCTACTCAGGTATTGAGAAGACGACAGGATAAGTATCCTTCTTATTTGGCACACAATACTCAAGCCATTGTATAGCTCGTGAAACACTCTCCTTCTGATCCAGTTACATATTTTGCACAAGTCCATGATCAACAACCATATGTAAGGTATATGTATTGCTCTATATTGATGAGAACTTCTATATAACCCCAACAACATTCCTTTTAGCAGCATATCAAATTTTCTACCTCTGCAGATATCTCAGCACATAACTCAAATTATGAATTGAGATGGAAGTAACTTGGACCCGTATTGCATCTTTAGTTTTCATTCCATCATTTTCCTAGAATTTTTAGGGTTTCTAGCAACCTTGGACATAGAGAAAAAGTGAGTTTTGAAAGACGATGCCCACGGACTCCACATTGATGATGACACTTCATATCAACTAGGGTTCCCATAGAACCCAGGTTCCAAAGAAACAAGTTTCTGGGTTTTTGTTTGTTGATCTCCCTCCTTCAGGGCCCATGAAGGAGGACCTCGTGGAATACATGGAGGATATGGAGTAGACACGTAGGACATGCAGGTCACCTTGGATCCCTCTCCACCCACTCCTGTGCTGGAGTCAAAAGAAGGGTAGACCAATATCAGTGGATTTAAGGAGAAGCTGACCTCAGATAATTAGATGTCGATTTTAGCAAACTATTCCAGTGGTTTGGCGATGTGTTAGAGTCGAAAAAAGGATAGACCGATATCAGTGGATTTACGGAGAGGGTGACCTCAAATAATTAGCTCTCGATTTCAACAAACTATTCCATTGGTTTGGCGATGTGCTAGAGTCAAAAAAGGATAGACCGACATCAGATTTATTATTAGTAGTCACACAAAGTAAATGGCTGTGATTTCAATCATTAACTTCCTAGCTATTATAAAGACATCCCTTTATGTGTTTACTTTTTTACATTTACCTAATCATATTTAAAAGTTACTTTGATAGCTAACTGATTGCCACCTAACTCATTAACAGAAATTAAAATATTAACACCAGATAAATGAAGCTCAACAATTTATTCGTTAATCAATAATAAAATTTAATATATTGTTTTAAGGATTCTTTTCATCTTATCAGCCTTTCGGGGGGATTCTAGTTGAACAAGGATGATCTTGCACAGAAAGAAGGGAAACTAATCCCACCACCTAGGATCACTCCCATTGGCGCTGTCAAAGAAAGGTGAAATGGGTTTCGAGATGATGGTAAGAATATTTGGCTTGCATTAAATCGAAGTTAGCTCTCAAGATAATCAATGTTTTGGATTCATAGGGGAAATTCTAATAGTTGATTTAATGAATAGTTTTCCCTATGTCAACATCTAGAAGCATAGAATTGGGAAGACCAGGGAACCAACGAAAAAGGAGGAAGGAGGAAGTGGATAAGAGAAAAGATGAAGTAATTAATGCGCTGATATGGGATAGTGCAATGTTAAATGAAATTATTTATTTCAAAAAATCTTCACAAGTTGGAAGTTTTCCTACTCATAATAGGGAGTCTTGGAAGTTTTCCTACTCATAATAGGGAGTCTTCTTACTAAAAAAAATAGATATAAGAAAATTTTGGCATGTTAGTGGGATACATATTATGAAGCATAGTTTTAGTAAAAGGATTGATAGTTTGGGATACATATTATGAAGCATAGTTTTAGTAAAAGGATCGATAGTTTGGTTCTTTAGGACCCTGGAATATGTAGACAAAATTCATATTTTGGAAATGGGCTCTCGGGACCTATACTTGAAAAAATGGTATTGGATTTTGATGCATGTTAACACAGACTAATTACACTCCCACTTGGATTACAATGCTAGGTCTATTGGTGAATGTTTTCAAATAAATTAGGAAAACTATAAGACTTTACTTCGAATCAAATAACTCTTTTCAATAATTTTGGTACTTGGCTTGTGAGGATTCTAGTGGGCATAGAGTAATCCAAACACATAGCCAATTCCATCATTATTAGTAAAGGACATACATCTTGTCACTAAGACATATATTAGTAAGGAGTGTACAATCTATGTGCAAGAGGCTCCATGAGTATGGAAACATGGTAAAGGACTACACTCTTCATTTTACTAGAAAACAATGGGTCCATAAATATTCTATGTTTGGAAAAAAATCATCTCTCCTAGTATCAAGAAAGGTTCCCTTCGAGCCACTACATGTCTCCTTGATGAGTGACCCTCCAACACAAGACTCCCTACATGAAGATCCTTTCTCCTGAAAAAGAGAGCTCATCTACTCTAGACAAGACGTCATCATCTAACATCAAGAAATCTCCCTTGTCACCACTACATGTCTCCTTAGCGAGTGACCGTGAAACACAAGAATCTCTAGAAAAAATATGATTAAGGGAACAATATGATTCTCCCATGAAAAACCTTTTTCCTGAAAAGGAGAGCTCATCTACTCTAGGTAAGACTCTGCCATTCCCTATTTTCTCTAGATTTCATTAATCTATTACAATATGGATCTTGGGAGGTTAGTATATAATATGAAATTGGAATATCTTGGGAGGTTAATGTAGAAGATGAAATTGGAATTATTCTCGAGGATCTTTTATCCAACCTATTACGGTTATTGAAGCCCTGACCTTCTAGGAAAAGAAGATAAAAACCACCAAGTCTAGGAAAAGATGTAGGAAATATTTTTTATCCATAACCTAGAAGCACAAAATTTTTGACGTAACATGTGGTAGACATCAATATTTACTCTAGGCCCTTAGAGAATCTTCCCATAAGGTAGGTTCAAAATAATATTCCTCCCCTTAAATTGTAAAGGGTTGGCCAATCCCTCCAAGAAATTATCCCTTAGAAGGTTAATTAATACTCACAACCCTAATTTTATTCTCTTGCAAGAGATCATGGAAGAGATAGGATAAAATGTCTAAGACCTATCTAAGACTTTTAAAGGATGGGAGCTTAGCTATGTGGATGCTCTAGGGTTTTTAGTAGGGCTAGCTATAGGTTGGAAGAAAAACATTTTTTCCCTCTCTAATCCGTGGTAGTTTCATTTAGGAATCATTGTTTCTCTTAATTCCCTCAATTAGGGGAAAGTATTCAACTATTTGAACATCTATGGGCCCTATGTAGAAGATTAGCAAATTGAGATATTTTTTCAAGGTAGTGGCTTCACAAAGGGATGGTAAGTTTAGGAGGATATTTTAATTTTAATCTTAACACATTTGAGATATGGGGGCCAACAACCTGATCCGGATTATGTTAGGAATGAAATCAAAGAAGATAAATTACAATGAAATACTCATAAAACTTGTCAGAAACAGAGAAATACAACAATACTTGATTTCTATTAATGAAATAATTGTAAAGAGACTATAAAAATACAGAGTGCAAGACTCGCTAGAATGGTGGCAGCTTTATCTTTGAGAAGATATGTGATGACTATGCTCATTCGCCAGAAGATCATTAAAATGAGGCTCTGAAGGCCTTTTTATGTTAACCATGAATGCCAAAACCCTAGACATCCAAAAACCTAACACTAGGAGATGAAACACCAAAATCCATGTGGGCCCCATTTGGGTAAGTTAGTACAATAACTTCTCGGGGTTGTAACTTTTTCATAAGATCTTTGTTTTAGGCGCGTGATAACCTATTACAAAGGTCTTTTGGAGAACTATGTATTACGTCATCAAACTCTGACTCTGTCTACAGTTTGACTGTCACGAGCCAAAATAACATTGTTTAGGGCCCCAAAACAACCCTAGAAGTACAACAAGATGTGCTAACATGAAAACATACAAAATAAGCCAGTTGGATTAGGTGGGAGGCCACCAGTATCCACATGGAATATGTGTAGGGATCTAGACACGCCCTGAAGTGTAAAACCCACAATTACAAAGAAGTACAGAAGAACGTGTTGAACTAAAAACTGACAAAAGGAGCTAGTTGGAACAAGTCGGTGGCCACCAATATCCACCTGGATCAATCCTCCCCCCTTAGGAAGCAATGGTATCCACTGCATCAAGTTCCTAGGGAAGAGGGGAAAGCATGTTTTGAATCTGAATCTTGGTGAGGGACGTGCTTTGTGGGAGAAGTCGTGTTTCTTGGTCTATGGAAGACTCTCACAAACCGTTTCCTAGCGGGGTTGAATATGCTTCACCAACCTATTTTCTCTGTGTTTGACAAGGTATTGTGTAGGCACCATTGTAGGTGAAGAAACACTATCTTCTTTTTCTTTGACAATATTTTTTTGCTGGATAGAAGGTGTTGAGGTTGCAGTGGTTGTAGCGGTATTATGTGCATCCTTTGAATAGACTATGAAGAGGTTGAATTTTGAAGTATGAGAGATTACCTTATGTCACTGTTTTGGTGGAGAAATAGTTGGAACTACCTCTGGTATCCGATAGAGATGACCGCCAAGAGTAATAATAACACTATGAGGTCTAGAATCATAGACAACCTGATGTCTCCACATATATGGTTGGCCCAAACCAACATCACAAACATCAAGAAGGGAAACATCACACACTACCTCATCCTTGAAGGATTGGATGCCATAGGACATGCCACACTATTGGATGACAGAAATATCTCGACCCTGGTGAACCCACCCGATGTTGTATGGTTGTGGGTGTGGTGTTGTCGATAACCCCAACTGTTTGACGAACTTAGCTGAGATGAGGTTCTTCTAGCTACCATTATCAACAATGAAATGCAACGGGGTCCCCTTCACCCACATCTATGAATGGAAGAGACGCTCCCCCTCTTCAGGATCTACTGATTCTTCTGGTTGAATTCTTGTGGTTGCAACAGTGGAAGTGGGGTCTACGTCGATGATCTATCTATTTTCAATATTTTCTGGATTGGATTCCGAATTACGGTTCTGCTCCATGTCTTTGACCTCCACCACCAATGATTGTTTCAAGCGAAATTCATCAGTGTTGTGCCAGGGGATTTTGTGGAAGTCACATCACTTCCTTGTGTCATTCTTCATCTTCCCTTTACCCTTTTTCTTCTGTGTCTTGGACTAGTTTTCTACGGGATTTTGTCTAGGGATGTCTCTACCGTTCTTTGGTTGTTGCAGTTTGCAGACCCAAATTCCCATTTGTTCTGGTGCCTACATTTCTGCTCGATTTTGACAGCATATCGATAGACAATGCCCAATGATGAGATGTTTAGGAAATCCATTTCGGTTTGGATGTACCTATGCAGATCCCCAGGGTATTTCAAAACCAGATGGCACTCAATGTCCTTGATACCCAGCTTGGTGCGCAAGGTATGGAAAGTATTTGTGAACTCCAACACTGTTTGTCTCTTCTCTTGCCACACTGTGGTCCATCTCATGTACTGTTCTTCATAGTTATCAATAGGATAGTACTATTCTTTGACCGCATCCACAAAAAAATGGCAAGTGGGCTCAACCACATAGATTCCAGATTCCTTCGAGGAAATTTTCTCCCAGTAAGTTTCCCACCAATGTTTGACATGGGAGGGAGGCTTGAGGAGTGCAAAGGTGATATTTTCCCTGTCGGAAATTTTTTGAACATAGAAATAACCTTTTCCGCATCCATTTTCAAAGTAGTGGCTTCAAAAAAGGATGGTAAGTTTTGGAGGACATTTTAATTTTAATATTATCACATTTGAGATATGGGGACCAACAACTTGATCCGGATTATGTTAGGAATGAAATCAAAGAAAAGAAATTACAATGAAATACTCATGAAACTTGTCAGAAACAAAGAAATACAACAATACTTGATTTCTATTAATGAAAGAATTGTAAAGAGACTATAAAAATACAGAGTGCAAGACTCACTAGAATGGTGACAGCTTTATCTTTGAGAAGATATGTGATGGCTACACTCATTTGCCATAAGATCATTAAAATGAGGCTCTGAAGGCCTTTTTATGTTAACCAGGAATGCCAAAACCCTAGACATCCAAAAACCTAACCCTAGGAGATGAAATGCCAAAATCCATGTGGGCCCCATTTGGGTAAGTTAGTACATTAACTTCTCGGGTTTGTGTTAGCAACATTTCTTGTCTTTGACATCGAGATACACAGGTTTGCAGGTTGCTCGAGGAGCGCCCAAGAGCAGCGCATAAAGGAAGTCCTTTTGGACTTAAAATCAAGCGAGTGGGCATTTCATGCTTCAGCAAAAAGAATTCAGTGACAGAGCCGAACAACGATTGATGGGTAATTGCAGAAGTAACTGAGTCGCGTCAAGAATAGTGCTTAAAGTTTGAAGGAGGAAAACGGTCGGAATCCTTTGGGAGGCACTCGCGAAGTTACGAGGGTCGATGGATTGTGATCAATACAAGCGCAGTAGTTATTTCGTGAGCTCGGGGTTCGTGAGTTTGAAGGGCGGACCATATCCCTTTGGTTGCGCGAAACTCTGAGTTATGAAAGGTGCCCGGAGGAGGTCAAACTTCGCTGACCATCGCATATCGGGACATCGTGAGGGGAGAATGCCAAAGTTCGATACTCCAACTCGCGAAGCTGCGAGTTGTGAGAGGTTAAAGTTGGGCCCACAACAGCGTCGGGTGAATTTAGAACTATCGGATTTGAGGAACCCGTGGCGCTCAATGGGGTCGTCTCGGCGTTTCGCCCATCGCAACTCCAAAGTGAAAAAGGCAACTCTGTTATGTTCCGATGCACGAGATGCCGGGAGAGTCCCGGATCCGGGCCCACAAAGGTATCAGGTAAGTTTTAAGCTGTCAAATCTGGGGAAACACGTGGCGATAACCCAAGATATTTTGGCGTTTCACTCATCGCGATTCTAAGAAGCATGGATCAAATCCTTCTTATGCGCGAACACTGAAAGAATTTTGGGGATAGACATAGGGTCACGGCCCGGGGTCATTTGAGGAAGAAAGGAGCTATGTGAGAAGGGGGCCAAAGGCGCCGAGTCCAGTCGCCGAACGGATCGTTCGATCTCCAGGTACCATCTGATACGATCTCACTACCGGCCTTCGCCCGATGTAAATGAAGGCGAGAAGGGGTAGGTGAAACCTCTCCTCATACATTAAGAGTAAGGTATGGAAGGTCTGGCAAGCGGTCCGCTCGAGAGGGTCCTGTGTACCTAATTCCTCAAAAAAACCATGCTGAAGTCTTCAAAGAGACAGAAAAGTATGCACATGCTAGCTCGACACTTAATAGTTCAGCTACCCTCCCCCTGCAGGGGCCATGTGCAATTAAGGTGGAGACAGACAGAGAAAAATTGTCCAAATTTGACTGAAAATAAACCAAGCCTTGGGTGTCTGGGCATGCCTTTGTTGGGCGAATTTTCCTGAGTATATAGGCTCGGTCTTTGTAATTTTTGTAATCTATCGATGGTTGAGGAGAGCTCCCGGTTGTAACGTTTTAATGAATCACTGATACTCTGGTTATGTATGGACTTTTGAGACTTCTTGCCTTATGAATGCTAGTTTCTTTTACGTCTTTGTTATACTGTGTTAGAACAACTCGGAATTGGAGGATCCAGTCGAGTTGTGGCTGTTATAGGATGATATATGTTGGATCACTGTAATAGTTACGTTGTCTCTGATCAGTTCCTGTGATTTTCCCAGCGCTGAGTGACTTGGAATTGGAGGATCCAGTCAAGTCCCCTTTCAGTTTCTTGAGACCCTGAACCAAGAGGATCTTGCATTCAGAGTCTTTCTTCTGTAAACCGCTGAAAGCCTGTTGCCCAAAGCTGTTTGTTCACCTTCCTTACCAAGTCTTCCACCTTCTCACCTCTTAATGAACCCGCTGGCTAAAGTTAGGATTCTAGACCTCCTTTGTTCTTTACATACTAGATACAGTCCCTGAGTTAAAGTGATATCTCCTCGAGTCTCTACTCATTTGATCGCCCATTTATCGAACCGTGACATAAAAATTGATGGGCGTCGGGCTCTGCTCTTGCAAGCAATCCAGGAGTGACTTCCGACGCTAACATTTTTGGCGCCGTTGTCGGGGAGGAAGTTGGATATTTTCCATGGGATTGAACGACAACGATCAACTGATTCTGAAGGTGCATCAGATATTAGAACTTGAAGATTGCTACTGTGCACCTGGCGAATCCATTGTGACGACTCCACTAGAGCGGACCTACTGTTTTAATTATGGCTTCTAGAGGCAGACATACGCGGTCACATCCACAGCTGCCTCTAGCTACACCTGTAACTGATCCGAAGGTGGTCCTCATAAGAGGAAAGGCCCCTGAAGAAAAATATTTCATCGCCGAAACAGGTAATCCACCATCTCCTTCTATAAGAACTCCTCTTTCTCCTCCTCAGTTTCTTGATAGACCTCCTTCAGAGGTTTCTCGTTTCCTGAATTTTGGGAGTGTTCCTGCTGAGTTTTCCCCTCCTGGTCTGGGACTAGAAGGAGAAACCCTTGTCACTCCCCTCTCCTTTGAAGCTGTTTATCGGTGAAGATCCGCGACTGCAGAGGATTTTCCCACTCCTGCACAAAGAGGAGAACCTACGGACTCAAGCTCGTTAGCCTTCCCCGTAAATCCTCTCTTGTTTCCCACTCTGCTTAGAGGCTCATTCTCAGCAATCCCTTCACGAATTCCTTCTCCTCCAAACTCTCCTTCACCTAATATTCCTATGGTTGGTGCTAACCCCCCTCTGAATATAATGGATGCCATAGTCGCTGCCAGATATGCTCCCTTAGTTCTTTCCCTTCCTATGAATCCTCTCCCTGCTGGGGATTACTTGAAATACATGCCCAAGTTCACTGGGGAAGGAGACATAACTGCTGAAGAGCACCTGGCTGCTTTCTACAATTATGCAGACAACCTCAACATTGAAAATGAAGATGTCTGGATGAGAGTCTTCGTCCAGAGCCTGGATGGTGAAGTGAGGAAGTGGTTTAGAGGATTGGCTCCCGGATCTATTGCTAGGATTGAAGCTCTAGACGGTGCTTTCCTGAGGCAGTGGGGAGATAGGAAGGACTTCATGTATTACATGACAAAGTTCAGGTCTCTGAAGAAGATGGATGGAGAGTCTGTCTCTGACTTCTCCAAAAGATTCAATAAAATGTATAATAAGATTCCTGCAGAGATAAAGCCCTCAGAAGCCTCTGCCCAAATTTCCTATGCTGGTGCATTTGACCTTGATTTCTACCTTTTATTGAGAGAAAGAAGAGCCACCTCCTTAGCCCAAATGAAAGATGCGGCCATAGAAGTGGAATCCAACACATTAGTAGCTGACAGACTGAGGAACAAGGCCGATGCAGACAGAAGAAAAGGAAGGACGGAAGCCTCAACTTCTGGATCATTGGTGCCTCATCCTCAAGTGGATGAACTAACTAAGATGGTGAAGTCTCTGTCTGTAGAAATGGAGAGGATGAGGGTGGAAGGAAGGAAAACATATAAAGTCCCTCAGATCACTGAAAACAAAGGAGGCTTCAGGAGGCCAAATAATTTTACTCCCCCTAATATGAAAAGAGAGAGAGGAAGAGACAGAGAAGACCAGAAAATTCAGGCCCCTTTCCAAAACAATTTTGTGGCCGAGGGGGAAGAAAGAGAAACAGATGAGCTTGATCCTGGAATCCACTGCTTAGAAGACACTCCTTTGTTTCCTCATCTCACTCAATCAGCCTACGAAGAGTCTCTCATGGACAGTCAGCTAAATGAATTGAGCAAGGGAGACAAGGTTAGCGGCGGCCGAGGCAGGTATAACCTGAGGTCCGATAAAAAGACAGCAACACCTGATATTCCTGAGCAGTCCACTAGGATAGAGAAACCTACTAATGAAGTAGAAGATGGTCACAGAGGTAAGAAGGCTCAACCCCTCTCTCCCAATGTCCACGATCATGCCCCTGAAATAAGAGAGATTCCAAAGCTTACATCTTCTTTCAATTTTGAGCATGAGATTCAAAAGATCAGAATCCCTGTGCCCCTCACTGAGCTAATTAAACATGGAGAATTTAAAAAATGCTTCTCTGATATTTTATAGTCTAGAGCTTCGTGCCTTCCCATAGACTCCATAAACCTCCAAGAAGAAAAGACAACAATTGTCCTAGGTCCCATGGTAGAAGATAGAGATGATTCATCCCCTCCCTTCTACACCTCCCTAAACATACATGATAAAGTGCTACACAATTGCTTGATGGATTCAGGGGCTTCTCACAACCTCATGCCCAAAACTGTCATGGAGGATTTAGGACTAGAAGTCACTCGAGCTTATCATGACCTCTATTCTTTTGACTCCAGGAGAGTTCAATGTATTGGAGTTATTAAAGACCTGGTTGTAACCTTGTTTCAACTGCCCATGAAAAGTGTGGTCATGGATATCGTAGTAGCTGATGTCCCCCCCAAGTTTGGTATGTTGTTATCAAGATCTTGGATTAAAAGACTAGGGGGAACCTTGCAGATGGACCTTACATATGCTACTATCCCAGTGTTCGGAGGAGAGCATAGAATATTATACAGAGAAGCCCAACTAGCTTATATAATCAGTGATGAATCCAACCCTACCAATCATCCCATCTTTGCCTTGGACACTGATTTAGGTTCTAGTTTACTACAGCTCACCCATGCCCCCGAGCCTCCTCTCAAACTCAGAAAGCAGCCCACTGTTTCCAGTGAAGTTCCTCCCCCCATCACCCCCGTATGGAAAATGTTCTTTGATGGAGCCTCCTCCAGAGAAGGTGTTGGAGATGGAGTGGTTTTTGTGTCACCTTCTCAGGAGACCATATCTCTGTCATACAAATTAGAATTCGAAGCCACCAACAATGTGGCAGAGTATGAATCTCTTATCCTAGGATTAAGAGCCGCAAGGGAAATGGGAATTCAAGAGGTAGCAGTGTTCGGAGATGCCGAGTTGGTAGTCCAGCAGGTTAGAAACGCTTATCAGGCTAAGCATCCCCGACTTAGAAGCTACATAAATGAGGTGTGGGATCTTATTGACAGTTTCTTCTCAGCTTTTAACATTTCTTTCATCCCAAGAGAGAATAACACAGTGGCAGATTCCTTGGCTGCATCAACAAGTAATTTTATAGTACCCTTGCCCCCTAAACTGAGGTATGATGTAGAAGTAAAATACAGGCCCTCCATACCTGACAATGTTAAGCATTGGAAGGTGTTTGAGGACGATCTTAAAATCAAGAAATTCTTGGAGACTATCGAGGAGTTTTCAGAGCTGCATATTGATCAAGATTCTGTCTCTGAAGAAAGGTCGGATGGGGGTGAGTTACTGAGTAAAATAGTAGAGCATGACATTATTCAATTGCCTAGCAATCACATTCCGAGGGGACTGGTCCCATTAGAGAGATTGTTCGATGGGAATGATGTGGCATTGAAGGGGAGAGTTTCAGGTGATGATGCTGACACGGCTGAGTGCAATGTTGGCACACCAGAAGAGCCTAACTTTGTCAAGCTGTCAAGGAGTTTCACCAAGGAGCAGAGGATTGAGTATACCAAGTTGCTGAGAGAGTTTGTTGATGTGTTTGCATGGACCTACGAGGACCTCAAGACATTTGACACATCAGTCATTGAGCACAAGATCCCGCTAAAAGAAGAGGCTAAGCCATTCAAACAGAAGCGGAGACAGATAAATCCCATGTTGCTACCGATCATGGAGAAAGAGGTGAAGAAGCTGCTAGATGCCCAAATCATTGTCCCCTTGAGATATTACGATTGGGTGGCCAATTTAGTTCCGGTAAGAAAGAAGAGTGGGGAAATCAGACTCTGTGTTGATTTTAGGAACCTGAACAAAAGCTCAAGGAAAGACAATTATCCCCTGCCTAACATGGAACACATACTGCAGAAGGTCACTGGCGCATCTAGAATATCCATGATCGATGGATTTTCTGGTTACAATCAGATCTCAGTCATGCCTGAGGACAAGGAAAAAACAACATTCACCACTCCTTGGGGCACATTCATGTATGCCAAAATGCCTTTCGGACTGATGAACACAGGAGCAACTTTTCAGTGGGCCATGGACATAGCCTTCATCGGAGAGAAGGACTAGTTTGTGGTAATATATCTAGATGACATCACGGTCTTCTCCAGGACAGATAAGGAACACTACTGCCACTTGAAGAAGGTTTTCCTGAAGTGTCGAAGGTTTGGCCTATCTTTAAACCCCAAGAAATATTTGTTCGCCATGAAGGAAGGGAAGCTATTGGGCCATATAATGTCTGCAGAAGGAGTAAGGATTGACCCTAGCAGGGTGGAAGCACTTCAGACCCTGTCACTTCCCAGATCTAAGAACGAAGTTCAGGCCTTTTTGGGGAAGATAAATTTTCTGAGGAGATTTGTCTCAAATTTTGCTGAGCTGGTGAAACACATCACGGTCATGCTCATGAAGGGAAATGAAATAAAATGGACTGCTGAACCCAGGGAATTTTTTGTCCAAATAAAGAAGGCGTTGACTGAGGCACCTGTGCTAATCAGTCCTGACTATTCTAAAGATTTCCTTATTTTTTCTTTTTCTTCCTGCGATACAGTAGTAGCGGTCTTGTTGCAAAAAAAGGATCAAGGGAAAGAGCAACCTATTTCCTTCTATAGCAAGGCATTGAGAGATGCAGAACTCCGGTACGATATCATGGAGAAGCAGGCCTATGCCCTAGTGAAAGCTCTCAAAGATTTCAGAGTCTACGTCTTGCACTCAAAAGTCATTGCATACGTTCCTTCCGCCTCTATGAAGGACATTCTCATACAACCTGACATAGACGGAAGAAGGGATAAGTGGATCGCCAAGATCCTAGAGTTTGATCTGGAAATCAAGCCCACCAAGTTGATAAAAGGGCAGGGTTTAGCCAAGTTGCTGGATGAATCCAATTGCGAGGCCTTGGGAATTAATTTCATCAACGAGCAAGCTGAGTCATCCAACAAGCATTTCCAGAATGCCTTATCACTAGCAGCATGCCCCTGGTACAAAGATATCTTGTATTTTCTGCAAGAATTGAGGCCTCCTGATGGAATGGAAAAGAGCAAGGTGAGAGCTTTAAAGCTCAAGGCGGTCAGATATTGCCTCATTGACCAAACTTTGTATTGGAGGGACCCTTTAGGGGTATTTTTAAGGTGCCTGGACCCACAAGAAGCCCAGCAGGTCACATTTGACTTCCATAGTGGCCTTTGTGGGGGTCATCATTCCTGGAAGACCACAACCCATAAGATCCTCCGAGCTGGGTATTACTGGCCCACTTTATTCCCTGATGTCTGCAAAGGAATCAGAGCTTGCATCAAATGCCAGAAGTTCTTAGGTAAGCAACAACTTCAATCTCTACCATTAAATCCTGTAGTGGTTTCAACACCCTTTCAGCAGTGGGGATTGGACTTCATCGGAGAGATTCATCCTCCCTCAAGCGGCTAGCATAGATGGATCCTCACTGCGACAGATTATTTCACCAAGTGGATAGAGGTTGTTCTCACCAGGAGCACTTCCCACAAGGTAATCATTGGGTTCTTGGAGGACCTCATCACAAGGTTCGGCTGCCCGAATAAGATTGTCACTGATAATGCAGCCGCTTTCGGGTCAGAACCACTAGCCAAGTTTTGTGAACAGTTCAAGATCAAACTGATTCACTCCACCCCATATTATCCACAGGGCAATGGTTTAGCAGAGTCCTCCAACAAAAGCCTAATAAGGATCATCAAAAGACTGTTGGAAGATAACAAAAAGGCTTGGAACTCGAAGCTGACATTCGCTCTATGGGATGATCGGGTGACCACAAAGATATCTATAGGAACCTCCCCTTTCCAGTTAGTATACAGAGTGGAGGATGTATTCCCTTCTCAACTGGCCATTCCTGTAGCAAAATTCTTCCAGGATTATCAAGAAGAGCCCAATGACATGATCAGAAGAATTCATCAAATGGTGGAAGTCCAGCAGGTCAGAGAGCAGGTAATGGAAAGAATTCAGGATCATCAGCAGAGAATCAAGCAGGTTTTCGATAAGAAATCCAAGAAGGAGGAATTCCAGATAGGAGACCTGGTCCTGAAATGGGACGCTCCTAAGCAATACAAGGGAAAGCACGGAAAGTTTGAAGCCCTCTCGATTGGGCCTTTCAGAATCTCTGAAGTTTTCTCAAATAACACTTACAGGTTACAAGATTTGGAAGGCGAAGAAGTTTTCAGCAGTCCAGTAAATGGGCATTTTCTCAAAATATGTTTTGCTTGAGCCTTCCATGGCTCCTGTGTTTTGTAAATATTGATATTTTTCATTCTTTGTGTTTATTGTTCTTATTGTTTCGGCTTAGTAAATGACTCCATAGCCCAACAACAAGGCACTGGAACTGCAAATGAGTCCTTAGAGCATCACAGGGATGACTCTATCCCCCATGGAGCCTAATGTTAGCAACATTTCTTGTCTTCGGCATCGGGATACACAGGTTTGCAGGTTGCTCGAGGAGAGCCCAAGAGCAGCACATAAAGGAAGTCCTTTTAGACTTAAAATCAAGCGAGCGGGCATTTCATGCTTCAGCAAAAAGAATTCAGCGACAGAGCCGAACAACGATTGATGGGTAATTGCAGAAGTAACCAAGTCGCGTCAAGAATAGTGCTTAAAGTTTGAAGGAGGAAAACAGTCAGAATCCTTCGGGAGGCACTCGCGAAGTTACGAGGGTCGATGGATCGCAATCAACGCAGTAGTTATTTCGCGAGCTCGGGGTTCGTGAGTTTGAAGGGCGGACCATATCCCTTTGGTTGCGCGAAACTCCGAGTTATGAAAGGTGCCCGGAGGAGGTCAACCTTCGCTGACCATCGTGTCTCGGGACTTCGCGAGGGAAGAATGCCAAAGTTCGATACTCCAACTCGCGAAGCCGCGAGTTGCGAGAGGTTAAAGTTGGACCCATAGCAACGTTGGGTGAATTTAGAACCTTCGGATTTGAAGAATGCATGGTGCTCAATGGGGTCGTCTCGGCGTTTCGCCCGTCGCAACTCCAAAGTGCAAAAGGCAACTCTGTTATGTTCCGATGCACGAGATGACGGGAGAGTCTCGGATCCGGGCCCACAAAGGTATCGGGTAAGTTTTAAGCCGTCAGATCTGGGGAATTGCGTGGCGATAACCCAAGCTATTTCGGCATTTTTCTCATCGCGATTCTAAGAAGCATGGATAAAATCCTTCTTATGTGAGAACACTGAAAGCATTTTGGGGATAGACATAGGGTCATGGCCCGCGGTCATTTGAGGAAGAAAGGAGCTATGCGAGAAGGGGGCCAAAGGCGCCGAGTCCAATCGTCGAATGGATCGTTCGATCTCTAGGTACCATCTGATACGATCTCACTCCCGGCCTTCACCCAAAGTAAATGAAGGCGAGAAGGGGTAGGTGAAACCTCTCCTCATACATTAAGTGTAAGGTGTGGAAGGTTTGGCAAGCGGTCCGCTCGAGAGGGTCCTGTGTACCCAATTCCTCAAAAAAGCCATGTCGAAGTGTTCAAAGAGACAGAAAAGTCTGCACACGCTAGCTCGACACTTAATAGTTTAGCTACCCTCCCCCTGTAGGGGCCATGTGCAATTAAGGTGGAGACAGACAGAGAAAAACTGTCCGAATTTGACTGAAAATACACCAAGCCTTGGGTGTCTGGGCACACCTCTGTTGGGCGAATTTTCCTGAGTATATAGGCTCAGTCTTTGTAATTTTTGTAATCTATCGATGGTTGAGGAGAGCTCCTGGTTGTAAAGTTTTAATGAAGCACTGATACTCTGGTTATGTATGGAATTTTGAGACTTCTTTCGTTAAGAATGCCAGTTTCTTTTATGTCTTTGTTATACTGTGTTAGAACATCTCGGAATTGGAGGATCCAGTCGAGTTGTGGCTGTTATAGGATGATGTATGTTGGATCATTGTAATAGTTATGTTGTCTCTGATCAGTTCCTGAGATTTTCCCAGTGCTGAGTGACTTGGAATTGGAGGATCCAGTCAAGTCCCCTTTTAGTTTCTTGAGACCCTCAACCAAGAGGATCTTGCTTTCAGAGTCTTTCTTCTGTAAACCGCTGAAAGCCTGTTTTCCAAAGTTGTTTGTTCACCTTCCTTAACAAGTCTTCCACCTACTCACCTCTTAATCAACCCGCTGGTAGAAGTTAGGATTCCAGACCTCCTTTGTTCTTTACGTACCAGATACAGTCCCTGAGTTAAAGTGATATCTCCTCGAGCCTCTACCCATTTGATCGCCCATTTATCGAACCATGACATAAAAACTGATGGGCGTCGGGCTCTGCTCCTGCAAGCAATCCAGGAGTGACTTCCAACGCTAACAGGTTGTAACTTTTTCATATGATCTTTGTTTTAGGTGCATGATAACCTATTGCAAAGGTCTTTTGGAGAACTATGCATTACGCCATCAAACTCTAACTCTGTCTACAGGTTGACTGTCACGAGCCAAAATAACTCTGTTTAGGGCCCCAAAACAACCCTGGAAGTACAACAAGATGTGCTAACATGAAAACATACAAAATAAGCCAGTTGGATTAGGTGGGAGGCCACCAGTATCCACATGGAATATGTGTAGGGATCCAGACACCCCCTGAAGTGTAAAACCCACAATTACAAAGAAGTACAGAAGAAAGTGTTGAACTAAAAACTGACAAAAGGAGCTAGTTGGAACAAGTTGGTGGCCACCAATATCCACCTGGATCAATCCTCCCCACTTAGGAAGCAATGATATCCATTGCAATAAGTGCCTAGGGAAGAGGGGAAAGCATGTTCTGAATCTGAATCTTGGTGAGTGACGTGCTTTGTTGGAGAAGTCGTGTTGCTTGGTCTGTGGAAGACTCTTACAAACTGGCTGCTAGCGGGGTTGAATATGCTTCACCAACCTATTGTCTTTGGGTTTGACGAGGTATTGTGTAGGCACCATTGTAGGTGAGGAAACACTATCGTCTTTTTCTTTGACAATATTTTTTTGTTGGATAGAAGGTGTTGAGGCTGCAATGGTTGTAGCGGTCTTCTGTGCATCATTTGAACAAACTGGGAAGAGGTTGAATTTTGAAGTATGAGAGATTACCTTGTGGCACTGTTTTGGTGGAGCAGTAGTTGGAACTACCTCTCGTATCCGATAGAGATGACCACCCAGAGTAATAATAACACTACGAGGTATAGAATCATAGACAACCTGATGTCTCCACATATATGGTTGGCCCAACACCACATCAAAAACATCAAGAAGGGAAACATCGCACACTACCTCATCCTTGAAGGATTGGAAGCCATAAGATAGGCCACACTATTGGATGACACAAATATCTCGACCCTGATGAACCCACCTGATGTTGTATGGTTGTGGGTGTGGTGTTGTCGATATCCCCAACTGTTTGACGAACTTAGGTGAGATGAGGTTCTTCTGGCTACCATTATCAACAATGAAATGCAACGGGGTCACCTTCACCCACATCTATGAATGGAAGAGACGCTCCCCCTCTTCAGGATCTATTGATTCTTCTAGTTGAATTCTTTTGGTTGCGACAGTGGAAGTGGGGTCTGCGTCAATGATCTATATATTTTCAATATTTGTTCGATTGGATTCCGAATTAGGGTTCTACTCCATGTCTTTGACCTCCACCACCAATGATTGTTTCAAGAGAAATTCATCAGTGTTGTCCCAGGGGATTTTGTGGAAGTCACATCACTTCTCTGTGTCATTCTTCATATTCCCTTTACCCTTTTTGTTCTGTGTCTTGGACTAGTTTTCTAGGGGATTTTTTCTACGGATGTCTTTACCGTTCTTTGGTTGTTGCAGTTTGCAGACCCGAATTCCCATTTGTTCTGGTGCCTACATTTCTGCTCGATTTTGACAGCACATTGATAGACAACACCCAATGATGAGTTGTTTAGGAAATCCATTTCGGTTTGGATGTACCTATGCAGATCCCCAGGGTATTTTAGAACCAGATGGCGCTCAGAGTCCTTGATACCCAGCTTGGTGCGCAAGGTATGGAAAGTATTTGTGAACTCTGAGACTGTTTGTCTCTTCTCTTGCCGCAATATGGTCCATCTCATGTACTATTCTTCATAGTTATCAATAGGATAGTATTGTTCTTTGATCGCATCCACAAAAAAATCCCAAGTGGGCTCAGCTCCATAGATTCAAGATTCCTTCGTGGAAAATTTCTCCCAGTAAGTTTCCCACCAATGTTTGACATGGGGGGGAGCCTTGAGGAGTCCGAAGGTGATCTTTTCCCTGTCGGAAAAAATTTGAACATAGAAATAACCTTCTAATAGATTTAACCATTTTTCTAGGGCACCCGCATGTATCTGACCTTCATATATGGGAATATCAAAATTAACTTGTACCTTAAAGGGATAGTTTCTTCCAAAATGGTCTCTTGATGAAGATGCGCATGTTGCTATCAGCGGACATTGAAGAATGTGTGCAAAATTATCCATCATTTCATCCTTTTGTCGCGTGAGAGCTTGCTCAAGCAACACGTTAATAGAATCTTCTTATACATCATCTTTCTTTTCTTCCACCATCGAGGGTTTCTTGGGTGTGCGAGAGTGATTCTCCTAAAGAGAGAAAAACTCGAGATTCAACTGGATATACTCGGACCTCGTCGGGGACATGTGCTGAAAAACAATCAAGAGCAGCCTACTCTGATACCACTAATCCATATTATGTTTGGAACGAAATGAAAGTAGAGAAATTACAATGAAATACTCATGAAACTTGAAAGAAACAAAGAAATACAACAATACTTGATTTCTATAAAAGAAAGAATTGTAAAGAGACTGTAAAAATATAGAGTGCAAGACTCGATAGAATGGTGGCAACTTTATCTGTAAGAAGAGATGTGACAACTATGCTCATTCACCAGAAGATCATTACAATGAGGCTCTGAAGGCCTTTTTATGTTAATGAAGAATGCCAAAACCCTAGACATCCAAAAACCTAACCCTAGGAGATGAAATGCCAAAAATCATGTGGGCCCAGTTTGGGTAAGTTAGTACATTAACTTCCTGGGGTCGTAACTTTTGCATACGATCTTCGTTTTAGGCGTGTGATAACCCGCTGTTAAGATATTTTTTAGAACTACTTATTACGCCATCAAACTCTCACTCCGTCTACAATTTGATTGTGGCGAGACAAAATAACACTGTTTAGGGCCCCAAAACGACCCTAGAAGTACAACAATATGTGTTGACATGAAAACATACAAAATAAGTCAGTTGAATTAGGTGGGAGGCCACCAGTATCCACCTGGAAGATGTGTAGGGCTTCAGACAACCCCGAAAACATATAACCCACAATTATAGAGAAGTACAAAATAACGTGTTGAACTAAAAACTGGAAAAATGAGCCATTTGAAATAGGTGGGTGGCCAGCAATATCCACCTGGATCCCAACCCAACCAAATTCTCTCTCAATTTTTTCTATTAGAAAATGAGAGCAAATTTAATTTCTTTAAATTGATCCTATCAATATTACCCCCACCTAGACAAATAGAATAACTACTGAAGCTTATACAGTGACATAGATTTATATATTCCTAGTTATATATGATGTATTGGATGACCTGATGTGAATCATTCCACGGGGTTCCTTCCGGAGGGAACTCTAACCACAAACCGGTTCTATTAGAATGGGCTCCTATTATAGGAAAACCCCCTAGCCCCTTTAAATTAAACTTAAAATGTATAAAAATGAATATTTAATCCAAATTCTCAATAATGCATGGGTCCTTTACATCAATTCACTTTGGGAACCTCCTAGCACCTTTAAATTAAACTTAAAATGTATAAAAAATGAATATTTAATCCAAATTCTCAATAATGGAGGGGTCCTTTACATCAATTCACTTTGGGAATCAACAACTATTCAATTCCACTCAAACCTACATATGGCTAAACTATTGGATATCAAGTGGTATAAAGACAAATGGGATGAATACTAAAAGATTCTTCAAGAGGTAGTAGATGTCATATAATCCATAATTTCTTTAGAAGCATTTTGATTCATTTTAGATTCACAAAAGGAAGATCTTTTCTAGTTGAAAACAAAACAAGAAAGTTTTTATTAGATTATGAAAAGGAGTGGTGGCTAAAAAGAAGGGAGTTGTGGATAGAGGTTATAGATGAAAACTTGAAATTCTTCATCCGTTTCACAAATTGTAAGAAAAATTCGAACTCAATCAAGAAAATTGATAGCGGAGATACTTCATGGACTGAAAATTTTAATGACATTTCTTCTGAAGGGGTCTCCCATTTCCATAATTTTTTCAAAGAGAAAAAAAAAGCCATAATATATTCCATTCTTAGAATATCCATCTTCTTCCCCAAATTCATGGATATGGACGATAACCACTTTCTCATGGAAAAAGTATGGAAAGAGGAACTACTTGATTCCATTCTTAGAATATCCATCTTCTTCCCCAAATTCATGGATATGGACGATAACCACTTTCTCATGGAAAAAGTATGGAAAGAGATAAGATGAGAGGCATTGAGGATGATCTTCGTAGGGTAGTGGAAGCAACTTGGCTCTCAAGTAAGGTGTTGGCTTCCTTCAACACCATAGTCATTGCACTTATACCAAAGACGCACAAGCCCTCAAGGTTGGAAACTTCCATCCAATATCACTCAACAGTATATATCATATTATATCCAATATCATCTCTCGTATGATCAAATAAAATCTCTCTAGGAGGGTCTCTCTCGATCAATTTGGATTCATTGAAGGGTGTCAAACACACTAAGGCAATTAGCATTTCCCAGGAAAGGTTACACATAGTAAAAAATGTATTCGGAAAATATAATTTCGTAGAATGTTTAGATTACAAAACTCACATTTAAACATGAAATGTCATCACTAATTTTAGCCACATGAGGCAGGTGGAAGATGGAGTTTTATTTTGTGAGCAACATTAGGAGGGATTTTGTTCTTCTTTACATTTTCAATTGTCAAGCCAAACAAATTTATCAGAGATTAAAAATTGTTCAAGCTATAGAAATGGGTCCTTCCATCGCTTGGAGAAAATACAGGGTGTATTGATTAAAGGTCGTTTAAATGGTTCTGGGTTTCAGATTTTGTAAATCAGATTAGGGTTTGATGCGTGTCAAAGAACAAACCATTCTATTATGTTTATGATTGACGAAGACTTTCCGTGAAGACTGTCAGATCGACCCGAAAAATCAAGGACGGTGTTGATGTTGTTATATGCGATGATTCAAAACAGTCGGTGGCAGCTGACAGCCAGTTGATGTTATTTGGGTTTCTTCTTGTATTCACTATCATGACTGATCCAGATCTTAATCATGAAATGTCTTTGAATGGATTTATTTTCCTTCTCGTGTCTTCTACCTCAAGTTAGGGCAAACCGCAGTATTGGAATGAGAAAAGCTTTGTACGTCAACCTTGAAAATCTGACCGTTTAAGGAGTAGATTTTGTATTCATATGATACGAAACGGTCGCATACTTATAGCAGGTGTTACATAGACTGATGCTGTAATATATGTAACTGCTAGTGCTTGCAATACATACTTATAATCTATTAACAGCAGCATTGAATGTTGGGTAGCAGGTTGTATATTGGTGTCATCAATAACCAACCTGTTACACAGCATTTAATGGTGCAACGATTGATATATATATTGTCTAACCAGTACATGCTAGTTGTATATTTGGTTTTGGAAAGGTATACATACCCTACATACCCCATTGTCTAACTTGTACATGTTAGTTGTGTATTTGAACTTGTGATCTCTTAGGAGGAAAGACAAGTTTTTAACCATTAAGCCCCCTCAGCTCCCAACATCTAACAACCTAAGCCCCCTACAGCTAACAACCTGCAACACCATTAAATACCCTACCTTCCTCTAGATTTGAACTTGTGACCTCTTAGAAGGAAAGATAAGTTCTTAACTCCCAACATGTAACAATCTACAACACCATGAAGGAAAGATAAGTTCTTAACCATTAAGCCCCCTCTGCTCAACATGTAACAATCTACAACACCATTAAACCTTTATTAATAACACCATTAAACCGTTATTAATCCCCCTCAGCTCCCAACATGCAAAAACCTACAACACCATTAAATAGTTAAACCTCTGCTGATGTGACAAATGTATACATACCTTACCCTCATTTAGATTTGAACTTGTGACCTTTTAAAAGGAAAGATAAGTTCTTAACCATTAAACCCCTGGACTCTCAACATGTAACAACCTACAACACAATTAAACGATCTGATATGACAAATGACCTTTTAATTTTTTATTTGGTTTTTTTCTACTATCAACCATTAAAATATCTTATGCAATAAAATTCGAAATAAAAATAAAATTTTAATAATTGTTTTGTAGAGAAGGTATCATAAAACATGTTTGCAAATATTTTGACCATGAAGTAAACTAATTTCAAAAATAAAAGACAATAGCCCATTTTCAAAAAATCAAAACAAGCGTCTGTCGATTTTTGACATCCATCAACCAACTCGGTAAAAATTCTCGATGCTTCATGAAATACTTACAATTCCTTTTACTTCAATCACGATAAACAAGTCTGAAACATCTGATAATAACAAAAAGAGCTAATTGCGCACAGCATCTAAGAATTCAATTACACGCTATGACTCTTCTAGAAAAATCTGTGAGTATCTCCCAAGATATTTATTTTCTTAAAAATACTTTATAAACTTAGAATACATGTCTCTGAGTATCTCCCAGGATATTTATTTTCTTCAAAAGACTTTAAAAATTACAGGATAAGTAGAGTCACGCTCAATTTTTGTACTAAAAAAACATCACTGCCGAGAGTATATCATATTATACTCCAGCAGAGACCAAGGTTGGAAATGTCATTGATTAGGTTTCCAATTACAAATATTAAAAAATGGAAACATAATTCCTAAGTCATGACGTGGAAACATACTTGAGGTCCACTATTAACGATTTTAGATATTAAAAATTATAAGCATATAGTAGAGGTCCACTAATAAGAATTTTAGAAGTCAAAACGTTGAAAAGTATAAGCTTATAGGAGAGGTTCACTAATAAGGATTTTAGAAGTTGAAAAGTATAAGCATATATCTAGTGTTTTTTAAATTAAATTTATAGTTTTAATCTGTTAATTAATTAAATATATTTTTTAATACATTTCATTGTATGATGAGAGACAAATCAAATATCTTTGACTCTTATATGTTAAAAAAAAAAAAAGAGCTTTAATCATCCATCGACAAAGTATCGCTTTTTTATGAATATTTTCATGAATATAAGAATTATAATATATTAAAATTTATATAATGTTATGAATAACATTTTTTATTTTTATGTAATATTTTTAGTATACTTTTTAGTTTAATTAATGCATAATGTAGATATGAATATGGTTATGGTTAATCAATGTAATATGTGAAATATATTTTCTGATTTTAATAAATATAATGTGATATTAAATGGGAATAAAGAAAGAAATGGGTGTTGAGTTTTCCACAAGAGCAAAGACTGTCTAAGAGGGCTCCAAGTGGGGAAATTAATTATGGGTATTACTTCAACTCATTTCCCAAATTTTATTATCATTGGAAATAACTTCTAAATCTTTGTTTGAATGTGTAAGATCCCAATCATTAAACTCATGCAAGACGGTGAGTGTGAGAGTCGCATCCCATAGTTATTGGAAAGCACGGGGAAGAAGAAAACAACATTGGGTAGAGTGAGTAGTCAATTGTCTTGGGGGGGAATAGAGAAAATTCATATGGAATCCTATAGACACATTTTACACGTCGAGTTGGGCATGAACAACAAGACAAATGAAGAAAAAAGAGCACCAGAGTTGGAGCAAGGAGGCTCGGAAAATTTAGGAGCATGCTGGAGCGTTATGGTTTTCCTGGAAGTGATTTCCTTTGACTTTCTCAAAGAGAGATTCCTAGCTACTTCAGTCAGAGAGACCCCGATAAATGAATGGGACACCTGACTGGTTGAGAGTGGTGAATGCGTACATTCTTTGGGTTGGAAAGATCAAGAGGAAGAGAGATGGAGGAAATTCAGGATAGTTGTAGAAGAATACTAGTGGGTTTTGTGATAGTGTGTTGTGAGTGGATTGCTAAAAGCACTCTTCGCTTGTGGATTCTTAGCTCGGGGGAACTTATTGTTGATATTTAGAACAACAGGTCTATGGTTGGGTGGAACGTCCTTCCCAAGCAGCTAGTTGAAAAAACGTTTTATAAAACATAAGTGTTTATTTATTTCTTGAGTTGTTTGTTGAGTTTAATTGTTGTGGTCAAATATGTGTACGTGAATGGTTTATTGTTGTTGTGAATGATTTGTTTTTTGAATTCCTGTTCATTTATAATGTTGTAGATGCATTTCATTATGGGTATCCAATTCTAGTTAAAAAATTGCTTAAAACATAGCTGGTAAGCTACAACAAATGAGTTAGCAAGAAATTTCGATTTTTGTGTGTATAATTATGCAAGTAATATTTTGTGGTTGATTTGGGGGATGTTACATTATGGTATCAAAGATGAAGGTTGAAACATTAGGGCTTCTATAGGAAAACAATAAGTTTTTTGGATCATTTTTTTCTTTTTCTTTTAGAGAAACATATTTTTTCTTCAAGACATCATTGGAGGAGAAATTTTGTTGTTTAATGCCATGGAAACCACCATGGAAACCAAGTTAAATAAATTCCTCATGGCCTGGTATTTCTATCGAGGCATCGTTTGGTTGAATTGGAGCACGGAGTTGACAATTATGCCCCTTGGACCAACAGTGCATATTATCCATTGATCTATCCCATGCACATTTTCCCAGTCGTCGATCTGCATTGGGTATTATTTATTCATCCCACATGCATGTGGAAGAGTTTGCGAGAACATTTTATAAGCAAAATGTAACCTTTGGTTACTTGTGTGTGAAGCATAGAGAGTTGTAGAACCCTATGGAGCACATGCACAACATATATGTTTGGTTGTCCGAACCTTCCCCTTCCCCTCAAGAAAAGCGTGTTCACCAGATCGAAAGGGGTGTTGTTTTTGGATGGTGATCTAGTGGGTCGGACCGGGAATTGAACGGATGTTATGTTAGGTGAATGGAATTAGGGAGTATCTTCCTAGTGCCCCGGTAACCCGGTGGGATAGTAAGTTGATGGGTCGGTGTCGTGTTAGCTCAGTGGTCTGGTGAAGTGTCATTTCCGAAGTTGTAGTATGGAGCTGAAGGATGGTGGGTTGGTGCCCTGGTGGGTTAGTTCCCCAATATGAGGGGAAGGAAGGGGATTTCCCCGATGGTAGGTAGTCGAGTATGTCAAGTGGGTCGATGGACCAAATTTTACTGAAGTTATTTGAGGGTACATGAGGTGTCCCAGTGGATCAAAACAATGTTCAATTGAAGTTTAAAAAGGAGAGGGGAAGTATTTACCCAATTCGGATCAAAACAATGTTCAATTGAAGTTTAAAAAGGAGAGGGGAAGTATTTACCCAATTCTCGATGATCGAGAACAAAATAACAATACCATAACAACAAATAAAAAGTGAATTATCAAATAATATGGTGTTTTTGAAGGTCACCAACTACCAATGCATTTTTGAGGTATTAAACAATGTTTTTATAAAATCCAATTTTCACCAAAAATGTTAGTGTTGGTAGTGCACATAGTTTCTACTTCTAAAATGAAATTTTTTGAGAACATCTTTCCAATGAGCTATTCTGAGAATAAAACAGAGTTTGAATAAATAAGTTGCAACCAAAACAATCAAGGGAAAAATTCAGTACCATATTTCTTTTAGAGGGTATAATTCCTAACCCAAGAGTTAGTTTGGGCCCTAGGAGCAGTCTACTGAAAGATCATGGACTTTATAAGTCAACCATAGAGACAAATTTGAATTTTGGGTACCTAAAAATGTGCTGACAGAGAAAGAGCACACCTTCAACATGCAGGGTTAAAAAGGGAAAAACAATCAAAACTTCTAAAGAGCATAACTTTCTGCTCAAAACTCAGAATTGGGAAATTGAATAGTCGATGGAAAGGTCTTGAGGAGGGAAGTATAATTGTGAATCCATAAAGTTAATTTGAGTAGAAAAAATTAGAATCAAAATGAAAAAAATATGGCTAGTGGCATTAAATGGAAAAACAAAATGTATGTATTATTTTCCAAAATTGTGTATGTATTATTTTTTTGTCGAACAAAAAATTGTTTGCATGGACATTTTATGCAAAGTTTAGAGGTTCAGAAAGGAAATTTGGTTCCCATATGAAAAATACAACAATGCAATATTCCCAATGGTCCTAAAGTCATGAATAAGAATTCAGAGGGTTTCATGTTAGTATGGGGAATTTTGAGACCGAGTCTAATGGAAGAAGAGACATGTAGGATTTTGTAACTATGAGGAGCCTATAGATAAAAGTGCAAATTTATAGGTATGATAAGGAAAGTGTTATGAAATATCATGAAAATATACTTCATATCTTCAATATGTTGTAGAAGCAAGCTAAGAAAGACTCTCACACCAAGCAATAATTTAGTGCTACACAAGTGATAACATCCAAACCCTATAACGTGAGGGATGAGCAAGGGAATGACATGAAGTTAAGGAAAAAGAGTAGGTACCATCATTCTAGAGGGTAATCCATTTGCATATCGCATGCAATATCAGGGCCTTGGAGCATCCAAAGTGTCTCTCCTATCATGAGACAAAGGATAAGCCCCGAGGGAGACATCCTGCAAGCTGAACTCGGGAATATCAAGCCACCAAATTTCAATGGTGAGAATTGGAAGCACGAAGAGGCTGAGACTTGGATATTGGAAATGAAGAAATATTTCCAGCTGCATGATTACCCCTCTAGGGTAGAAACAATAATTGCATCCTACCACTTGCAAGGAAAGGTATCCATGTTGTGGGATCACCTCAAACAAGCCAAGAATCTGGATCATAAGAGAGTATCATGGAGGAAGTTCAAAAGATATTTCCAAGAAGAGTTTTTGTTTGAGAATTACTATGAGAGGAAGATTAAATATTTCTTTGAACTCATGCCAGGAAGCATGACAATGGATGAATATGAGAAAATATTCTTTAAGCTGTTGAAGTATGTGGAGTTCATAAACGATGCGAAAATCAAAATCCAAAGATTTCTTAGCAGCTTGCCCTCCTTCTACAGTGACAAAATACAATATGATAACCCCAAAACTTTGGAAGAGGCCATAAGCAGAGAAAATCGTCTCTCTGAGAAGAGCAAAGGGAGGCCAGTCTTTCAAAGACTTGGAACAAGATGAAGTGTAATAAGGAGCAAAGGACATAAAGGTTTTAATCCACCCTTTTTTAGAAATAAATCCCAATCAAATTGGCAAGGTAAGCCAACCCAAAATGAGCACAAGACAACAAATTATATTGGTAAAAGGCCAAGGAAGTAGCCTGTACAATGTTTGGGATGTGATGAAAATCACTTGTATAGGGACTTCCCTCAGAAAGGAGAAATAATGAGGATTTTCCACAACATTCAAGAGGTTGAAACAATTGAAGACATGGGAGGAAGCATTCAAAGGATTTATGCAACCTTGGACAACAAGAAAGAATAATATCAGTCCCCTATGATTGAATTGGAAGGTAAGATCAATAATCATCATATAAAAATTCAATTGATTTTGGAGCTAGCCATAGTTACATAAATCTAACATTATCAAAATATTTCACTTGCAAAGGATTAAACATAAGAAATCATGGTTAGTTTAGTTATCCACATGGGCTAAGAGAAATACCACTGAGTTGGTTAAAGATTGTTCAATAGACATGAATGGGATCAACAAAAAAGTATATCTTAACATTATACCATTGGGTTCATATGATTTTCTAAATGGCATGGATTGGTTGGAAAAACACCATGTTGTTATAGAATGTTACAAAAAGACAAAAAAATGTATTAATGAGAGAGGAAAACAAGGAACAATTCAAGGCATTCCAGGACCTATGGATGTTATAGAAATTTCAACCATGTAGTTGAAAAACAGTTTGAGGAAAGGGTGTCCAATTCTTACAACCCATATGGAAGAGGCAGGTAGAGATAACGTTTTAAGTATTAAACATCATCCAATCTTAAAAGATCTTGAAGATTCTTTTGAGGAAATCCCGGGATTTCCTCAAAAGAGGGATATTTGTTTTTCTATTGATTTGGTGTCGGGAGATACCCTAGTGCCCAAGACACCTTACAAAATGGGAACACTAGAATTGAAATATTTGGAGATGCATCTTGAAGAACTTTTGAAGAGGGGGTATATACACCCAAGCGTGTCACCTTGGGGAGACCTGGTTTCTTTTGTGAAAAATAAATATGGAACCTTAAGTTTATGCATTGATTTCAAATAGATGAATAAAGTCACAATAAAGAGCAAATATAATTTTCTAAGAATTGATGATCTATTTGATCAGCTGAAAGATACAAGGATAATTTCCAAGATTGACCCGAGATCAGGTAATCATCAAGTGAGGATAAAGGAAGAGTATATCATCAAGACAATTTTCAGAACAATATATGGGCATTCTGAATTCATGGTAGTGCCATTTGGATTGTCAAATTCCCCACCAAATTTCTTGTGACGAATGAATGGAGCGTTTAGGGAGTACCTAAACAATATGATAATTTATTTCTTAGATGATATTCTCACATAGACTCTACGTCCAACGAGGTGCATGAGAATAATTTAAGAATGGTTCTAAAGGTTTTAAGGGACCATACATTTTATGTCAAGTGAAGTAAGTGCACCTTTTATCAAAAGTAGATTCATTACTTGGGACATATTATTTCAAAACATGGGTATGACAATTAATCTAGAGAAGATAGAGGCCATTAAAGGATGGACAATGCCAAGAAATGTGGCATAGGTAAGATCATTTATGAGAATTTCCTTTTATTACTGAGGATTCATAAAAATATTTTCAAAGATTGCAAGGCCAATCACTTCTTTGTAAAAGAAGGGAGTGATGTTTAAATGGAATTCTAAGTGTGAATAATGTTTTCAATAGTTAAAATATATTTTGACAAGTGCACCCATATTAAAGATTGCATATATCTAGATGAATACTTTTTGGTTTGCACAAATGCATGCAAGGAAGACCTAGGTGAATTCATTAGTCAAAATGATCATGTGGTATTCTATGAATCCCATAAATTAAAACATTATGAGAGAATTATGTTACACACAATCTAGTGTTGGTAGTTCTCGTGCATGCATTAAAAATGTGGAGCCACTACCTCATGGGAAGGTGATTTGAACTAAGAATAGACCATTGCGGTTTGAAACATTTATTTGGACAACCAACACTAAACGTCAGGAAAGCTAGAGGGCTTGAATTTCTTAGTGAGTACGAATTTGAAATTAAACATATTAAAGGAAAAAAATATTAGGTGGATGATGCAGTCAGCAAAAGAGCTCATGAAATGCATGTTTTAGGCATCGACAGGTATAGGATAGATTTAAAAGATAAAATTTTTGAAGCAACAATTCCATATTAACATTATTTGCAAATAAAAAAACACTTATAGTGAAACAATTTACAATAGAAATTTAAAACATATTGATCTAGGTGGATATCGGTGGCCACCCACCTATTCCACTGGCTCAAAAAACAGTTTTCCACCTTGGCAGTTATTTGGTAGTTTTTCGGGTTCCAAACTTCTAGGGTCGTTTTGAGGCCCTAAATGATATTTTTTTGGGATTTGGGGCCCTTAGAATTGTCAAAGGCACTTCTCTAGGCTAGTCAAAAAAATTTCTTCTCGTTTAGACCTTTCCAACAGGATATTGTGCGCCTAAAATGAAGATCGTATGCAAAAGTTATGACCCTGGGAAGTTGATGTACTAACTTACCCAAACGGGGCCCACATGAATTTTGGCGCTTCATCTCCTAGGGTTAGGTTTTTGGATGTCTAGGGTTTTTTAAATTCCTGTTTATGTAAAAGGCCTTCAAAGCCTCATTGTAACCATCTTCTGGTCAATGAGCTCAGCCATCACATCTCTTCTAAGAGATAAGCTGCCACCATTCCGGCAAGCTTGTTTTTCGCTGCATTTTACAGTTTTAGCTTATTTCCTTATTGAATAAAAAAGCAATTTTAATGTATCTCTATTATTTTGTGTTAAGAATTTTTTAATAATATGTATTCATTTTGTTCTGCTCATAAAATCCGGATCACATATGAATTGAAAGAGGATGAAATCCTCTTGTATAGAGGAAAGGTGTATGTGTTGAATTCTATGGAGCTAAAAATTATAGTGCTGTAATGATCCCAAACCATTATGCAAGGATCATCACTATTTTGGTGTCTTTTAAAACTTTTTCTGGTTGTGGTATTTCACCAAAAAATTTGTTGATCTATTTGTTTAGATGTGTTTATATGTGTGTATGCAGCAAATAACAGAAAGAGATAACCATGGAACATACCTCAACCATATGCAATAAGATAGACAAGCCAAAACATCTCAAATCTTCTTTATTCATAAAGTAGAAGAACCTGCTGCAATGGAGATGCCGATCTGGAATGCTCAACAGATGGCCAAGATGACAGACAATAGATAACAAGTATGAGCTGCTACAAAATGATCCTAACAATACAAAATAAGCCTCCAAGGGCTGGATAAGAGATGAATACCAATCCCAAGTGCCAAACCCCTCACTGCTTTCTTGCCACACTCTGCTGGATAACTGAAGCTCCTCAATAATTTGGACCTGGTGCCAAAGATGTCCAATCACCTCCAGAAAGATGCCAAATAGTAGATCAGTTGATGGTAAGAACAACCCAAGTGCCCGAATATCCAAGACCCCTCTCAACCTCTGTAGATCTGAACTCCTCCACTGAATGGTGCGCCCCACTAGATGACTTAAGCCCTAGATAATCCGGCCCTGATGAAGGAGGACTCCAAATGCTGTGAAACTCTCCACAATGATAGGTCAGGACACTGCAAGGAGAACCCAAGTGCTCAAATCCTCAAGATACCTTCTAGATCCTTAGATCTAGCTACCCTCCAAATAATGGTGTGCCCTCCTCTTGGGAAAATGTCCCACTATCAATACAAATCGATCCTCCACTGAAAGACTCTGGAAAACCACCAAGAATGATGCCAAGACACCTGCAAAGGAAACCCAATACCTGGAATTCCCGAAATCCCTCCTCCTCAGCTAGGACGAATCCTCCCACAATGAATGGTACACCCCCCTTGTTGGAAACCCCCAACTGGTGCGCCCTCTCTCTATCTGCACAAGCAATTGATGTGGAATCCTCCTACAACTAAGTAGATCTGGAACTAGAATGGTGTGGGAGAGAATTGCATCTCCGAGACCAAGCTTGGGACAAGCTAGGTGGAATCTTTCACCACTGAATCGTCCTCTAGGGTTTGTTATATCAAAACCCTCAAAATCCGCAATGCTGGGCTCACTAGCTAAAGCCAGATATCAAAAGATAAACACACATGAATCAATGAGAAGAGGCCCTTGCCTTTCCTTTTTACTTTTGGCTCACCTTGTCCCTCCAAAGTGACTTTCATTTTATTAATATTTAATTAATTAATTAAATCATTTTAATTAATTAATTAACCTTTTTACCTCTAAAAATCTCCTTATCTCTCCTTATGGCTTCCCTAGCCACTGAACATCACTTCTAGCCATCCCATCCTATAGTGTTGCTCCTCCTGATTCCAATGAGCTATTACACTGAGAGGTTCCTCCAAGTAATGTGCCCAGAATGACCTCTTCAGTGAATTCCATTGACTTATAGCTCAAAATAGTCAAAATCATGGAAATCATCAGAATGCAACGAAACCAAAGCCAACTTGTGTGGAATGGCTCATAGTGATGGAATATGATCATTGATACAAGATGGACCCCACAATGCCTCTCAAATACCCCTGTACTCACTATAACATCCATCTGGCTACTCTGGTCATCATAACTCTCTGCATTGTGATGATGTCCCAAAGTGGGGAAATTAAAGTCCTCCCTGCTAGAAAATTGCTTGTCCTCAAGCAATAACCAAACCAACTCAAATAAAATTCCGGCATCCCATGTCCATCTATGGGATACATAGTAGAACCCATCCAAAGACGAAAAATAGTACACTTCACCCCCTGGATCCCATATCAAGAAGTGAACTGCAATACTCTGCGAAGCATAGTCCTGAAAGATATCAACCCTGTGAACCTCCTACACATGACACGTGGCCTCATCTCGGAATGAGTCCATCCTCCAAATCTCTACCAAGATCCACACGGCCTCCATCAACTGCTCATGATGATGCCAACATGAAGTGTTGCAAGACCTTCGTGAGACACCCTCAAGCTCTGTGCTCCCCTCAACACTGAAGCTAAATGGAAAGTTATAACAACTTTCCCCTACACAGGTCCACTCACCCCTCTCAGTCAGTGAAATGCTCAACCCTACAATCCCTGGGTCCAATGCTAACCTCTGTCGAAGATCACCATGCTGACACTGCACTATTCTGACCATGACTGTCTGCCCCATGCATACATCCTGAATCCTCCTCTCCTGGATCCTCAAGTTGAAACTCCTGTGACCACTAGACCTGCTGTCTAGAAACTATATCTGTAAAGGAATCTCTGTAGAAGAAGTACCTATCCAAATATCTCCATGCCCTATCATGATGATCAAGTTGAAGGAAGGGTCTCGCCCCATAGGACAAGTACCTACAGACCCACTCCAAACCAAACCAAGGTGGAGTGTGTGGCTCTCTAGTGCAACCTGGGTCAACATGAGCATCATGCTAACAAAACGGACTCCTAAGTCCCATGGCAATCTTGGAAGTTTATCACTTCCAATCTCCTCTAACTGCTCCTGTGTGAGGTTAATCACTCTCAGAAGCCCTCTGTGCTCATCTGTCGTCACCTGGTCTATGATGCTCACCATCATGCACCAAGTCTCAACTGTCTGTTTAACACGATCCACCTCTGACTTGTTGTATGCCGTAAAAGTACTCCTGTCATGTAGTCTCGACCTACTCACTCTCCATGCCCTCAACCACGGCCTATCCCTCCTCATGCTGTTGCCTATGATAGAAGTGTCAGGACAGGCTAATAGAAACATTTGCAACTGACTGTAGGTTTGAAAGGTGTCACATGCTTTGGTCAATCCCAAGGATTCAACCAGAAGCTTTTCCATCGATATCCATGATAACTTCTCGCCTGTAGTCATCACCAAATCTCCACCATCCAGTACAATTGGAAGTAACTCCTCCAACTGCTACTCAACCAACCTCCATCTCTCATCTCCCATGCAACTGCTGAAATGGTGAAAGTGATCTCTCATAACTAGGTGTTGCTGCAAAGGAGTGACACCTACATGCTCCCCTAGGTGTGTCTCCTCCTTGCAAGGCACTATACCCCTCTGAATCCCACCATACATCTTGGCATGTCTCTGTGAGCTATCACTCATCACTGTATGCTTCGGCATACCCATGTCGCCCCCCATAGACTCATGTTGTCTCATAGATCCTAGGCATACTGCTGGATCAACCTCTACATGGAGGCCAACCACTCTCGGAAGACAATTGGAAGTGTCATCCATCATCTAATGCTCCCCTACTAGATCATCAACATCTCCTATTAATGTGACTGAATGATAAATCTGAGTGTCCACTAGGATAGATGAAGTGAATCTCTGACGAATCTCCTTAAGAGACTCATCTAATCTAGACTTTGATTCTTGAGGGGTTGTCTGTGTGCCTCCCAAGAATCCTCGAGTGCTCTCCAACTCCTGAGTGAGTCGGACCATCTCCAACACCTGCTCCCTCAAGGCTCGGTAATAGATCTTGTTCATCACTAGTAGGTAGTCCCTGTCTATCAACAACTGTTGGAAGTCTGACCTCATCACAAATATTCTCTCTAAGAGAGTGTGAAAGTCACCTATGGAAAATTCCTCATCTAGGCTATCATGTTCCATGGATACCCTCCAACAACAATCAGCCATCAGTGCCTGCATGTCATCAATGTGCCTGGCGGCGGCCATGATCATAGCCTCATTGGCTCTCAACTGTGCTGCTAGGTGGTGTGGTTCCTGATCATGGTCATACTGAGGTACCCCCTCATGCCTCTCACTGCTAGTGCCATTGCTAACAACACTCTCTGTAGAAGATAAAGTGTTGGATTTTCTGCTATCTACTATGCCACTAGGTCTGCCCATACGTAACTGCACATCATCCTCAACTGCTAGCTCCCTATGAGTCATACTGTATCCAATGTGAGCAGTTGTATCCTCCTGTGCACTCAACCTGCTACTATCATCTACGCCTGGATCCCATATAGTTGTGTCCAAACACATGCTATGGTCATCCTGACTACTAAAGAGTGCATCCTCATCACTGTAGGCCGATCCTGGAAGTAAGTGCTCCATCAACCTATCAGCGTTTTCAATCTGCTCAACTAATGGAGTCTCTAATAACTATGACTCAATCTCCTCTAGCTGATTTGTATGTGTAAGTTCACCTGTCTGTACTCCCCGTATCTCCTCCTGGATCGGTGGATCTACATGTCCATGGTGTGCAACCCTCACAATAGGCTCATCCATCACATCTAATGTGTCACTGATCTCCTCATGTGACGTGGCTATCATGGGTGTCTGAAAGTGTGACAAATGTGTCATGACCCTCGTAGGTAGCTCATCATCTCTAAGTGCTAACACATGTGACTCCTCACTAGTGTCACCACTCTGCTGAGGCATAAGGTCATCAATTGTATGTGATATGTCTACTGAGACACTAGTGCTATGGTCCTGTCCATCCAACTGCCTATCCACTACACAAGGGTCATCATCCTCCTCAAGCGTGCAAGCATCACTAGCCCCTATGCAAGAGTCATCATCACTATCCTCTGAGGTAGAGTCACTATCACTAGCCCTATGCAAGAGTCACTGTCATCATCCGACTGCTCTGAATCAACATCTGTCGCTCCATCCACACACACCCCATCATCACTATCATGGTGCGCCTCAATAGTGTGCTTCTTACCCTTACCCATACACCTATGATATGATTCCCAAGGAACCTTGCAACTGTAGCAAAGTTGTGTGCTCCTAATGGGTGTGGGGTTTCTAATGGGCATGGGGTTACCCCAAAGGGTTGCTCTGATTTCCTCCCTCTTCTTGAGCTAACGTGCAACCTTCTTCTTGTTCCAACTAGGATTTTTATAGGATAGGAACCATTGGAATGTTATGATCCCTTTGAAATTATTGAGGGTTTCATATTCCCTCTCACACTCCTCAATCCTGTTGACAATATCCATTTCCTTCCAAAAATCCATTTATCCCTATGAAATACCCCTCAGGTTTGCAGGATTTAAGCTCTGATACCATTGTAATGATCCCAAATCATTATGCAAGGATCATCACTGTTTTGGTGTCTTTTAAAACTTTTTCTGGTTGTGGTATTTCGTCAAATAGTTTGCTGATCTATTTTTTTAGATGTGTTTATATGTGTGTATGCAGAAAATAACAGAAAGAGATAACCATGGAACATACCTCAACCATATGCAATAAGATAGACAAGCCAAAACATCTCAAATCTTCTTTATTCATAAAATAGAAGAACCTTCTACAATGGAGATGCCGATCTGGAATGCTCAATAGATGGCCAAGATGACAGACAATAGATAACAAGTATGAGCTGCTACAAAATGCTCCTAACAATACAAAATAAGCCTCCAAGGGCTGGATAAGAGATGAAGACCAATGCCAAGTGCTAAACCCCTCACCGCTGGAAGATGCCACACTCTACTGGATAATTGAAGCTCCTCAATAATTCATCCCTGGTGCCAAAGATGTCCAATAACCTCCAGAAAGATGCCAAATAGTAGATCGGGTGATGGTAATAACAACCCAGGTGCCCGAATCTCCAAGACCCCTCTCAACCTCTGTAGATCTGAACTCCTCCACTGAATGGTGCGCCCCACTCGATGACTTAAGCCCTAGATAATCTGGCCCTGATGAAGGAGGCCTCCAAATGCTGTGAAACTCTCCACAATGATAGATCAGGACACTGCAATGAGAACCCAAGTGCTCAAATCCTCAAGATACCTTCTAGATCCTTAGATCTAGCTACCCTCCAAATAATGGTGCACCCTCCTCTTGGGAAAACGTCCCACTATCAATACAAATCGATCCTCCACTGAAAGACTCCGGAAAACCACCAAGAATGATGCCAAGACACCTACAAAGGAAACCCAATACCTGGAATTCCCAAAATCCCTCCTCCTCGGCTAGTACGAATCCTCCCACAATGAATGGTGAACCCCCCTTGCTGGAAACCCCCAACTGGTGCGTCCTCTCTCTATCTGCACAAGCAACTGATGTAGAATCCTCCTGCAACTGAGTAGATCTAGAACTAGAATGGTGTGGGAGAGTATTGCATCTCCGAGACCAAGATTCTTACAAGCTAGGTGGAATCTTTCACCACCGAATCATCCTCTAGGGTTTGTTATATCAAAACCCTCAAAACCCCCAATGCTGGGCTCACTAGCTAAAGCCAAATATCAAAATATAAACATACATGAATCAATGAGAAGAGGCCCTTGCCTTTCCTTTATACTTTTGGCTCACCTTGTCCCTCCAAAGTGACTTTCATTTTATTAATATTTAATTAATTAATTAAATCACTTTGATTAATTAATTAACCTTTTTACCTCTAAAAAGCTCCTTATCTCTCCTTGTGGCTTCCCTAGCCACTGAAAGTCACTTCTAGCCATCCCATCCTGTAGTTTTGCTCCTCCCGATTCCAATGAGCTATTACACTGAGAGGTTCCTCCAAGTAATGTGCCCAAAATGACCTCTTCAGTGAATTCCATTGACTTATAGCTCAAAATAGTCAAAATCATGGAAATCGTCGGAATGCAACGAAACCAAAGCCAACCTGTGTGGAATGACTCATAATGATGGAATCTGATCATCGATACAAGATGGACCCCACAATGCCTCTCAAATACCCTTGTACTCTCTATAACAACCATCTGGCTACTATGGTCATCATAACTCTCTACACTGTGATGATGTCCCAAAGTGGGGACATTATAGAATTTTGTGTTAAGAATTTTTTAATAATCTGTATTCATTTCGTTCTCCTCATAAAATCCGGATCACATATGAATTGAAAGAGGATGAAACCCTCTTGTATAGAGGAAAGGTGTATGTGTTGAATTCTATGGAGCTAAAAATTATAGTGCTGTGAGAAATGCACAATGTGCCATATGCTAGGCACCTAGGATATAGGAAATCCATTACAGTTGTAAGGATCCAATAATTTTGGTCAGGAATGATGAAATAAGTGGATAACTACATAGCCCAATATCTAAAGTGCCAAAAGGTAAGGACAAAGCACATAAATCTAACATGACTATTAGAGCCATTGCTCATTCCAAAATGGAAGTGGGAAGTGGTCACAGTAGACTTTATTATGTAAATATTCCTAGAACGATGAAGAAACATGATTCTATCATGGTGGTGGTGGAAAAATTGACCAAGGAAACACATTTTATTCTTGTGAATAAAACACACAAGGAAGAAAACATTTCAAAGATCTACATGAAAGAAGCTCCCAGGCTACATGGCATGCCTATGGAAATAGTTTAATATAGAGATTCAAAGTTTACAGGAAACGTTTGGCAAGGTTTGTTCAAAGTCTTTGGGAAAAATATAAATATTAGTACAACATATCACCAGAGTCAGATTGGAAAACAGAGAGGACCAATAGGATAATTGAAGACATGCTCAAGATGTATGTGATAGATCATCGTCAAAATGGGAAGACTATATCAACTTAGTGTATTTTTCTTACAATAATGGGTATCAAACCTCATTAAAAATAAGTCCTTTCGAAGCTTTGTATGGTAGGAAATGTAACACACCAGTGAGTTGGGATAACCCAACAGACAAGACCATCACTGGGAAAGATTTGTTAAAGGAAATGGAAGAGACAATTTTAGAGGTTGCTCGGGATAGGAAAAAAGTTATGCAGACAAGAACATAATTTTCACAGATTTTAAAGTGAGAGAATATGTATTCCTTAAAGTGAAATTGAAAAAAGGTTCGACAAGATTGGGTTGTTTCCCAAAGTGAATAGTAAGATATCGTGGGCCTTTCAAAATATTATAAAATATAGGGTCATTTGCATACATGTTATCATTTCCTGCATCCACGAGAGTCCATAATGTTTTTCATGTATCATTATTAAATAAATATTTACTTGACCGTAACCACATAATTGATCAGACTATGGTCCTGGTGGAAAAAAGGGGATTTCCAGGTGGAACGAGTATGCATCTTGGACCGAAAATTCAAATTTCTTAGGAACAAATCCATAGGGATGGTAAAATATCAATAGACCTTCTATGGTCTTGAATATGAAACTTGGGAGCATGAATAAATTATGCGAGGGGAATACCTGCACTTTTTTTCCAATTTTGAGGAAGATAGAAAATGAAAATTCAAGACTTGGTTTTTGGGTAGCTAGAGTTCCATAACTACATCTCCAATTCCTGGGTTCTTGCACTGATAGACATAATAAAAAAAATTGTACAATCCGATGGAATGAGGGAAATGAAGGGGGAACATTTCTTGGATCAACAGGTTGACAATAACGAGATAATTTGGTTGGGAGTGTTGTTGGAGGGTAAAAAAAAATTGTATACATTTGTTTTATTTTATTTTCTCAATATTAAAATGTAAATTTTATAAATGTATTTCAGCATGGTGTTTTTCATCGAGGATGATGCAAAATTGTAGGGGAGGGGGATTGTAACACCCCCGCTATAATCCCCCATTTAATTAATGCATAATGTAGATATGAATATGGATATGGCCAAGCGATGTAATATGTGAAATGAATCTTCTAATTCTAATCAATATAATGTGATATCAGTTTCTAAGAATAAAGATAGATATGGGGGATGAGTTTTCCGCAAGAGAAGAGAGTGTCTAAGAGGGGTCCAAATGAGGGATTTAATTATGGGTATTACTTCGGCTCATTTTTACTTAATTTTATTATCATTGGAGATAACTTCTCAATCTTTGTTTGAGTGTGTGAGAGACCAATCATTAAATTTTTTTAAGAGGGTGGGTGGGTGTGAGAGTCACATCTCATAGTTATTGGAAAGCATGGGGAAAAAGCAATCAACATTGGGCAAAGTGAGTAGTCAATTATCTTGGGTGAAAATAGAGAAAATTTGTATGAATTGTTACAAGTAGTTTTTACACATTGAGTTAGGCATGAAAAACAAAAGAAGGGTAGGTAAAAAAACACCATAGTTGGAGCAAGGAGACTAGGCAAATTTAGGAGTATGTTGGAGCATTTTAGAGTGTATTGGTGTAGTATACATAGGGAAATGTACTATACCTAAGGAGGTAATATGGGGTACCTAGGGAGGTACCCAATGGGAATGTGGTTATGTATTATTAGTGGAGGCCATTCAATGTAAGGTGGACTAGTTCCACTATATTATTAAATAAGACCCACTATGGTAGTTAGATATAATAAATAGGATTTCTAGAAGATTTTTCTCTAGAATTTTCAGAGAAGATAGAGAATGTTATATAAAGAAGTGAAGCAATGTATTGGAGAATGATGAAGAATATTGTATTTGTAAAAGAAAGTATTGATTGAGGAGTGCATTCCTCTCATAAGGAATAATATATGGTGGTACCCTACCTCAAGGGTTTTGTCTACATTCATGTGTTGGATATTTGGTGAATGGTTTGGTTTATTTTGTTGATATTGTGGGTTTATTTTGAGATTTATATTCATATCTATTCAGGTAATTAACAATTGGTATCAAAGCTCTTTCCTTGGGAAAAGAGGGCTATAATTTTTGGTTATTTTTGCAGAATATGTTTTTAATAAAAACGGGGGCGGTGTACTTCAATCTTAGAGATGATACTTTATGATCGTAATTTTCAGACACCAAGTAGATATTTGGATTCCTCTTGGAAAATTTCGCAATTTAAAATAAAAAATTAGTCGAAACGGTGTCAAGAAAGTAAAGTTATGAGGATTTTAAATTTTGTAGTTTTTTTAGGTTTTTTCCGAAAAAACCGCGATTTTTGGTAGTAAGTTATTTTTAAAACCCTATTTTTTGTTGCGTATTTATTCCAAGCAAGATGTATTTTACTGGGAATGATAATGGTCCTAGTGTTGAAGAATTACTAAAGTCCCACAAGTCAGAATGGAAAGGAAAGTGCAAATTTGTATTAAGCCATTTTTTCAACGAGGATGCCTTCACATGGGTGGAATCAATGGACTCTTTCCAGCTGTCAAAAATTCCATATGAAGCATTAGAAAAATTACTTTTAGATAGGTGGTCTCATGTGGGAAAACAAGATAAAGAGAGCACCAAGGGTTTATGTGGAAAATCTATATTATAGGTTCATGATTGTATTCATAAAGAAAATATGATTGTTTCTATTAACCCTAATTACCAACATAATTTTATTAATGTTCACTTGGTTAACATATTTCAAGTTTCTATAAATAATATTCAAAGCACATAGGTCGAAGGTGAAAATGTTTGATTTTTTAAAGATTTGAAGATTACCATGGATAAATATGGGTTGCATTCAGACTTTTATGCTATAGATATGGGTGACGTGGATATTGTTTTGGGATATCCTTGGATGGATTTAGTTGGTACAACTAATATTAATGTGCATTTTTTGTTTTTAATTTAAGGTACAAGAAAAATAAAATCGCATTGCAGGATGTGTCTCTTAGTAAGAAAGATGGGCCCATAGAGGCCAGCAAAGAAGTTATTTCTGAGTTTGACGCTGAATCAGAGACAAATTCTATAGAAGGAGATGAAGCAAAGCGACTGGAAGGACACAATAAAGAATCTAAGAAGTTCATTGACTCAAAGGAACAACGTGTTTCATATTTGAAGAACAAAGAACATATTCCTACAATTGTTGTATATTGTCATGCACATCATATTGAGAAACTATAGTCATCAAAGCAAGGGCGTGAGAATCAACACACTTATGCACCAGAAGGGAGCCATAAATTAAATCAATCCAAAGGTGCATGGAGGCTTACCATCACTACAAGAAGAAATTAGGCTAGAGAACTTCTCCCAATATGGAAACACCGACATAATGCAGATCTAGATTAGGGTGGAAAGGAAACAATTTAACATCATGTTCATCTTCCATTAGGATGGATGGATGGTCATACTTGGTACTAGTTGGATTCATTGCTTAGTCAATCCTATTGCATGGTTTTTTCCCGTGTTTTGAGGACGAAACATGTGAACGGGGATGAAATGTAGTATACATAGGGAGGTACCCAATGGGAATGTGGTTATGTATTATTAGTGGAGACAATTGAATCTAAGTTGGACTAGTTCAACTATATTATTAAATAAGGCCCACTATCGTAGTTATATAAAATAAATAAGTTTTCTAGAATATTCTTTCTCTAGAATGTTCATAGAAGATAGAGGTTGTTATATAAAGAAGTTAAAGCAATGTATTAAAGCATGGTGAATAAAATTATATTTGTATGAGGAGTGCATTCCTTCCATAAGGAATAATATATGGTGTTACCCGACCTCAAGGGTTTTGTATACATTCTTATGTTGGACATTTGTTGAATGGTTCGGTTTATTCGTGTCGATATTGTGGGTTAATTTTGATATTATCTTCAGATCTAATCAAGTACTTAACAATTGGAGCGAGAAATTGAAGAGTGAGGTTGTCAGTTCTAAAGAGGTCTAAAGAGTGAACTCCTTAGTGAGTTGCATTGAATCAACAAGTGTTTACAATCATTTTTACTGGTGGTTTTCCTAGCAGTGAGTTTCCTTGAGTTTCCAAGAGAGAGATTCCTAGATACCTGAGCCAGAGAGACCTTAATAAATGAATTGGATGTCTGATGGTTGGGTGAAATGTCCTTCCCAAACAGTTGGTTGCATAAAGATTTTATAAAAGATAAGTGTTTATTTATTTTTTGAGTTATTTGCCAAGTTTAATTGTTGTGCTCAACTATGTCTATGGGAATAGTTTATTGCTGCTATGAATGATTTGTTTGTTTCATTCATGTTCATTTACAATGTTGTACATGAATTTCATTATGGGTATCCAATTCTAGATAAAAATGTGCTTAAAACGTTGTTGGTAAGCTACAACAAATGAGTTAGCAATAAATTTCGATTTTTATGTCAATAATTCCACAAGTAGCATTCGGTGGTTGAGCTAGGGGACGTTACATTTTATAAAAAAATTAAAATACAAAATATATTTTTTTAATATAATAATAAATATTTATATAAGCAACTTAGAATCTTGAAGGATTTATGCTCTAGTACATGTATGATTATGAATACTAAAAAAATGAAGGTTATGCTCACTAAATCCTACAAAATCACCTACGATACTTGTGTATATGATAACAATATCTTGGAGGAAGTGTCTTCTTACAAGTATCTTCGAATTGATATTCATCACAAGCTCAGTTGGAACTATAACACTTAGAAAAGGATAATGGAGGGTGGAAATATTATGATGAGATTGAAAATAATTATATATTAGCAGACCTTTGGCTATTGGATAAGAAAAATATCCTCTTTTAGACTCTTGTCACTCATGTTATCTTATATGGATGTGAAGTTTGGGGATGAATTATCTTTCTAAAATCTTTGAGAAAGATAGAGCAGATCCAAAATGATTTTATAACTTATAAAACCCTAACCTTGAATATCAAAAGAGCCTCTCTATTTTGACTATCATAATCAATATTGCTAAACTAATAACTAATTCTGATGAGTTGCATAGTGAGAATCAATATTACTAAAATAAGAACTAATTCTGATGAGTTGGATAGTGAAACTCAGAGTTGAAGAAAAAAATTGTTCACCTTTGTGACACTAAGAGGGTTGAAGATGAAAATCACTTTCTCCTAGAGTACCTTGAGTATACCCAAATTAGATGTCAATTTCAAAATATTTTTCAAGCATCAAAATAACATTTTAAAGAAATCCAAAGAATCTCTTACTTTTATTAAGGTGAAAATCACTTTGTCCTAGAGTACCCTGAGTATACCCAAATTAGATCTCAATTTCAAAATATTTTTCAAGCATCTAAATAACATTTTAAAGAAATTCAAACAATCTCTCACTTTTAGTCAGGTTAAATAGACAAATTTTGGTCTTTAACCATCATTGTCATCAACAACAATAATAACAACCTCTCACTTTTATTAAGGTTAGAAAGACCAATTTGCATGACCAAGCTAGACACCAAATTAGTGTATGAAACCACCTTGTTTGTGGGACAATGGACCCCCTTTGCACATCAATTTGACTACTAAAATCTACGAAGGTGTACATATCTTACTCCCTCTAGATTTGAACTTATGACTTCTTATGAGAAAACTCATTATAATTATATATATATTATTTATAATTTTAAGGTCTTTGGACACCAAATTGGTGTATGAGACCCTGTGGACAAGGGATCCCCTCAACTAAGTGGTTTGACTCCTAAAGTCTAAGAAGCTGTACATATCTTACTCCCTCTCGATTTGAACTCTTAACCTCTTAAGAGAAAACACATATTCTTAACACATATATATATATATACACAAATTATTCCATCATATTATAAAATATTTCTAAATCATAATTCACTTCTGAACAAATAACAAAATTAAAAACTTACTTTAATTTAACATATAAAACATTATCAATTAGTTCAATTCTCAAAACATTATTATCTCAACTTTGAATAAAATTGGGGAACCAACACTCTCTCTCATGAAATCCACTATCATTTGTACATTTATATCTTGACATTACTCTAGAGAGATCCGTGACTACTATTTTGGATTTTATATGGAACTGAATGCCACGGATTAGAAGAATGACATAGACATTTATAATATTTTAATAATTAGCATTATCAAATGTAGTATAAGATCTGAATTTCTGCATAAAAATCAATGGTATAAGATCTGAATTTCTGCATAAAAATCAATGATGGAGTAGGTTAATAATAATTAGTGATTCCCCATTTTTCTGGGCCTCAACATAGATCTTCTTCACACTTTATTAGGCCTATTAAAGTTTGGTGTTGTGCTGTAACTTCATATTTTATCCCTTCAAGATCCAACTTATATTGGGAAACTTTAATTTTTTAGTCGTAGCTCTGCGAATACACTCTGCTCAGCAATCGCATCTAGGGTTTACCAGAAGATTTAGCCCATCCCCACTCATAACTAGTGTCAGTGCGGGACGATATGTCACTTGTTGGGCACCCTCAAATTTGAAGAAGCGAATGAGGACAGCAGCAACAGTCTTCATTTGCATGTATGCAAACTCCCTGCCAAGACAGATGCGAGGTCCAGCCTGCAAGTCAACAATACACCTTATCAATTTCCAGAAATCGTTTTCAAAATATTTGTTATCACTTCAAAAGCCCCAATACAACTCTCAGCTCAGCTCACATACTTGAAATGCACTGAACTTGAATGGCGACTGGGGTTGGAATACTTGTTATCAATTTCCAGAAATCGTTTTCAAAATACTTGTTATCCAATACCACGCTCAGCTCACGTACTTGAAATGCAGTGAACTTGAATGGCGACTGAGGTTGGAATAATCCATTCTATTAAGCCATCTCTCGGGCCTAAACTGGTCAGCATCAGTGCCCCAGAGGTATTTCATTCTTCCCATAGAATAAAGCACATAACTCACCATATGACCTTTATTTATTTTGTATCCATCTGGTAGGGTATCATCCGAAACAGCATACTTTCCATCCTGCAAATTGTTATTCCTCGATCATTAAAAACTAACCCAAAATAGAGGTGGATCGTGAGGCATACAAGATCGATTTTATTTAAACCAAAGTAATTCTCTACCATCTAATTCAAATACTGTATGCTACATAAAGTGACATACCACAGGAAGAGGAGGATACAAGCGCAAAGTCTCTGTTAAAGCTGCATGAAGGTAGTGCATCTTATCCAACACTGTATGCGTCAGGCTTTCAGAGAACATACTTATAGATTCTTCCAGGGACACACATTCACTCTTATTGGCCTTGACCAGGTCATGGATTTCTTGAAGTAGCCTTTTTTCGACGTCGGGATTCTGGCAAAGCAAATGAAAAAACCAAGAAAGGGTAATTGCAACAGTGTCCCTCGCAGCTAACATAAAATTCATAACAATATCTCGGAGATACATAAAATTCATAACAATATCTCGGAGATACTTGTCAGAGTAATTTTCTGGATTTTTCTCAGTTACTGCAATAAAGCGAGACAATAGATCTGGTTTTTCTGTAGATATTTTTGAAGCGAATGACGTAGAAACAAGGACATAATTAGTACAAGAACTAGTACAGATTGCAAATGTGAAAAGAGCAAATCTAGCGTTCGATTGACTCTGGGTTTTCTCTGACATTGTTATTTCGGAGGGAAATCTCGTGTCTTCTGGTCTGAATGACATTGTCGACAAAATCAGCCACTGTTTTGATGCTTTCCTTTATAACGGCCTCGGATCCTATATTAAAGTATCTTTTCAACTTCCAGGCAGGGTCAAAAAGACGCCCGAAAATCATAGTATTCGCAGTTTCCAAAGCGTTTGCAAAAGATGCCTCTGGTCCAGAGTTGGTAATTGACAAGCTGTTCAACTCTACCCCAAACCCCAATTTACAGATTGCATCCATCGTTGATCTGAGGAACAGACCCTGACTATCACAACTACATACCTGCATCTCCGCTGACTGGTTTGTTCGATAAGTTTCGAGTAAAATTTTGGAAAGTTTAATTGCATTCTCGCGGAAAACAACAGTGCTGAAGTCCCTCAATATTTTGGCTGAGAATTCTAAACTCGACAATTTTCGTTGGTGCCGCCACTGCTCTCCATCAACGTTGAGAATGCCATCCCCAAATGTTAAGAGTTGTAATCCCATAAACTGAATTAGTTAGTAAAACAGTTTAATATAGTTAAACCCGTTCAGAAACTGTAAAACTGTCATGATGTAGTATTTAAATAATTAAAGAGAAATCAATCAAGTGCGTTCATTCCCAAGCATTCTTTTTTATTTGTTGTTTACATGGTATCAAAGCCTGAGGTTGGGAGCAGAGAGTCCGCTGTGTGCGCCCACTCCCAGATCTTGAAGAATACTTCTTGTGCCTGCGTAAGGCTGCATTGACCAGAAGTAATGTTGTTTGCTACTGTTGTTGTCTGCGTCTATACCACAGAATGCTGTATTTCCTGTTACTGCCAGCCAGTTTGAAGAAGTGCCGCAGAGCTGCCGGTTTGGAGAAGAGTTGCCCGCCAGTTTGAAGAAGTGTCATAGAGCTGCTGCCGGTTTGGAGAAGAGCCCCTGCCAAATTGGAAGACGGCATTGGCTGAGAATTAGAGGCTTGGAATTCCCTTTTTTTTACAATAAACCCATTTACATTTTTATTTACTCTAGATTTTGTTGAAGAGTATTTATAAAATTTGGAGTTTCTTTAATGTTTCATTGAAATCTGAAAATTTACTTGGAGTTATATATATATATATATATATATATATAAATTTGTGGTTGATATTTTGGAATTAGAAACATGTCTAGTTCTTGGTCAATTCAAGAACCAACCCTAGTTGGTTCCAATTATGATTTTTGGAGTGAGAAGGTGAAAACCATTTTGTAAGGTCAGGGATGTTGGGATTGTGTTGAAACAAAGTTCATAGAACCTCATGCAAATGTTGTTTCTTCTATGACCATTGTTCAAAGAAAAACATTAGAAGAACTTAAGAAAAAAGAAGGAAAAGTCAAATCATATATTTTAGTTTCTTTAGATGATTCTTTATTTCCTAAAATTATTGGTGCCAAGACTGCTAAAGAAGCATGCGATATTCTTAAGTTAGCTTATAAGGGTAGTGATAAAGTGAAAACTTTGAGACTTCAAAACCTTAGAACTCAATTTGAAACAGCATGCGATATTCTTAAGTTAGCTTATAAGGGTAGTGATAAAGTGAAAACTTTGAGACTTCAAAACTTTAGAACTCAATTTGAAACCCTCAAGATGAGTGAATCAGAAAGAAAGTTATGGGTATTATGAATTGACTTAGGATTAATGATGAAAAAGAACTCACAGACCAAAGAGTTGTTGAAAAAGTTCTTAGAGTTTACCTAAGAAATTTGAAATGGTAGTTACTTCTCTTCTTGAGTCGAAAGATCGAACTAATTTTTCTATCGAAGAATTGACTTGTTCATTGTTATCTCATGAAGAAAGGATGACCTTGGATCTTGGTACCTTAGAACACGCATTTCAGACTAAGGTGTCCATGGACAGAGGAAGAGATTTTCATGGACATGGTAGAGGACATTCTCAAACAAGAGATAAACATGAACAAACAAAAGACAAGTTAGAGAAGTCAAGATCATCTTTACAAGATCATGGTCAGAGATGGACAAGTAAATCATAAATTCAATGTCGTTATTGTAAAAAGTTGGGTCATCATATATATGAATGCCGTAAGTTGCAGTTTAGAAATAAAGCTAATGTCATAGAAAGTGAAACATCTGATACTTTGTCTTTCATGTCAAGTATCTTAGCAAATTCTTGACAAAGATGTTTGGTTGCTAGATAGCGGATGTAGCAATCATATGACTGGTTACAACGATTTACCTTATAATCTTGATACATCTCTTATTACTACAATTAGTTTGGGTGATGATCATTCGATCAAAGATTCAAGAAAAGGTGTTATGCCAGTTTTAACAAAGCAAGGTGAAGTGAAAAATATTCCTGATGTTTACTATGTACCAAATATCAAACACAATTTGTTGAGTATAGGCCAATTAATGGCACATGGTTATGATGTTACATTCCACAACAACACTTCACAATTCTTAATCCAACTAAAAGACTTGTTGCAAAAGTCCCTATGACAAAGAACATATTGTTTCCCTTAAAAATGAGAAGTGGGAAGATGTATGCATGCAATATTTCTAATGTGATTGAAATTGAGTTATGGCATTATCATTATGGTCATTTACCAGTCAAAAGTATGAGTTTGTTACAAAGACAGTCTATGGTGACAAGATTGCCTCATTCAATTAATCAGATTCCTTCTTATGAAAGTTGCATAGTAGGAAAACCTCTTGTAGAGCCAAAGAGTGCTTCGAGTTAGTTCACAACTTGTGTGGACCTATGAAAAATCAGTCGATTGGTGGAAGTTTTTATTTTCTCACATTTATTGATGATTTTAGCAGGAAAGTTTGGGTTTATTTTCTCAAACATAAATTCGAGACTTTCACTCGATTCAAAGAATTCAAGGTTGAAGAAGAGAAACAAAGTGGTAGATTTGTCAAATTTTTGAGATCTGATGGAGGAGGTGAATATGACTGAAGAGAGTTTGTTGATTTTTGTAAACATCATGGTATTAAAAAGAAAACGACTACTAGATATACTCCACAACAAAATGGAGTGGCAGAAAGAAATAATCGCACCATCGTGAACATGGCCAGGAGTTTACTCACAATAAAAAAAATGTTCAAAGATTACTGGGTTGAAGCAGTTGCATGTTCAATTTACATACTTAACAGATCACCAACTTCCATTGTTGAAGGTAAAGTACCTGAAGAAAAATGCAGTGGATCTAAGGTAAATGTTTCTCATTTCAAAAATTTTGGTTGTGTTGCTTTTTCTCATGTTCCTGAAGAGCTAAGAAAAAATCTTGATGATAGAAGTGAGAAGTACATTTTTATTGGCTATAGTGAACAGTCGAAAGAATACATATTATATAATCCTATTACTAAGAAATTTCTAGTAAGTAGAGATGTTAAATTTATGGGACATAAATCATGGGATGAAATGGAAAACAATACTTCTCACAATCCTTCTCTTGATTTAGATGAACATCAAGCACCTACAAAGTTAGATGAACATCAAGAATCGATAACACGTCTTCCAAGATTGCAAGTTCAAAATGAAAGTAGTTCTTCATCTCATAATGATTCTTTATCTCATAGTGATTTAGATTTTGACCATAATCATCAAAGAATGAGAAGTTTGTGTGATATATATGACCCAGATGATAATGTAGTACATTTTGCATTTTTCTCATCCCAACCTACTTGTTTTGATGAAGCTGCAAAGAAAAAAGAATGGGTAGATGCAATGAATAATGAAATAGAATCTATTGAAAGAAGCAATACACTAGATTTAGTTGATCTACCTACAGATAAAAATTTCAAAAGTGTCAAATGGGCTTATAAAACTAAACTGAATGAAAAAGGTGAGATTGAGAAACACAAAGCAAGGTTACTTGTTAGCGGTTTTTCACAACAACCTGGCATTGATTATGGTGAAACTTTCACACCTGTAGCAAGATTAGATAATGTTCGATTTGTTTTGGCCATTGTAGCACAAAATAAGTGGCCTATTTATCAAATGGATGTTAAGTCCGCCTTCTTGAATGGAGTGTTAAATGAAGAAGTGTATGTCCAACAACCACCTGGATTTGAAGTTAAAACACAAGAGCATCGAGTATACAAATTAAAGAAATCCCTATACGGTTTGAAGCAAGCTCCGCGAACTTGGTACAATAGAATTGATCATTATTTACTCAAAGATGGTTTCGAAAATGAGCCTACTTTGTATATCAAGGTAAATCAATAGGGTAATATTCTCATCCTATGTTTTTATGTTGACGACATGATCTACACAGGAAACATGATGTTAGATGCATTTAGATCAGCCATGAAAAATGTGTTTGAAATGATATATCTTGGATTAATGAAGTATTTCTTAGGCATTGAAATAGACCAATCTAATAATGGTTTATTTATTAGTCAACAGAAATATGTTGTTGAAGTTTTGAAAAAATTTAAGATGGAAAAGTGTAAGCCCGTTGACACTCCTATTGCTCTTGGCACTAAATTAAGCAAGGAAGATTTGGGATTAGTAATAGGTTTCATATTGTATAAACAACTTGTTGGTAGTCTTATGTATCTTACTACTACAAGACCTGATGTAACATATGCAACAAATTACATGTTCAGGTTTATGGAATCTCCTAAGGATTCTCATTGGAAAGTTGGGAAGAGAATATTAAGATACATTGCAGGTACAACCAGTTATGGTTTGTGGTACACAGCTTTAGCAGACAGTGTGCTTACAGGTTATACCGACGGTGATTATGCAAGAAGTATTGACGACAAAAAAAACACTTCGGGCTATGCTTTTCTTTTTGGAAAGAATTTGATTTCATGGGCATCTAAGAAGCAGCCCATAGTTTCTATCTCTTCTACAGAAGCATAATATGTAGCGCCAACAACAACAACATGCCATGCAATTTGGCTTAAAAGGCTTTTGATGGATTTTGGATATACGACAAAAGAACCTATTTCGATTTTTTGTGACAATAACTCTGTCATTTCCTTGTTGAAGAATAATGTGTTTCATCAGAAAAGCAAACACATTGATACTCGATTTCACTTTATTCGTGAACTCGTAAAAAATGGTGACATTTTCCTCAAATTTTGTGGTTCTAAAGCTCAGCTAGATGATATCTTCACTAAACCTTTAGGAAGAGATATTTTTCAATTTCAATATCAAAATTTAGGCATTATTAATAATGTAATCCCCAAGATTAAGAGGGAGTGTTAAGAGTTGTAATCCCATAAACTGAATTAATTAGTAAAACAATTTAATACAGTTACTCCCGTTCATAAACGATAAAACTGTCATAATATAGTATTTAAATAATTAATAAGAAATCAATGAAGTAAGCTCATTCCCAAGTATTCTTCTTTATTTGTTGTTTACACCAAATAGGTCTTTCATAACATCATGGATAAACGTTCAAAACAAACAAGTAAATTAAGATATGATATCGAAAGAATAATCATATGATGTGAATTTAAAAGTAACGTACTATGAGAGAACCGACCTTGACATAGTTTGCAAAGTTAGATTTGAGGATGTGCTCAACGTTTGGAGGATCAGTGGTAGAAACAAGGTAGATCAGTGGTAGAAATAAGCTATACTGAATGTTTTCAGGCGTCTGTGGTGATTGTAAAGAAAATCATGTAAACGTTTAAAATTGAGGATGTGATCCACCATTGTGGCAGCCAGAGGTGGGTACTCGTCATCATTTCTCCATTTCATTTTGTAAAATAAAACCACCAACAGTGAGGCTGCTGAGAGAGGCTGATTATAGTTATAGCTGCAGCATACTCCGTGCTCCATTCCATTTCTTTTTGCAGAGACCAAGACAAGGCACAAATGATGCGATTGATATGCATAATACCTTTAAAAAAAATAAAAATACAATTGATATTGTTTCTCGCGGAGAAGAAGACAAGACACAAAAGATACAATTGATATGCAGAATACAGAAAAAGATACAATTGATATGAGACTGGTAGGAAACACTGGCCACGCAAATTACAGTAAACATACCTGTCCAGAGCTGGACGTCACATACGTAGGCAGCACAATCTCTGGGTCTGGCATCTCTCCATCGAGAAACTTTAAATAAAAAATAAAAATCTTGCAACCATGATTTTGTATTACATAAAACGTCGACATAATGCAAATCAATCGACCATAATCAAGTTTAAAGTTTTCGTTATATAAAGTTTTGTCATATCCGGAACGCCTATCAATCAAGACCAGGTCCTAAAACGGAAAACTGAAGAATGGAAAAGTAATTGATAAATATTTAAAAATGGAAACATAATTCAGAAGTTATGATGTGGAAACATACTGGAGGTCAACTTCTAAGGATTTTAGAAGTCAAAAAGTTGATAAGGATTCTAGAAGTCAAAAAGTTGAAAAGTATAAGCATGACCTTCCTAATAAAAAAAATTGAAAAGTATAAGCATGACCTCCCAATAATAATTAAGGATTTAAGAAGTTGAAAAAGTATAAGTATAGATTAAGATAATTTTAAGGATGAAAATTTATTTTGGAATTTAAAATTCTTGATTAATTTCACTCTTATTAAATATGTAAAAGATAAAATGTTTGATGATATGTTTTTGTAAAACTATTAAAATTTCTAATTTTTTTTTATATTTTTTATAAAATTTGGGTTATTTTTGTTGGAGATAATAATTAGAGGTCTTCAGCTTCACGCTTACGTAGACTTAGCATGATTTTATTTAATGAACCTATATTTATCTTTGTGAAGCTTTGTTATACAAATGAGGGTCACTTCATATTTAATGTCCAAGTCTCTAGAGTAGTTGATATACACATCCAGAGAGAATACTCGAGAGTGAGTCAAAAAAGTGAGAGCTCAAGCTATGTGTTTGTAAGTTGTGGAAGTTGTTCATAAGTGAGAGATCAAGCTATGTGTTTGTAAGTTGCGGAAGTTTTTTAGAAGTTGTTGGAGCATAAACTTGTCACTCTTAATATATATCAAGTATTTTGTGTGTTCACAAATTCATGAGTATTTATGAGTTTATATGCTAAGAATAACCCAACGTTGTTTCTCTATCAAGAAATCGTTTCATTAAATGTTTTAACACATATGACATGTTTTAACACATATGACAGTCTATTGAAAGTTCAATCATAAAGTATTACACTGAGTGGTCTTTATCACTAGAATTTTGTGGTGTAGATCATAGAATTTTAAAGATAAAATAATTTTATTAGATAAAATTTGGGCAAACACTTAAAAAAAATAAAAATTAGCTATTATTTTATGAAAAAAACATTAAAAAATAGTTATAAACTATATCTAATGTGTAAAATTTTCAAAAAGATGATATTTTTTAAATTAAAATTATATTTTGAATGTTTTAATTAATATATATTAGTTAATACATTTTATTGTAGGATGAGAAACCAATCAAGCATATTCGACACTAATAAGTTAATGAAAAGGAGTTTTCACCATCATTAAATTAAGTATCACTTTATTAAGAATTATAATATGTGAAAATTTATATTCAATTATGAATTTAATATTTTTTTAACTAGTATACATTTATTTTTCATAAAAATATTTATAAAAAATAAAAAATATATGTTCTTCTATGATGATGATTATATATATATATATATATATATATATATATATATATATATATATATATATATTCAAAATATTTTTTACTCTATCACATTGTTGTAAAGTATTTTTAGATCATGTTTAATTTTTAAATGATATTTAGAGGATATATGTTGTGTTGGTCTGACTTTAGTTAGTATGGTTATTATCTTCCCTTTTTATGTTGATGATACTGTTTTTATGGTAAAAAGTGTCTATGACTCAAGTAAGAAACTAATAATCATCAAGAGGTTTTGCTCTAGCATGGGCATGAGTGTGAACAGTGAAAAAACAAAGGTTAAGATTATTAAATCCCAAAGGATCACTTAAAATACTTTTATTCTTGACAACAATAGGTTGGAGGAAGTGGCTTCATACACATATTTTGGAATATATATCTACCACAGTCTAAATTGGAACAATAGCATTGAAAAATGGATAAATGGAGGGTGGAAAGCTTATTATGGGCTTGAAAACAATCATGAGACCTTTGTCTTTGACATTAAAAAAAACTCCTCTTTTAGGGTCTCATCACTTCAACTATTTTATGTATGGATGTGATGTTTGGGGTTGCATTATATCTAGAGAATCTTGGAAAAAGATAGATCAAATCCAAAAGAATTTTAAAACTTATAATCTCAAAATTAAGGGAAATACACCCTATCCTATCCTCCTCATAGAAGTAAGCATTCCCCCCATTGAGAGCATTGCTATGATTAGATACATAACATACAAGAACAAGATAAACAACATGGATAACAAGAGGCTCCCCAAAATTGCTTCAAACTCTAGCCAAAACCACCAACAACTCATGTGGGGATGGCATAAAGATGTCAAATATTGATTAAATCATTGGGGAATACAAGAATCCATCATGTGGAATATTTATAATATTACAAATATTATCACTTCTAAATTTATGGACAACATGTGGTGTGACAATGAATTATTGAATAAAATGAAATTGAATACTACAAGGAGGTGATTAACACCAATTTAAAAGATCAAAATTACTTCTCAGTTTTGAGAAGTGCAAAGAAACAGATCAACATTGCTAAAATAAGAACAAACTCTTACTAGCTACATAGTGAACCAGGGAGTTGGACAACTCCCAAAACACTATGGGATGAAAGAATTTATCTTTGTGACACTAAATTAGTAAAATATGAAAAACACTTCCTCTTAGATTTTCCATAAATCTTCTTAACCTCCTAAATCATCAAAAGTATAGTAATTTTAAAAGGCTTCTCTCAATATTTTTTAAGCATAAATACACAATTTTATAAAAATTAAAGTAATTTCTTAGTTTTTTAAGTCCAACAAACAAGTTGATCTCAGTAAATATTAATCATTATCAACAATAACACTAAAAAAAATAAAAAAAATAACATTATCGATTAAAAAAAAAAAAAACATACTAAAATATAAATTCAAGTTGAATTCTCAATACATTATTATCTTCACTTCGATTTATTTTTTGGGAAAACGACAAAAGCTCACATGAAATACACTTTTAATGGTACATTCCTATCTTCACTTTAGTATAGACACACACATCCGTGACTACTATTTTGGATTTTATATGGAAAAGAATGCCACAATATGAAGAATGACATATAGACATTTTAACAATTAGTATTATGAAATAGAGTATATAGTCGAAATTTCTCATAAATATCAATAATGGAGTAGGTTATATTAAAATTTGATTGACTTTTGAAATATTTCAATTACTTTATAATAGAAAAAACACTAAAAGCAAAATTTTCTCATAAATGAAACTTCGTCTTCGAGTTCAAAATCAAATTTGATTGATTTTTCAAATATTTGAATTAGTTTAAAATTACAAAAAAAACAACATCTCGTCATAAATATGTAGAATTAAAATTAAATGACTCTAAAAGTTTGAGACTTATTTCAAAATATCTAAATTTGACACTTATTTCAAAATATCTTATCATAAGTGAAATTGAATTATGTAGAATTAAAATTACTCTTAAAATTTGACACTTATTTCACAATGATAAAAGTGTAGCATGAATGACATTCCATTATCATATGACAATCCATTCTTTTTTGAAACTTTATTCATGGAATATGTTTCATGGTTTTACATACTGTGTTTGAATATTTTATTAATATATGTAGTGTTTTAATTAAACACACTACATGTTGATTAGATTGCACCTATGTTTTTTAGGTAATCTGGTGAGTTGTCAATTGTTCTATATTTTTTATCCTATACTTATATTGATGTGAGTCTCATTTGATCACATATGTGATTATTGATTATGTTATTTGTTTTAGGTAATTTGGTGAATTATTAATTTTTCTACATTTTTTATCTTATACTTATATTGATGTAACTCTCATTTTATTTCACATATTTATGTTATTTGTTTTATGACTATCCAAATCTATAATAATTTAATTTACAAATCTATAATAATTTAATTTAGTGTTGGAAGATAAAATTTTATTAAATTTTATGATTTAGAATATTAATATTGAAAAAATTATAAATTAATTTCCAAAAAAATTGTATAATTTGAATAGGTTTAATGATTAAGAATATGTTGTTTTTTAAATATTAAAGGTTCAAAATTAGAAGGGTTATGATATGCATATCTTAACTTAAGAAGTTAAATCATTGTACATAAAAATTCCTTTCACCCACAAACGATGCAGATTAAATACATTAATGTTTGACACCAAACTATTTTGTAAACTTAAATTAGATTATTGTTATTATTATTTAATAAATTTTTATTTAGACTATTGAGGTTTAAGACTACTATATAGGTACATTTTTTAGTTCTTTGGATGACATCATTTCTATATTAAGCTATGTAATTTGGAAAAAATGTATTATTTAAAAGCCAAGATTTAATTTACTTTACAAGTCACTTGTTGATATTAACACTAGAACAATTGTTAGGATATTTAGACATTTAGGAGTTAGTTAAGATCTATTTGGTCTAATGTAGCGTTAGGTAAAAATGTGTTTCTTAGTGTGTTTTTTTAGTATACATTAGTATGCATTTGAAGTTAGGAAATCTGACGGTCACGATATGTTCCCGACATAGAGTGATCTAATGGTTCATATTCCCCTCGATATTAACGACCATTGATATGTGGATTAACACCTGATTGGTCCATGATATCTATTTAAAGATCATGGAGGGTCATTTTCTGATGATCGATTGTGAGAAACTATCTTGTAAAATCTCTCTATAATATTTTTTTTTGCATTAATAAACTGCTCCAAGTGGTTGCGTTGGATGGGGTCGTGGATGTTTTCTTGTAGGGGTTTTACCATGTGAAAACATCGATGTGTTGATCTTTGATTTGGTTATGTGAGTGGTTATTGAAGGTGTTCTTCCTCTTTTGGAATACATGTGTTTTCAAAAATGGTATCAAAGCATGTTTGAAGACCCGCTCCTGTTGTAGATCGAGATCGTGAAGCTGGTTTCCTCATCTCCATTTTCTATCATTTTTGTACATTTATGGGCTGAGAAGATTGTTCCATTGCGTCCAAAGTGCTTGTTTCAGTAAGGAACTTTTTTTGTTTCACTCGAAAAGGTTTTTATTTTCCCAATATACAACCATTTCAGTCAGATCCGGAGGTATAAAGCCTGAATACACATTTTTTAATTTTTTGTAGAGTATCATTTTGGTTTTATTTCGGTTTTGTATTATTTATTTTTGGGTTGCTACTCTTTTAGATCTACGTATTCTCTTTTCCCCGCACCCTGTGCGATCTCGACAAATAAAAAACAGATAGGAAAAGGTGCATCTTCCGGGTAGGCTAACCGAGATCTAACCCTTGTTGTCATCGATAAGCGAAATATTTTTCTTGTGTGAAAAGAGTTTATTTTTAGCACAACAACAACAAAAATCCCAATCGTGTTCCTAAAAAATACAATATGTTTTTCTAGACCATTTGGTTAAAAGTTGCCTTATTATGTAAGAGGTTTTGAGTTCAACTCTCTCTTTTATTACTTTTTTTTGAAAAAATTCATGCTAAAATTGTAAAATGTATTTCACTTCAAATATAAAAGTGAATCATTATAAGTAGATTTAATATTTGATTTTAGATTTTTTTTACTTTTTTTTTGAAAAAATAATAGTGTTGCATCTATCTTATTATTTCTAAACTATGTAGTGCATATTTTGTGTTTGTATCTACCTTTTATGCCATGAGAAAGGCTCTACTCATGTATTACATAGATCATAAAACCAATAAAATTATGTAAAAATTTCATTCATACTATTAATTCAACATTATGACATCCTTGTGTGGGGTGTCATACCAACCTTGCCGAGTGAAACATTATCAACATACATAAATCTTATCGTTCTCAAAGACTAGTTAGATGATAGTTAGCCCTGTCCCAAACTTGTACCTAAATATTATATCAATATTAATATCCAATAATGAATGGTTTCAGTGGTTGGTCAATAAGAGGTTATGATATTCCCTCCACTAAGACTATATTCCCTCTCTGGTATGTCGTGTACCCACTTAATTCAATGAATCATGACCAAGTTAGTTTCAGTTGGGGCTCAATACAATAACAAGTCCTCAAATAAGTCTCACATATAATTTGGATTAGTTTGGTCCTTTCCTTACCTAAATTCATTAATCCTTTGAGATTGGTGTGGACACCTTTCAACATGTTATTGGAAACGCTTTCATGAAGCACCAAAATTTGCCACATACCATTCCAAGATTTTTTAAGGAAAACTTTTGAATTATTAAATGTAAGATTGTTTGAGATTGGTGTGATACCTTTCAACGTGTTATGGGAAATGATTTAATGAAGCACCAAACTTTTCCACATACCATTCCAAGATTTTTTAAGGAGCAATTTTGATAAAGGTAAGATTGTGAGATGAACATGTTGGTTCAACATGTTATTGGAAACGCTTTCATGAAGCACCAAATTTTGCCACATACCATTCCAAGATTTTTTAAGGAAAAATTTTGAATTATTAAATGTAAGATCGTTTGAGATTGGTGTGGATACCTTTCAACGTGTTATGGGAAATGCTTTAATGAAGAACCAAACTTTTCCACATACCATTCCAAGATTTTTTAAGGAGCAATTTTGAATTATTAAAGGTAAGATTGTGAGATGAACATGTTGGTTCAAGCCATGAAGTTTTGGCAACATTTGTTAATAATCAAATATCAATATAGCATAGAAAATCATCAGAAAAAGTACTCAATGCCTTGAAAAATAGATAATTTCAGATAATAAGCCTTTTCAAGGGGGCAACCTCCTTTTACCCCACTTAAATGTTCAAGTACAAGATGATTCAAAATGAAAATGTCTCCTTGGTATATATAGGAGACTAGGAGGTATAATTATAGCTAATGGACTAAAACCGACATAAATAAAATAACATTACTAATATAATATGCTCCAATTAAGGGGTAATGAGCCAATATTAGGGCTTAACATGCCCCTCCCTTTGAGACAAGTGTTGTCTGCAACGCTTGAGTAACTCTGGATGCTTCTGTATAAAATACTCATCTTCCCAAGTGGAATCTTCAGCCGGTAGTTTCCTCCATTTAATGAGATACTCTGAAATGGATCTATTCCTCAGCTGGCGAATTCTTGTGTCAGTGATGGATTCAGGCTCCAATATGATTTTTCCTTCCTCATTAAGTTTTGGAAATATAGTTTGAACTAGGATCTTGTCGCCTATAAC
>ML778918.1:936913-985330 GCA_009831015.1 Picea engelmannii | reverse complement strand
GATGGATAATGGTTGTAAAAGACCTGGGGTCTTAATTGTTTCCACCTTATTTTGTTGGCAAACCAAACATTCTGCCACAAACCTTTGAACATCAGTTTTAAGGCCATCCCAAAAAAATTCCTTCTTGACTCTATGGTAGTTTTCCAAAAATCCCGAGTGCCCTCCTACTGGAGAGGTGTGCAATTCCAATAGTACCTTTTGTTTGATTTGGGAGTTCTTACATAAATATAAACGATCTTTGTACCATAGTGAATCGTTTTTCCATGTAAATGTATCTGATGCACTGGAATCCTGCTGCAACCTTTGAATGAGAGTCCACACTTTTTCATTATTCTTTCATTCATCCCTTGCTTCTATTATCCAATCGGGTTGGATGATCAAGATAAAACAGAGAAAGGCCTCAACATATTCATCCTTTCTTGAGAGTGCATCTGCAACAACATTTTTCTTCCCCTTTTTATAGACGATTTCAAAATCATAACCCAATATCTTGGTTACCCATTTTTGTTGTTCTTCTGAAGATAGTCTTTGTTCCAAGAATTATTTAAGACTATCATGATCTGTTTTGACCTTGAAGTGCCTACCTATTAGTTAAGGACGCCATTTCTTCAATGCATGTAGTATTGCCATCATTTCTTTCTCAAAAATGGGTTTGTGTAAGTCCTTTCCCTTGAGTGATCAACTTTCAAAAGACAAGGGCCTTCCTTCTTGCATTAGGACACCACCAATTCCATTTCCCGAGGCATCACATTCCACAATAAAGGTTTTTTTGAAGTCTGGAGCTTTACACATCACCTCTTTAAGTTGTTCAAAAGATTTAGTTGCCTCTGGAGTCCATGAAAATGCGTCCTTCATAGTTAGTGTCGTTAAAGGTGCTGTTATTCTTCCATAGTTCCAAAAAATCTTGCGGTAGTAGCCTGTCAAACCCAAAATTCCTCTGAGATTCTTTAATGTTTTGGGAATCAGCCAATCCATCATGGCCTTAATCTTGTTAGGGTCTACCTTGACACCTTCATGAGATACAATATGACCCAAATACTCTACCTCCTTTAATCCAAAGAAACATTTGTATGGTTTGACATATAGTTGTTGCTCCTTTAGTAGTTGTCTAATATTTCTTCTCTGCAATGCCACAGGTCTGATAAAAATTGGATGTGCCAAGTGGAATTTATGGTAACTTCCCCACAACTTGCCAATTTTTGGCCTTTCCAGGAGATCTCACTTGTATATCGTGCCCCACACAAAATAATTGATATAAAATTATGAAACTCGCACAAAAAATACTACAAACTGTCCACGATCCAATGAAACCAGTCCCACACAATTTGGATACTCTAGGAAGACGTTATGATTGTTTTACCTGGAACACCTTCTTGAAACTAGTCAATAGGACTAGTTAGATAACCTATCTTACACAGGGTGTATCTACAAATTTAAGATGAAACAGAAGCTAAAATTTTCTACCACAGATACCTTACCAATTTCTGTAAATAGCCTCTAGATTTCAAGGTCTGAAACGTTACAGAAAAGTTTTTATAGGGAAAATTACGCAATGACTCAGTTCAGGATGATTCTAGAACCCTATCTTGTACAGGTTGTATCTCCGAAATGATAAGGCCTCATGAAATGAATTTTGAATCCAACGTACCTTGATTCGTCTACTAAATATCATCCAATCCGTTCATTTTTAAACGTTGTATAAAAAAAAGTTATAGCGAAAATTATAAGGTGTCTCAGATGTAGCAGTGAAACCTCAAGGCCTTGAGCTATGATACCATATGTTAAGAACCAAATATCAGTATAGCATAGAAAATCCTTAGAAAAAGTACCCAACGCCTTGAAAAAGAGATAATTTCAGATAATAATCCTCTTCGAGGGGGAAACCTCATTTTACCCCACTTAAATGTTCAAGTAAAAGATGATTCAAGATGAAAATGTCTCCTTGGTATATATAGGAAACTAGGAGGTATAATTACAACTAATGGCCTAAAGCCGACATAAATAAAATAAAATTACTAATATAATATGCCCCAATTAAGGGGTAATGAGCCAATATTAGGGCTTAACAACATTATTTTAATAGAAAATAGATTATCATACAAAATGAAAATAACAGTCTCCAATTTCTCTACACACAAAATAAGATTGAGAACATGCACCACATAAAGTGGATCCCATATTTATAATATTGAGAGATCACATATTTATAATATTGAGAACATGCACCAAATAAAGTGGATAACATATTTATAATATTGAGATATCACATATTTATAACAAGCAGGGTTGCAGAGCAGCAAGTCCTTGCCAAGAAGATGGAAATACTTTGATTTCACTCGTCGAGAAGATGGAAATACTTTGATTTCATATATAGTCCCAAATAGATTGGAATGATTTTTTGTATGCATTTTAAATAAATAACTTACTCAATTTTGATCTAAATGATTTTCCTTTATAGTGTTTAAAAAAGTCTATTTTTTGAAAGAATGTATTCACTTACAATGTTTCTCTTTCATTTTGTATATGTTGATCAGTTAGAAGTATCTAACTGATCAACTTACTTCCCATTCCCCATATATGTAATATAAGTGTGTGATGGGCATTATAGCAAGCATTCCTATCACTAGTATTGTTCATAAGTTTAAATGACCACACATTGTATAAACACGATCCGTGATGATGATTTTTCGCGAAGAGAACATATGTTGTCAACCAAATGAATTTGAATCCTTGTTCAACAATAAAAGTGACTCAAATTTTCTAAGTAATTTGAGAGTGAAAAATAACTTTAAACTTTTGAATTTTTTCTTGAAATCTCACTCTGCACCCACAAACATTTGAACCATTTGAACCGTGAGGCTTGGAGGCAAAACATAATATAGCATAGTGACTATGTACATTTAACTCTAGCAACATGGCATCTCCAACTTGCGTGATCTAATGCAGAAAATGAAATAATATGCATCATTTTCGGAGATGCATTGTAACATTTGTTTTGTTTGTTTATTTGAACCAATGAGCTTATTGACTTAACAATTCAAGAACAAATCTATTTGGTTTTTGTAAGATATGGTGAAGCTATGAAGTGCCTATATAATATTGTCACAGATGGACATGTTATTGGTTCCTTGGAAACCATTTAGGTTGATCCACTAATGTGACAAATCGAGCTCACAACATCACAAAGTATGTGGTCAGATTCTCCAGAAGATACCACACAATCTACGTAGGATGATTGAATAGATTACTGAAAGGTTTAACTATTGAAAAAGGTGGCTACAAACTCATGGACATTGATGGTAGAATGATAGATGTTAGAACGGATATAAGAAAATCAAAATTGTGTATTGTTTTTAACAACCATGTGAAAATACAAATTGTCTATTGGTTTTTAAAACATTTGGAAAAAAAAACCTAATACAGAGAGATATGTCATGAATGCAATTGAAGTTAGCTGGTCGACGACCTTTATTTCACTTTTGTTAAAAAGGGTAGTTGAACAACGTTTAGTTTGTGCTTTATTAAAATAGCAGGACTGAGAACGCCAAGTTTGAGTTTTAATAAAAAAGGAAATGGAAAAAGACATTTGGTTATTTTTATCTTAATTATCTTTGAATTTGATTATTTTAATATATTGAAAAAAATTGATTACAATATTGTTATTGGAATTACAATTTGAATTAATTAGAATAACGAAAAAAACCCTAAAATAGCAGCTCATATTGGGAGATTCTATCTGTTCTTCAAACTTGAATGGCAGGTAATAATTTAAAGCACAAAACAAAAATCATAATACTATAACATCCCTCTCTTACATGCACTGAGTGACCTTATTCTTTGAGGACACTTGCTTTCAAGTGATCCAGATTATATTACTATTGGGCATTTTATCATGATTATGAGTCATTATGGATATGATGACATGTTATTTTGATCTATTGTTATAGATAGGTGCTATTGACTTGGTTCTCCTGAGTGTGCAGGATTTTGGACCTCGAGGATGCAGAGGCATCGATGAAACCCTTGGAATCTGGATCGAGTCAGGGAGTGGATTATTGGGGTTTGATTGTTGTATACATGACATTTCTGCATCTAATTAGATTTTATGATTATGGATATTATTTCTGATATTATTCATTGATGATGTAGGCTGACGATAGCTTGCCGACCAGACTCACATGTGGAGTAGAGGGGTCACACATGACTACCGGAGACGCTGAGGGAGAGGTGTGGACAACAGCCTTGCCACAACCTACTAGCACTCATGTTGTGGCTCAAACTATAGGTTAACGATCACCAAGTTCGAGGAGACCCACGATGTCATGAGGATAGACTACGAAAGTCACTCACGATGATTCTAAGGGGTGCGTGATAAGGAAGGGGCCTTATTCCTTAGAGGCCCTTAGTCTCCCACAAGATCACCTGACGAAGTATTGACTCCAGGGGTTTTTTATGTCTACCAAGTTAGTCAAGAGGTGAGTGGCACCCTTGGAGCACGTAGTGCGTCCTGAAGGGCACGTCGTGCAAGAAAAATAGAGATAGCGAGTGGTACCATTGGAGCACGTAGTGCATCCTGAAGGGCACGTCGTGCAAGAAAAAATAGAAAGAGGCGAGTGGCACCCTTGGAGCACGTAGTGCGTCCTGAAGGGGGTGTCGTGCAAGGGAAACAGAATGAGGTGAGTGGCACCCTTGGATCACTTAGTGTGTCCTGAAGGGAACATCGCGTTGTTAACTAATAATTTAATAAACCTAGATGGCCTTAGAATGAATATTGTGATAAGAAATATTTAAAAACAAATTCCCTAATAAAATGTCACCCGGCCTAGGAAAACAAAATCTAAGTCTGAGTTATACTTGTGGTAAAAAAATAATATATATATATATATATATATAATACTAATAATCATCATTAAACATGTGACAAGAAGGGGGTAAGAAATTCAATTAATTTATAAAATCAAATTACCTTGGGGGATTACTTTTTAGCAGAAAGGGAAATAATTGTTTTGTTACTTATGCTAATTAAAAAGTTACTATTTAAAAAGAAAAAGGGGGAAAAGGTAATTTCCTACACTTGCTAATTAGAGTTTTAGATAAAAAGGGAAAGAGGGAAATTTAAAAAAATTAGGAAACTAAGGGGAAAATGGGAAACATAAGGAAAAATAAGAATGACTAACATGGCAAGGAATCTTGCCTTTAAGAACTTTCTAAATTGAACTCAACTAGTAAATTAGTAAGGGGGTAAGTCATTAAAATGTGTAAGGGAATATGGGGACACCTAGGAGCGATTCTAGGAATTCTTTTAGGTGGGTGAGGTAAATAGGAGTAATTAAATAATTAATGAAATTAATTTCTGGTGCAACGAAGGGGATGGGCGACAGATGTACGGGGAGGATTTTTTTGAATTAAATTTTTGAACATTAAATTAAATGGGAATTTGGGAAATAAATGACATAAATTCTATATAAAGGAGGGAGGAGGAGGAGGATGGATCTCTTCTATTATGCGTAACGTTACACTGCAAAATTTTAGAATTGACTGACTTATATTGTGGGAGTTGGGATACCCAACTCAGTGAGGAGTGGTAGCTCAGCCTTGCAAGGCGAGCTGGGAACTAGTTGTTCTCTGGTTTAGTGTGAATGGCCCCTTTGTGGCTCGGGGGGCTAAGGGGGAAGAAGAGTACCCCTAGCGTTCGCTGGGAGGTACCGGTGAAGTCTCATCGATCGGCAAGCAGGAGCTGCACGGAGTGTGTGGGACAACGACTTAGATCAGGTGACTTGGACTAGGTACGTTTGCTTTTATTCTGCATGGTAGATTATTATATACCTTACACTTTCATTTCTGTACTTTTAACTGTGTAAAGAAGGTGTTGGACTTAGCATTTTAATTGAGAACTTAATTTTCCCCTTAGCCTTAAGCTCGTTGCTTGACTTGATTCCCTTGGATCTCGATCCCTGAATGTTGTGATTGTCCTATTAGTTTTTATTTATCATGAATAGTTGTGCTTTACCTCGTCCTCATCCCTAGATCATCAGTCCATGCTTGAGCAGTCGGCCAGTATCTGGATCGACGGTCGTCACTTTGGTGTTAATAGACCTATAGATCCTAAAGCCCTACTTTTCTATGCATGGATGATGAGCAAAGGATGTTTCTGCCTAGTCGTCTACTCCTGTCGCTTGTTCTTGTCTGATTTAGGGTATTTGCGCCTTCATGTGTTGATTAATTCTTCCATTATTTTCAATCCTATCCACGAACAATTGATTACCCCTGCATTTTTAACTCTGCGTCCCCAAATTTTTAACTCTGCGTTTTACCATTTTACAGTCGCCATTTTTCCCCCTCATCGGACTGCGACCTTGACATGCTTTAGACTACGATCTTACCCTTATAGACTGCAAATTTTATTTCACATTTTTAGCATTATCAATTATCATTTTTGTCAGCATTTTCAGTTGGTTTTATATCTGCATTTTATTTAATGGTAGCGTTATCATTTTTTGACAGTATTTTTGGCAACCCATTCAATGGATTCTTATGTACCAAGCATACGCATAAAATTAAGACCCTTAGCATTGGAAGTTTAGAGAATATGCAACTTGATCTCAACCCTTTCTAGTCTGCATTTTCGTCTTTGTATAACCTTCACTTTCAGTGTGCATTTAAGGAACGAGAGATACATCGTTTGGTTGCATTCTTGTTCTGACCCCAAAAGTAGCAAACCTGTTATTTACACCTACATGTTTAGGAACCCTTTCCAGCAAACCCGTGGTCATGTCCCTTTTACTGTATATTTTGTGGAGTTAAACTCTCCTTCGATTTGACTATTTAGAAATCATTTTTTTTGGACAGTCGTTTGTATTTCTGTAGAATTTTTTTTTTTAAATATTAGACAACTTGCATTGATTGACACCCTGGAATTATACACCTGCATTTTCTTTTAACTTGGTGACAACAATTTATGCATTTAACCACACAACGATTCTTTTGTTTTTCTTTGCAATATCCCATATAACTTAGCAATACATTTGTTATGACAATAATTTTTTAACAGAAACATTCCGAGAGGCCAATAAATATTGACTGAAAGCAAATCTATTTCAGTGATTTATGATTGATGTATTACCCAGCAATGTCATTATTCCCTTTGTGATCTGGTAGATTAAATGTCAGCTACTTCAGTTAGTGCTCTGCATTTTTGTATATACGTCATATTTATTAATGTTGGGTCACAACGATATCATCAAATCTTTATGGATGGTGTGTTGCCCGTGTCAATTCCTGCATTAAATTAGAAAATTACCCGCTTTTGAACCTCAACGTTTGGTGAAAGATAGTCGGAGTTACCTTTAAATGTTAAGCATCATGCCAATGCTTGGCAACGTATAAAAAGTTGGCAACTCTCCTATGGTGCGGTTTTTACCCTTTAAATTTTTTTTTACCTGCATTCTTGTAGACAACAATGCTGTTATTTTTCTTTAATACAAGATGGATATCCACAGACAACATTTTAATTTGATTGTGAATCTGGTGGAGGCGTTTTAGCTCAATGCTTCAATAGCAATGAAATTTTGTTGGCGAAGTCTTTGTTGATTAATAACGGATTTCCTTTATTATGGTAGCGATACATAAGATATCCTCTTGCTATTTTCATATTTATTTTTATAGTGTGAACACCCTTTTTATTTATATAGTGTAATTATGTTTCATAGTGTAAACTCATTCTTTTTATTTATATAGTGTAAATCTTGTTCATAGTGTAAAACCATTTTTATGCATATAGCGTAAATTCATTTTTATATATCATGGAAATATTGTTCAAGGACAACTATATAATTGATTTTTTAAATATATATTATGGATAAGAGAGAGAGAGAGAGAGAGAGAGAGAGAGAGAGAGAGAGAGAGAGAGATTTTATTAATAGCATAATGACCGTGATTTTATTGATACCATGTTTTATTAGCTGCAATTTTTAGTAATAGCCTACTAATAGCATGTTAACAATTTTTAATTAAAATCCTCGGATGAGCTGCCATGTAGAATAGGGAGGATACATGGGGATGAGTTGGGCAGGGCCATAAATACTGGCCACTGGCTCCCATCTCCTCATCATTAATATGGGAGCGAGCCCGAGCAGCCAAAACCAGAGGATGAGGCCTCTCACGCAAGTGAAGAGGACGGAAGACCAGTGCACTAACGGCATAGAATTAATGGCCAAGGCTGTCACAGTCACCTTCATCCTTATCATCTTCTCTGATGGTTATGCAATCCATTTGGGAGTCGAACGACCGAAGGCTGAACCTTCAGAGTGTTGGTGCAGCTCCGAAGGTTATAGCTCTGCTCCTCTACATGCCGAGAGCAAGAGGACGGCCTCACAGAGGCGCTACATGGTATGCATTTGACTTCCGTAGAAAGAGGCAGAAGAAGTTTGAAAGAGCATTGGCTATGGCGTGCACTAGAAAAACCAGGAAGCCTTATATGCCTCCCATGACTTATATGGAGTAGATTGTTCCAGATGAACCCATTTAGGTTCCTCCAACACATCTCCTCTTCACTGTTCTGGATAATTGGGACCCCCCCACCTATTTCATGGATGAAGCCAAGCCTTGGGATACAGGAACGACGCACAGTCACAAGGAAGGCGACCCATCATGGGAACACACAACTTGCTATGTCGAGGAAGAATTCCCGGGAAGCACAAAAGAAAAGGAAAATTTAGCAAGCGATGAATTTTCAGAGGAAGAGGCTCAGCAGGACGAGTAACAAGGATAGCAAGGCGGCAGAGAAAATGAAGAAATGAAGGGTAGTGGCATACAAAATCTAATTCCTTTCTCCTCCGCTCAGGGAGAATGGCAGGACCAGCCTCCACTCCTCCACTCGGAGCACCTGGAACTGATCTTTGAAATGCACAGCATGGTGGATGATCAAATCGACAGGGCCCTCCAAGTCAGCCAATGCCTCAACATGATTTATGTTTCATACTCCAACACACCTCCAAGCCGACAATTCCCTATGTGTGCACAACCCTTTGCGCTTCTAGCCATATGGGGAAAGAATGACGAAGTCAATGAGGACACCGGGTAACTGGTTTTGTGTATGTTCATAGTTAGAAATTTTCTTTTGTTTCAAAATAGATCTCTAGCTCAGTTAGACTATCATTATGTTGTTAGTAGTAAGCTATGGAACAGTTTGAAACTAATGGCGACCATACGTCCTGGTTTCCTTCGGGCAGGACAGATGGCGACGTAGTTCTTTTTGTGTGAAAACAAGTGGCATGGGACAACCAGTTGTCCCGGTTTCCTTTTTAGGAAGGACAACTGGCACTCCAAAAGAATATATAAGCCTGCACTTTTAATATAATAGCATCCTCCCCCTTTTTACTTAAAAAAAAAGTAAAATTAATTAAAAGACGACAAGGTCATTAACGGTCAGCAAATTTATATTTAAAGACAAAAATTAAATTGTTGTAGTGTCAGTTTTAAAGGATAGCGATAGATACTCATCTAATCTTGGGATTTGATTTTAGTTGCAACAAGCAATTGTTTAATAATATTCTTTTATTATGTACAGATTGATTTTGTTGCGCAAGGAAGTTGTTGTGTCGTAAGAATGTCATAGTCATCTTGTTGACTTGTCGGTTGGGTGGAAAGGTTTTTCATCATGTGTTGGGATGGTTAAGTTGTAATCCATGCAAGTTGGATTTATCTTGAGTCCTTGGTCTGGATTGGTCTTTTGCGCCAGGGTATTGTGGCACCTATCACCTGGGGTGGCATGATTCTAGACGAGGGGATCATGGCGCGCCCTATCGGATATAGGTGAATGATGACTTGGTCGAAGTCGGTGCTTCCCGTTGAGGGCGTTTCTTCATTGCAGTTGTTGATGGCACTTGGGTTTAATGCCTTCATGCATTTGGTTGTGTGCCATAGAGGTTCTAGTTAAGGGTCGTCGAAATTGTTGTGTCAGATTATGGATGTTGTCCCTTAGCCTGTAGGCATTGTTGGTGTGTGTCGGATGGGTAGTCATTTCTCTCTATTGCTTATGCATGTTTCACCCAGTTTCTCGGGTCCTATTGCGTGGATTCATAGTTGTCTGTTTTTTTCTCTGAGGGCATGTGTTCGTGGTCAAGTTGTGTGGTTCAACTATTTTTGTCGTCGACTTCTTTCTAGAAAAATAAAAAAAATTTGCATTTTATGCTTTTCTTGGAGTCGTAACGTTTGGGGTTGTTACTTATGGGATTAGATCAGGGGTTCAACCCACGACTTGGGAACACTTTGGATTTCATTGATATGATATTGGATTATAATGTTGTTAATTAAGTTGAATTCTATTCATGCAGGTAATCATGGTTAGAGAATGTCGCGGAGGCAGACGACGGGGTGTTAGGGGAGGAGGCGCGATGCATATAGTAACATCCATGCTTGAGGGGTCTAACACCCAGGGAGATGAGAAGGTTGTCGGGCAGGAGTAGATAGTGGGATTTGGTTGGGTTGATCAGGTCCTTTCAGGACATGTTTGAGGCACTGATCATTCATTTGGACAGAGAAGAGGTCAGGGCGTCAACACCCCCTGAGGGTCCACTGCATGCTCTGGTCGGTACTGGTAGCATTCACTGCGAACTCGAGAAGGTAAAATTTCCCAAGTTCTTTGGTGCCCTGGATGGCACAGCTGTAGAGGCATGGTTGGAGAATATGGCGATGTGCTTTGCACTTCATGACTATACCTCCAACATGAAGTTCCACATGGCAGTCTTTCAACTGAAGGGGAGTGCTCTTCTATGGTGGAAGACGCTCCTACCACAATTGAGCATGGCCGTCGAAGATGTGTCATGGGAGATCTGCGAGGAACGGTTCTGAGAGAGGTACCTTTCAGAGGAATTCATTGAGAATCAACTCAATGAGTTCAACGCCTTACGACAGGGCGACTGTACCATGCCCAAGTATGAGGCACGTTTTATGGAGTTTCTTCGGTATGCTCTGCATATTAATACTAAGAATCTTAAGGTTAGTAGGTTCTTGTTCGGCCTTAATGTCAGCATACATGCAAAGGTTAGGATTTTGATGCCTGAGACCTTGCATGATGTCATCCAAAAGGCCCTCATAGTAGAGGAGGAGCTTATCAGCAGAGGTCAGAGAAGGACTCCAACAAGGCCAGCAGGGCAGGTGTCATTCGGTGCACTGCAACACCAAACACGAGCCATACATATGCCAGGATATCCTAGCTTCGAGAGAGGATCTGATTTCACTACAACTCGGTGACCAGTGCCTCAGCAGCATACACCTTATCAGGGACCACAACATCAACAACAACGTCAACCGTAGCAACAACAGTTATTCATGTTTAACAGAACATACCAGGATTCCAGGGCGGTGGGCCGTCAACTTCTACTTCAGGTACTAGGAGTATTGGACCGAAGAAGGGGTGTTGGACATGTGGGGAGACACACTACTAGCGCGACTGGCCAGTGGAGAGGACTAGATCATTTCGATAAGTTGAACCCACTACCATGGGATATTTGGGCAAGGCCCATCATATTCATGCAGCGGTGAATAACTGCCAGGTAGAGCACCAGTCGACTATGCTCGAGACGTCGGGTACTGTCTCTGACTAGACCCTTATTATTTTAATAGATCTCGGTGCTACCGAGAGTTTCATTTATGGTGAACCGCTAAAAAGGATTAAGGTAAAGGTTGTCGAACAGGATGAGTTTATCTTTGTAGAGATGGCCTCGGGAGCCAAATAGAAGGTCGGAGGAAAGGCTATAGGCTATACCCTTAATGATGACAGACGTCTCCTACATCCACCCACAGGATCAATCAATGAGTTCATGAGTCAAAGAAGCTCTTTCGATTCCCTTCTTGAATCTCTACTGAAAACCCGATCCACACGTCCTTCTGGTCGCCCACACGGCTCTATGCATTTAACCATGAGTCCCCCGATGTAATTTCAGGTTTCAGGGTTTCTTGTTTCCCGATGTCAAGAGTTCCTTGTCCTCTCGAACTCTCGATCTCCAATTTGCTGATGCACTCCTTTCTGCCTTAGCCCCTCCTGGCTATGCCCCTGGTCCATATGACTAGTCCTCATAAGACCCCAGCCTTATCTCCTTTCGGCGCTTCGCGACCCAAGTGCTCAACCTCCTGTCCCCTGGATTCAAGAAACACCGATATGTCAAATCCCGATGGGTGATTTCCCGGTCTTCTCCCCTTTCACAATTTCAGACTTTTGGATGCTGAAATGCATGGACTTCTTGTCCACGGGATCCCTGATATCCTGATGTGACATCATCTAGGCCCACAACACGGAGTTCTCACCTTTCGTTCTTTTGCCACTTATAAAGTCAAAAGAACTTCCTCCTCTAACCCCTGATGTCCGAGTCCCCGATGAGGGTAATCTTGCCACACATGTCTACTCCCAAACGAACGGCTCAGACTTGTATTGGGGTTTTCACCGTGATCTTCCCTGATCTCCTGCCCACGGGATCTCCGATTTCCCGATTCCCGTAATGCCGATAAATAGATTTCCTTTCGGGAAATCCCCGAAATGCTTAGACCTTCGCCACGCATCCTCCTATGACAGATGGTCCTGATCGCTTCTCGCGATTTCGGGACTTTCGCTACCAATTGCCCGACTTCTCGACCTCGAGAACTCCGATATCCCAAGTGCCGATATCCCGATGCCTTTCGGGACTTTTTCACCCACTTCTCTGTGCTAAGGGTTAAACCATGTGCAACTCCTTGCCGATCCAATGACTGACAGGTATTTTGATCAGATCTAACGATGCTGATCATTTCTTCTTGTGCGCTCGCTCTGGTGCTCCCTGGACATGAAATCTTCAATGGTCCAGATTTCTTCAAAATCTGAATGGACGGCTAATGTGCCTCCTCCTAAGATCTGGCACTTCTTCCTGCACTTGGGAAGATTTCCCATATCCAAAAGGCCTCGACCCTTTGTCTTCTTTCTTCTGCGAGCTCCCAAATCTTGAGCTTCCCCGTGCGCCTGAAAGCGTTAACTCTTCCTGAGATTTTTCTTCAAGTCCTTGAAGATTCTGATGTTTGCACTCCTTGCAGAGTTCTTGCATGCAAAGTGTTATCTCTTCTAAGCTTCTGTAAGTACTCAGACCCCTTAAAGGATTTTTCCCTTCTTCCTCCTTCCATAGACGGAGAATATTTGGATGCCCTCTTGGCAAATCCTCTTGCTCAAGCAACCTCTTGTTGAGTCCTTTAGGGTGTTCAACAACCTTGTGAAGATCCCTCAGTGGACTCTTCCTTCAAAATCACCGAACTCAAAGAGTTCTCTTTTCTTGTGCTTTTCTTCACAATGTCTCAATGCCCACCTGGAAAAGTTTCCTCTCACATAATGTCTAGCAATTATGTCCTCTGTGTAGTCCTTGCACCTGCTTAATGCCCACTTGGCAGAGCTCTTCAGAATCCGCAGTGACTTTGGTTCTTCTGTCTGAACTCACAACAGAGTTCGTCTTCAGCACCCTGTGCCTATGCTCAATGCCCACTTGGCAGAGCTCTATAGAACTCTGAGCAGAGTTTATGTCTGCAACTGTGTCTCTCATACACAGGCTTACCTCCTGAGGTGTTCAACAACCTCAAATATTTTCTCCTGAGTTGATGATTTCAGTTGTGTGCCCACCTGGCACGTCTTTGTCTGAATCCACGGAGTTCAGAAGTGCTTCAGTGCACTGGTATTCAGAGTCCGCAGTACTTTGTCATGCCCTCTTGACATGAAACCTCAAAGACCTCTCAAGTCTGAAACCCAAAAAAACTCCTGCAAATGAAAACCTACAGTATACATCTACAACATACACTCATATCATATGAAGAACACTCACAATAATTCATTTAACACATTGTCATGCAGGAAAAGCTGCTATTTGTGTTAAATATGGCAAATGCCTATATTTAAAAGGTGTTCCTGATCTTAGCCTGAAACAAGGTCTTGGATCCCTCTCTGCTGCTCTCTACTCGCAGACTCTCTCCTATGCTCACACACACTTCTCTTTTCTCACCCTCCTAAAGGAGATACTAAAATCTCTTTTACCTGAGGGGGCTCTTCGAGAGCTTCCCTCTAAATCTCACCTACCCTATTCAATTACATTGAATGGGATGTCTAGTCCATAATCGGATCTAGATCTCATCCTTACAAACATTAAAGGCCTATCTACTCTATGCTTGCACAAAGGCATGACTCTATGGCTCAACAGCCTAAACATTTAATTTACATTCAATTCAAAATAGGAAATGAGGGCTGCACCTCTCTTCCTCCTTGAATGCATGCGTATGACGTGGATGGATGACATGGAGAGATGCTCCTGCATCATACTCCTCAGCTGCAAAATCATGAGCTCCTACTCATGAGCTTCCCATCTCAGCTGTTGAAATCCTCGTGGATCCCAAATCATTCTCTGGAGCTGTTCATCTGCTCCATTCTGTTGTTGTTGCTGTTGTGCTGCTGTTGTTGCTTCCTTTCTGCCTAGCTTCTCCTTGCTCGTAGTGTCTGTTAATCGTATCATCAGCTCCATGATCTCTTCGATCACTTCATCCAGCTTCTCCAGTGGCTGGCTCTGCTCATGCAGTCTCCTCAGCTGCAAAAAATTTCAGCACATGGGCAGATCACTGTGATCTCCCATGCTTTCTTCTTCATCTTCATCTGTGGCCTCAAGTTGCCACTCTGCTGTAGACTTCATCTCTATAGTCTCTTCCTGACTGAATTTTTGTCCAGTCACCTTCTCTGACAGCTCAACTTCTGCCAGTTCTCTTGCTGGCTCTGGATTGTTCAACCAATCCTCCAACATCTCTAGCTCCATCTCCCATGGAGTGATAAATCTGCCTGCCTGCTCTTTGGCTTCCTTTTCTGCTAGCTTCAGTGTTGCATCTTCTTTCTTTTCGTATTCCTGGCTGAAATCATTGAGCCATTCCTCGGAATGCTCCTCCTCCCTTTCTGCTTGGGCAACTTCCAAAGTCTGCTCCAATTCTCTTTCCCTGACAGTCTCTGTTGGTTGTCATTCGACTGTTGCTACATCTGCAACACAAATTTTTGCCTCCTCTCAGACAAATGGTAGGAATATCTAAATTTCCCCAATCATCATAAGGTTTCCCATATCTTCCTCCTTTGTCAGCTGCATCTGTTGATCTAAATCCACCTCTGAGCTTATCTACTCTGTCAGCTCCTCGGGCTAATCTAAACTCACCTTCTCATCCCTGCCCACCTGCCAATATGGGATTTTCCTGCTGATCTCCTGGAAGTCTATGGAATCAACTGATCCCATCTCTATTCCCTTGCCCACTTGGCAATTTGGAAACCTTTTTCTACCCTCCTGGTAGTCTATGATATCCCGCAGCGATCTCATTTCATTGCCCAGCTGGAAATGTGAAATTCCTTGTGTCCTCATGACAGTCTCTGAGATACCGCAATGATCTCAACTCCTTGCCCACCTAGCAATCTAGAATTTCTACTCTGCCCTCCTGGCAGTTCTTGAGATCTTCAACTGATCCCATTTTATCCTCTTCATCAAAAATGTCCCCAATCTCTGGTTCACATACCTGAACCATCTCCTCAGGTCTGTTGAGGTTTTCAACATACCTCAACCATCCTCTTAACAACCTACGTTGTCTTCTAGACATCAACTCCTTGACTGGCCATTTTATCTTCAGCTTCTTCATGGGCCATTCATATACCCATCTCGGCTTTGCTTTCTGCTGCATCTTCAATGCAAGATTTTCTATTTCTTTCTTTATATCAATGAGCTCTTCATCTATATCTTTTTGGCTCCATAGCTCTAAGATTTTCCTTCCAGCATATTTATGGACTTCAATAGCCATCTTGTTGTATATCTTCCCTCCTGGAAAATCTGTTGCTGTCACTCTTGCAACCCCGAGTGCTCATCTTCTCCTATAGTCCTCCTGACTGTCTTCTTGATTGTTGCCTACTTGCAAACAACCATCTACAGAGTCTCCAGCACTCTGTCTTCTTTTACCTTCTTCCTCTAATTGAAATATAAAAACAGAGTTCTAGCTTTGATACCAACTGACGCGTATCAAAGTGCTCTTTTTTCTCCTCCTGCCTTTCCTTGCCCAAAATATATAGACAAGAATCAGGCTTTGATACCAACTAATGACAGCCGTCTCCTACGTCCGCCCACAGGATTGATCAATCAGTTCATGAGACGAAGCGGCTCTTTCGATTCCCTTCTAGAATATCTAATGAAAACCTGATCCATAGGTCCTTCTGGTCACCCACACGGCTCTATGCATTTAACCATGAGTCCTCCGATGTAATTTTGGGTTTCGGGGTTTCTTGTTTCCCGATGTCAAGAGTTCCTTGTCCTCCTGAACTCCCGATCTCCGATTTGTCGATGCGCTCCTTTCTTCCTTAGCCCCTCCTGGCTATGCCCCTATTCCATATGACTAGTCCTCATAAGACCGCAACCTTATCTCCTTTCAGCGCTTCGCGACCCAAATGCTCAACCTCCTGTCCCCTAGATTCACGAAACACCAATATGTGAAATCTCGATGGGCGATTTCCCGGTATTCTCCCCTTTCATGATTTCAGACTTTTGGATGCCGAAATGCACAGACTTCTTGTCCACGGGATCCCCGATATCCCAATGTGATGTCAGCTAGGCCCACAACACAGAGATCTCGCCTTTCATGCTTTCTCCACTTATGAAGTCAAAAGGACTTCCTCCTCTAACCCTCGATGTCCAAGTCCCCAATGAGGGTAATCTCGCGACACGCGTCCGCTCCCAAATGAACGACTCAGACTTGTATCGGGGTTTTCACCATGATCTTCCCTGATCTCCTGCCCACGGGATCTCCGATTTCCCGATTCCCGTAATGCCGATAAATGGCTTTCCTTTCGGGAAATCCCCCGAACGCTTAGACCTTCGCCACACATCCTCCTATGACCGACAATCCTGATCACTTCTCGCGATTTCGGGACTTTCGCTACCAATTGTCCGACTTCTTGACCTCGAGAACTCCAATATCTCGAGTGTCGATATCCTGATGCCTTTTGGGACTTTTGCACCCACTTCTCTGCGCTAAGGGTTAAACCATACACAACTCCTTATCGATCCAACGACTGATGAGTATTTTGATAAGATCTGACGGTGCTGATCGTTTCTTCTTGTGCGCTCACTCTGGTGCTCCCTGGATGTGAAATATTCAATGGTCCAAATTTCTTCGCAATCTGAATGGATGGCTAATGTGCCTCCTCCTAATCTCTGGCACTTCTTCCTGCACTTGGGAATATTTCCCGTATCCAAAAGGCCTCGATCCTTTGTCTTCTTTCCTCTGCAAGCTCCCGAATCTTGAGCTTCGTCGCGCGCCTGAAAGCGTTAACACTTCCTAAGATTTTTCTTCAAGTCCTTGAAGATTTTGACGTCTTCACTCCTTGCAGAGTTCTTGCACACAAAGTGCTATCTCTTCTAAGCTTCTGTAAGTACTTAGACCCCTTAAGGGATTTTTCCCTTCTTTTTCCTTCCACAGATGGAGAATATTTGGATGCCCTCCTGGCAAATACTCTTGCTCAAGCAACCTCTTGCTGAGTCCTTCGGTGTGTTCAACAACCCTGTGAAGATCCCTCAGTGGACTCTTCCTTCAAAATCACTAAACTCAAAGAGTTCTCTTCTCTTGTGCCTACCTGCACAATGTCTCAATGCCCACCTGGCAGAGTTTCCTCTTACAGAACGTCTAGCAATTTTTTCCTCTGTGTACTCCTTGCACCTACTCAATGCCCACTTGGCGGAGCTCTTCAGAATCCTTAGTGACTCTGGTTCTTCTGTCTGAACTCACAACAGAGTTCTTCTTCAGTACCCTGTGCCTGTGCTCAATGCCCACTTGGCAGAGCTCTACAGAAATCCCATTAGAGTTTCTATCTGCAACAATGTCTCTCATACACAGCCTTGCCTCCTGAGGTGTTCAACAACCTCAAATATTTTCTCTTAAGTTGATGATTTCAGCTGTGTGCCCACCTGACACGTCTTTGTCCGAATCCCTAGAGTTCAGAAGTGCTTCAGTGCACTGGTATTCAGAGTCTGCAGTACTCTGTCATGCCCTCTTGACATGAAACCTCAAAGACCTCTCAAGTCTGAAACCCAAAAAAACTCCTGCAAATGAAAACCTATAGTATACATCTACAACATACATTGATATCATATGAAGAACACTCACAGACATTCATTTAACACATAGTCATGCAGGAAAAGCTGCTATTTGTATTAAATATGGAAAACGCCTGTATTTACAAGGTGTTCCTGAGCTTGGCCTGAAAGAAGGTCTCGGCTCCCTCTCTTCTACTCTCTTCTCGCAAACTCTCTCCTATGCTCACACACACTTCCCTTTTCTCACCCTCCTAAATGAGATACTAAAATCTCTTTTACCTTAGGGGGCTCTTCGAGCGCTTCCCTCCAGATCTCACCTACCCTATTCAATTACATTGAATGGGTTGTCTAGTCCAGAATCGGATCTATATCTCAACCTTACAAACATTAAAGGCCTATCTACTCTACGCCTGCACAAAGGCACAGCTCTATGGCTCAACAGCCTAAACATTTAATTTACATTCAATTCAAAATAGGAAATGAGGGTTGCACCTCTCTTCCTCCTTGAATGCACGCACTTGATGTGGCTAGCTGGCTGGCTGGCTGATGTGGAGAGATGCTCCTGCATCACTTAACCTTGGAGAGTTTGTCAACAGGGCCAACCTATACATCACGACATTAGGATCTTATGACGTCGTGATTGGTATGGACTGGTTGGAATCGCATGTGGTGATACTCAATTGTAAGATGAAATGGATGAGCTTGGTCGATGATGAGGGACAATTATGTGTGATTGTAGGATGTAACCAAGGAGTTTCCCTAAGGTTCATCTCTTCCTTGCAGTTACAGAAGAGCATGTGCAAGGGATGTAAGATTTATGCGATCCTTGTGTTAAACGATAAGGGAGTAGCAGAAGGTCTAGAACACCTTCCTTTGGTGAGAGAGTTTGTGGACATCTTCCTAGAGGAGTTACCTGGGATGCCGCTAGAGAGGGAATTGGAGTTTACCATACAACTGAAACCAAGGACTGAACTGATAGCGAGAATGTCTTATCGTATGTCAACCCCAGAGTTATAGAACTTGAGAATGCAACTGAAGGAGTTGTTGGACATGGGACTTATATGTCCGAGTGTGGCACCATGGGTTGCACCTGTTATTTTCATACGAAAGAAGGATGGTTCATGGATACTATGCATTGACTACCATCAATTGAACAAGGAAACGATCAAGAATCATTATCTGTTGTCGAGGATTGATGATCTGTTCGATCAAATGAAGGGTGTGATGGTGTTTTCAAAGATCGATTTGCGATCAGGCTATCACCAGTTACATATCAAGGAGGATGATTTCCCTAAGACCGCCTTTAAGATGAGGTTTGGACATTACAAGTTGACTATTTTACCATTTGGATTGACAAAAACCTCAAGGGCATTTATGAGTTTGATGAATGGGGTTTTCTGTGAGTACTTGGACCAGTTCGTCCAAGTATTCATTCACGATATTTTGATTTACTCTGGGACGATGGAGGAGCATGAAAAGCACTTTCACTTGGTACTACATTGTGTGCTAGAGTATAAATTGTATGGGAAGTTGTCTAAATGCTCGTTTTATCAATCAAAGATTCACTACTTAGGGCATGTCATCTCCGACGAAGGTATCAAAATGGATCCAGCAAAGTTCGATGCTATTATGGAATGTCCTGCACCTACAAATGTCCCAAAAGTATGTATCTTCATGGGTTTAGTAGGATATTATCGATGGTTCATTGAGGGATTTTCGAAGATAGCAAATCCGATCACGGAATTGCAGAATAAGAACAAGAATTTTGTTTGGACTGAGAAATGTGCCGAAGTGTTTCGGAGGCTCAAGGAGCTGTTGAAAATGACATCGATACTAAAGGTCCCTAACATGGATGCGAACTTTTTGGTATGCACTGACGCATCCAAGGAAGGCTTAGGAGGAGTCTTGATGCAAGACAATCGAATGATCGCTTACATCTCGAGGAAACTGAGAAGGCATGAGGAGAACTATGCGACGCATGATTTGGAGTTGTTATCCATTGCATATGCCTTGAACTTTTGTAGACACTAACTTTTTGGATGAAAATTTAAACTAAATACAGACCACTGTGGACTACAACACATATTTACGCAAAGTGACCTGAATGCGCGACAACGGTGTTGGTCAGAATTTTGTAGTGAGTATGATTTCGATATTACTTACATAAAAGGAATAGTGAACCGACTGGTAGATGCACTGAGTCAGAGACCACGCATATTTTCGGTGTTGTCGCCTCAGATGAATCTATGTGAAAATATTATAACTTTACAATGCGACAATGACCGGTACAAAGAGGTCAAGGATTTTATCGGACAAAACACAATGATCATACCAAGATTTGAAGGATTTATGTTTGACGAAGATGGACTAATGAGGTTTAAAAATCAGATTTACATACCATCGAACGATGAGTTGAGGACTTTGATCCTAAACGAGGCTCATAGAGAAGTATACATGGCTCACCTCGGAGTCACGAAGATGAGGGCAGACCTTAAACCCTTATTCTTCTAGAAGAGAATGAAGGCAGACATAATTAACTATGTGGCCAAATGTCTAGAATGTCAATAGGTAAAAGCTGAACATATAAATCCAACAGGATTACTACAACCACACGCTATTCCAGAATCAAAATGGGAGGGAATTTCAATGGATTTCATTGCTTGTTTGCCATTGATGGCAAGGAGACACGACTCGATTTTTGTGGTAGTCGACACTCTGATGAAGAGTGCTCATTTTATTCCTGTACGTATGACGTATCAAGCACCTGACATAGCTATAGTTTTCATTAGTGAGATTGTGAGGCTGCATGGTGTACCTAAGAGGATTATATCTGATTGAGGATCGATGTTTACTGGATGATTTTGGACTAGTTTCCAAGAGGCCTTGGGAACCTAACTTAACTTTAGTATTTCCTATCACCTGGAGACTGATGGGTAGACTGAACAAACAAACCAAATATTGGAAGACATTTTGCACATGTACGTGATGGAACATCAAAAACGTTGGGAATAATTCTTGCCACTCGTAGAATTTTATTATAACAACAGTTACCAAAGCACCACTAAGATGGCACCTTTCAAGTTTCTTTATGGGAGAACATGTCAGACACCTTTGAGTTTGGATAAGATTGAGGATAGGGTCCTCGTGGGACCAGAAGTGATCCAACAAATGGAATATCAAATGAAAACAATAAGACAAAGGATCAAAGAAGCACAGGATCAACAAAAGAGTTATGTCGATGTGCACCATGTCGAACGTAGTTATGAAGTTGGGGATCAAGTCTTCTTATGGGTAAAACTGCATAAGAGTTCGATCAAGTTTGGAAAGGGAGATAAAATATCCCCTAGGTTCATGGGACCCTTCGAGACTATGGAGAGGAAGGGGCATGTGGCCTATTGACTTGTCTTGCCTGATTATTTGTGGGGCATGCACGTTGGTTTTTATGTTTCTGTTTTGAGACATTATATTATTGATCCTACACATGTTATTGACATGAGTTCCTTGCAGGTATCGGATGAGGGGGATCTCATGGATAATCCTATCCACATGTTGGATCATCGCATTCGATAACTACGATGTCGAACAAATAGAACAGGTCAAGGTGCAGTGGGACAACTATAGTCCGCAATCAGCGACCTCGGAGGACTCATTTGATATGTGCCAACAGTTTCAATTTTTGTTTGATAGATAAACTTGTCAAACTGTGATACACATTTTTGTTTCGTCACTTATATACTATGAAACTTCGGGAGGAATTTTAGACCAAGACAGGGTGTATGTAACATCCCTCTCTTACGTGCACTGAGCAAACTTATTCTTTGAGGACACTTGCTTGCAAGTGATCCAGATTATATTACTATTGGGAATTTGATCATGATTATGAGGCATTATGGATATGATGACATTTTATTTTGATGTATTATTATAGATAGGTGTTATTGACTCAGTTCTCCTGAGCGTGTAGGATTTTGGACCTCAAGGATGTAGAGGCATCGATGAAACCCTTGGACTCTAGATCGAGTCAGCGAGTGGAATATTGGGTTTTGATTGTTGTATATATGATATTTGTGCATATGATTAGATGTTATGATTATGGATATTATTTTTGACATGATTCCTTCATGATGCAGGTTGACGATAGCTTGCCAACTAGACTCACATGAGGAGTAGAGGGGTCACGCACGACTACTAGAGACATTGAGGGAGAGGTGTGGACAACAAGCCTGCCACAATATACTAACACTCTTGTCATGGCTCGAACTGTAGGTTAATGACCACCTAGTTCGAGGAGACCCACGATGCCATGAGGGAAGACTGCGATAGTCACTCACGATGATTCTAAGGGGTGCATAATAAGGAAGGGGCCTTATTCCTTAGAGACACGTAGTCTCCCACAAGATCACCTGGCGGATTATTAACTCCAGGGGTTTTTGATGTCTACCAAGTCAATCAAGTGGCGAGTGGCACCCTTGGAGCAGGAAGTACGTCCTGAAGGGAACTTTGTGCAAGAAAAATAGAAAGAGGTGAGTGGCACACTTGTAGCACGTAGTGCGTCCTGAAGGGCAATTTGTGCAAGAAAAATGAAAAGAGGCGAGTCGCACCCCTGGAGTACGTAGTTCATCTTGAAGGGCATTTCGCGCAAGGGAAACCAAATGAGGCGAGTGGCACCCTTGGATCACCTAGTGCATCCTGAAGGGAATGTCGCATTGTTAACTAATAAGTGAATAAACCTAGATGGCCTTAGAATGAATATTGTGATAAGAAATATTTAAAAACAGATTCCCTAATAAAATGTCGCCCATCCTAGGAAAATAAAATCTAAGTCTGAGTGATACTTGTGGTATATATATATATAATACTAATAATCATCATTAAACATGTGACGAGAAGGTGGTAAGAAAATCAATTAATTTATAAAATCAAATTACCTTGGGGGATTACTTTTTAACAGAAAGGGAAATAATTGTTTTGTTACTTATGGTAATTAAAAAGTTATTAATTAAAAAGAAAAAGGGGAAAAAGGTAATTTCCTACACTTGCTAATTAGAGTTTTAGATAAAAAAAGAAAGAGGGAAATTTAAAAGAAATAGGAAACTAAGGGAAAAAGGGGAAACATAAAGAAAAAGGGAAACATAAGGAAAAAGCAGAATGACTAACTTGGCAAGGAATCTTGCCTTTAATAAATTTCTAAATTGAACTCAACTAGTAAATTAGTAAGGGGGTAAGTCATTAAAATTTGTAAGGGAATATTGGGACACCTAGGAGTGATTCTAGGAATGCTTTTAGGTGGGTGAGGGAAATAGGAGTAATTAAATAATTAATGAAATTAATTTCTGCTGCAACGAAGGGGATGGATGACACATGTATGTGGAGGATTTTTCTGAATTAAATTTTTGAACATTAAATTAAATCAGAATTTGGGAAAGAAATGACTTAGAAATTCTATATAAAGGAGGGAGGAGGATGAGGATGGATCTCTTCTATTATGCATAACGTTACGCTGCAAAATTTTAGACTTGACTGACTTATCTTGTGGGAGTTGGGATACCCATCTCGGTGAGGAGTGGTACCTCGGCCTTGCAAGGCGAGATGGAAGCTAGTTGTTCTCTGGTTTAGTGTTCGTGGCCCCTTTGCGGCTTAGGGGGATAAGGGGGAAGAAGAGTACCCCTAGTGTTGGTTGGGAGGTACCAGTGAAGTCTCATCGATCGACAAGCGGAAGCTGCATGTAGCGCACAAGACAACGATTCGGAGTAGGCGACTTGGGCTACAATATGCTTTCTTGTATTCTGCATGGTATATTATTATAGACCTTACACTTTCATTTATGTAAAGAAGGTGTTGGACTTAGAATTTTAATTGAGAACTTAATTTCCCCCTTAGCCTTAAGCTCATTTCTTGACTTGATTCTCTTGCCTCTCGTTCCCTGAATGTTGTGACTTTCCTATTGGTTTTGATTTATTGTGAAGAGTTGTTCTTTACTTCGTCCTCATCCCTAGACCACTAGTCCATGCCTGAGTAGTCGACCAGGATCCGAATCGATGGTCGTCACTTCGGTGTTAATAGACCTATAGATCCTAAAGCCCTGCTTTTTTGTGTGTGGATGATAAGCGAAGGATGTTTCAGCCCAACTATCTACCCCTTTTTCTTGTTCTTGTTTGATTGAGGGTATTTTCACCTTCTTGCATTGAGAAATTCTACCATTATTATCAATCCTTTCCGCAAACTGTTGATTACCCCTGTGTTTTTAACTCCACGTCGTCAAATTTTTAACTCTGTGTTTTACCATTTTATAGTTAGCATTTTTCCCCCTCATTGGACTGTGACCTTTCCATGCTTTAGACTGCGATCTTACCCTTCTAGAATGTAAATTTTATTTCACGTTGTTAGCATTATCAGTTATCATTTTTGTCGTCATTTTCAGTTGGTTTTATATTTGCATTCTATTTAATGGCAGCGTTATCAGTTTTTTACAGTGTTTTTAGTAACCCATTTAATGGCTTATTTTGTACCCAACAGACACATAAACTTAATACCCTTAGCATTGGAAGTTTAGAACATCTTCAGCCTGAGCTCAACCCTTTCTAGTTTGTGTTTTCATCTTTGTATAACCTACACTTTCAATGCGCATTTAAGCAATGAGAGATACATCATTTGGATGCGTTCTTGTTCTGACCCCAATTCCAACGAGCTTTTTATTTACACCTCTGTGTTTACGAACCCTTTCTAGCAAACTCGTGGTCGTGGCCCTTTTACTGTAGATTTTGTGGAGTTAAACTCTCCTTCGATTTGACTGTTTACACAAGATTGTTTTTGGACAACCGTTTGTATTTCTAAATATTAGACAGCCTGCGTTCATTGTGTTATAACCCTGTAATTTATAGGATCAACTGTTGATTGTAATTTTGTTCCTTTAGTTTTTTTGACCTGCATATATTGTTGCATTCTAAAAAAAGAAAGAAAAGAAAAAAGAAAAAAGAAAGAAAAGAAAAAAAAAAAAATTAGAAAAATGAAAAGAGGACATAAAAGAAAAAGGATAAAGCCCCATGAATTGATAATGACTTGATCCATACAGTTTAAACATGGCCAAGTATTTTAAATTTAAGTATTTAGTATTAGTGAATAAGCTTGGCTATATTGTCTAATCTTAGGCAAGTAAATTAGGTTAGCTAGTGAATAAATTTGACCAAACAGTCTAATCTTGGTCAAATAACCCCAGGGTAGAGTATTTTCTTAGCCCAATAGTTTAAGCTGGGCTAAAGGTGAAAATGAGTAGGTTAGGACATAGGTTAGTTAGTTTCTCTTTAATAAAATGTGTAAGATGATCAATGAAAAATGCATGATTTTGATGGTGAAATGTTTTTCCAACCCTATGGTGACAAAGAAAGGGAGGAAGTGCACGAAACCCATAAAAATATCATTAAGCGTAAGTTTGGCCTCATACACTGAAATGCACCCTGGAGATTAAAGATCGGGCCTAGATCTACGATTAAGCTTTCGGCACTGAAATCTATGACTCTGATGAGTTTTCGAACCCCCCCGACCATTCTACCTTTAACGATGGGGGGGGTGTCCGAAAAGGTGATTAAAGTGTGCAATCATATCTATGGTCATCCCACCAGTGCGCAAACGGACAATCGACAGGAGATTCCAGACCCCCCGAACGTTCTACCTTTAACAGTGGGGGGGGGTTCCGACATGATGGTTAAAGAACGCACTCGAAATAACGATTGATCTAGATTTGATCATATCAACGGTCAGCAAGAGATCCCGTACCCCCCCTAACTTTCTACTTTTAACAGCGGGGGGCGGTCCGAAATGAAGCAGTGTACAGGGGGGCCCCATCCCTACATGGCATCATTTCATCACATCTTACCTCCACACTCCAAACATTTACTGCTTACCATTTTTCCAACTCACTACGATCATCCAGAGATGTCACATCCCTAAAGAACCCTTTGTAAGTTCCATTTCATGACCTCGTCAGCATGTCCCATCCATCTAACCGTTACGGGTCATATTTTTCTGATTCATCCTCCAATCACCATTCTGCACGTCAACTAAGTACACATGTCAGACGTCTTTCACCCTTCCCTCTCTCGCTCTAAAGGACCCATTAACCATTTATTACTGGGCACATACCCGTTGTTCACCTGAACTGCCCTTTTTCACCCAATGGACACCCCTTCACTAAATTCCAACCCCGTTTCGGTCATTCGCACTTCACTCACACTCCCTACCTATCAGAGACTCATTTTACTTCACCTCTGCAACATCTCATCCCACCATAGCTTTTTCCTACTAACATGTGTTTAGTGTGCAGGTACCAGTGGAAAATCAATGGCGCCCAAAAGTAAAAATCCAAATATGGAGGAAAATCCTTTTCTCCACCTCCTGTCGATCTCGACCGGATCCCATTAGAGAACAAAGACTATTTAATCTCAAAAACCAAGTCGGAATTCAACTTTGTCGAGCTACATTTGTGTCTTAAAGACACCTTCTTCGATAAGATCAATAAGATTGGGCTCTGGGAGTCAAGTTTCCCTCTGTATCATTTTCCCCAAGTCCATCATTTTCCCAAATTCACCCTCAAATGCCAAGCGCACTACCTCCCTGATCAAAGAGCCATAATATCTTCGTCTGGAGAAACCTTTTTCCTTATTACGCCCGAAGCCATTGATAAAATGATGCAGGTGCCCAGAGCCAAACCCCGTTCTCCCCTCACCATTGAAATATTAATCAAAATGTATCAGAACCTGTCTTTTCCCCAAAGATCACAAATCTTTGAGTTGTTCCTCCCACAAGATTCCCGATTTCCTAAGAAGAATCTTCCTTATCATTCCTCGGTATTTTTTGAAAAGGGAAATCAAATTATCTCAAAACTGTGTTGTTTGCTCGGTTATTTCTTAGACGAATGGGTAGATGAACCTATCCTAGGTTTCCTGTCCATTTTCTCTTTTGAAGAGAAAGTCGCCACCTAGTTTGATTTCAGCGGTTTTTCGACTGAAAACCTGCATGGGAAATTGACAAATTTCCCTACAGAAGGCATGTTCTAGTATTCTTAAATACTTGCCTACATGTTTATGTTCTTTTAGGCAAACAGATTTCCTTTCCTCATGCATAAAATGGACAAGGATGGAAAACCACAAGCAATAACTTTATGGACGTCGTTTCTCAAAAGAAACTCCATTGAATTTAGTTGAAAACAGTTCATCAAGTTGTTTTATCACCCAGTAGTAAGCATGCTAAGTGGAAGACCAGAACCAAGGATAAACAAGGATATCCAAAGAGTTCTACACCTTTCAGATCTCGCAAAGACTCGGGACTGGTTCCTATATCAGAATCACACAGAGATCAGAGTGTATGGGTGTGAAATAGCTCCATATAAACTGCAAAAGTATGTGCATGTTTGAATATTTTCACTAGAGTATATTCATCAGATGATAAATTCAGATGACATTCATTTTGTGTCTCTGAAGAAAAAACAACAAATGAGGATTAAAGGGCAAATAGGACCGTTTATCTGCAACAGTCGAGTTGCCGGGGAAGAAACAAATAAACTATTAAAGGAAATGAAATTCAGCACCAGTTTAATTTGGCGTTATGATCCGAGTGGGATCATTGTAGATATGAGATCCAAAAACAAAAGTTCACCTTATGCTCACACCCTCAAACTAGAAATTGAAAAGTATGTGAACCAGACAGAGTGGGAGGAAAATACTTTGGTAGATACTAAAAAGTAGGAGGCTCCTTCAGTAACTTTTTCACAGACTACCACTCCATAGATACCAAAGGAAAAAAGGCCAATAAAGGATTCCTCTCCTTCAATCACTGAGGTATCAACAAAAGATATTCAGGTATATAACAAAAGACCCAAAACCACTCATGCTATTCACAAGTTTGGTGACGAAGAGCCTTACTCTGCCAAAGTGTTTGAGGGAAAACATCAGGTGGTGTCCACTCCTTATTCAAAGAAGAAAATGGATATAGTTGTGACCACCCAAACTCCACAAGGATCTGTACCTCTGACCATTTTCGAAAAATATGACATGATAAAAAAGAAGAACCATATGCTGACCAACAACACTTATGCTCAGTTCTGGAAGAAAACCTCCACAGCCCAACACAAACTGTTGTTATCTTTTGACACAAAGAAAGGAAGAATATATCTGACATTTATGGAAGCACAGGTACCTCAAACCAAAGACATCACTGACTACAAAAGGTCAACTATGGTTTTTGACACCAAACAAGTCCATCCAGCTGACCAGATGGATTTTCACAGACAGACTGGAGAAAAGGTTTTCTCCACATTGGCGCATGATTCCTCTACAACAACAAAGTTACAGGTATCTCTAAACAATGTTCAGACCCAATTGAATTTGGAAAATATATCCTCTTTTGTGAAGGATAATAGAATAAAATCCTTATAGGAGTTGGTGCTCAAGATTGGGTATGATACCTCAAATGTAAAAGCAACATATGATATGATAAAGAAAAAGAATGTTGACATTGCATCTCTGAGAAAACAACTGAAATTGCCACCAACAGAGGATTCACAAGCTAAAGGAATAGTTGAGGCAGAAGACGAGAAAGAGGAATTGTTGAAGCTAATCATGCAGCAGAATGCACAAATAGAGGAAATGGAGGCAGAATTGGAAAGGTTATTGAAAGAGAAGGAACAATCAACCCCAATGGAAGTCATTCCATTGAGTGTAGTTCCCATTGCGGAAATCAGTACAACAGTTGTGCCAACGACCACTATAGAATAAATTCCATCGGCAACTCCATTGACAGCACTGGGAAAGACTGTGGAGCTAGCAAAGTCCATGGAGAAGATGACTCTGTAAGGAATAGATATCAATAGGATGAAAATGGAGGTTGAAAGCCTCCAAGAACTCAAATCTTCTTTTCAAACATGATACAATGTTGAGAGACAAGCATCGGAAAATCTTAAGAAGGAAATACAACAACTCCAAAGACAAACAATGGCAGGGAAGACATTAGCAGAGGCTAAGGAAAATATCTAGACAGACATCTCCAATTCCATAAATGAGATTTGGCCCATGGTGAAAATCATGTTCGAGCAACATGATCTGGTGCTAAAGAGTAGGAAGGCCATCGATAGGATAAGAAGAGAGATGGATGAAATGCCCTCGAAAGATAACGAGATCATCAAGTTTTTGAATTCAAATACCAAGGAAGAGCTTGAAGAACTGAAAGATGAAGACAAAATAGAAACTATCCTTGAAGTAAAAAGAGTTTTGACCAAAAGAGGATTAATGTTGCAATTGGAGGAGAAAGCTCAGAACATGGACATTGGAGTTCAGAGATTTTTTAATAAGCTTGAGGCCTTACAAAAAAAGTACCTTCCTGGCCTACTTGTCCTAAATGATAAATTGATGACTTTATCTGATTATAAACAAAATATTGCCACCATGGCCAAAGACAGTTCCAAGTTTTCATGGATACAGGGAAGCATCACAGGAAAATCATTCTTGGAAACCTTGGAGCCTTACCTCAACATACAACACGAAATCAAGTACATTTTCCTCACTAAGATGAATTTTTCTAAGTACAACGAGATGGATGAAATCTACCGTCGGCTATTGAAGGTTACCATCCCAAGCACACAAAGATGGGATGAGCTGTGTGAATTGATTGAGTAAAGGTAAAAGTCTCGTCCAATTCAACTTCCAGCATAGTCAATGTCATGTGAATGACTCACCAACAGTCTTCCCCAAAATCATCACGAGAGATTCGACACATCATCATCAGTTACTATATTTCTGCATCTTGTTATCTAGTTAGTTAGATTCATATTCTTCCACATCCTGATCATTAATGATAGGGTCGTTTGTAATTTTGATTATAAATATTTCAAACTTAGAAGTAATGAGGGTTGATCCTTATGCCCAAGAAAGATGTAATCTCTATAATTTTTATCAAGAGGTTATTCCAGTAATACAAAGAGATGTTTCACAAGATTCCTGTGTGTTATCTGTTGGTGAAGTTTCCTCTGTCTTCGTAAAAAGTTTTTCTTTCTCAGTTATCATATTGTTTTTCTAATCTAATATTTAAAAGAAGTTAAAGTTGCAGAATTTTCCATTGTGTACTCTGTTCTTAATCTTTTATAGATTTAAATGTTTTCCTTCTAATGTTATAACAAAGAAATTATTAAATTCTTTTTTTTTCTAACTGATATCTCACCTTTTTCAGCAATACATAATTTTATTCCGAAAGATTACAATAGTTGCACTATCTCGTCCTGTAAAATGAATCTTATAAAAACTGTCCTTTGTCTTGTATTTTATAAAACAGACCCCATAGCCCAACGAAAGCGTAAGTGACATTCAACCATTTTATTAAAAAACAATACAAACAACTCAGTTCTATTTTTTTTTAACTAACCTAAGATCTGAAAATCCAAACAAATCTAAATCTTACAGAGAGATCCCTCTCTGAAACTAGTAGGGCTAGCTCCCAGTTTCGAAGTGGTTGGTTAAGGTTACCTCTGATAAATTTATTCTTTCCTCACAACAACCTCTATGAATTTACAGAGTGATAACATAAATGGCGACCATACTGGGGAAGAACTGAACAAACTTTCCACCCCTTCATTTCTTTCCCCTAGACAAAGATAACTTTATTTCTGAAAGAATCAAAAACCCTAAATATTATCTAGAAATAATGTTCAGAGGTTGTTAAAGTTTGTACATAATAGTTAAAAAACTCCAAAAAGAAGAATAAAATTAACAGTTTTGGCTCCCAAAAGAATTTTTACTAAATCTCATTCTGACCCAGAACCTGCAATAGCAATAGATAATCCTGAAAGATTACTCAAGAAGAGAAATACTGTAGAGATTTCAAGGAGTAACAACCCACTTCCAAGGTCCCTTTCCATCCTAGAGAAGTTATTTGTTCATACAGAACTTGAGTCTGATATATCCTTTCAACCAAATCTTTTCAGGACAAAGTCTGATAGTTTTGTCAGTAAAATGGTCTTAGATCAAACCATTTTTCAGCCCAGGACCCCTAAAATACTCTCTCCTAGAGTTGAAGTTGATCAATGTTTTCACCACGGGACTGATAATCTCGAAGACCTAGTTGTGAATCTTGGTCAAGCCTTAGACAAACTCCATCTTCAATAATCTGTCGAACTTCCTGTTTTAACTATTGCTACAATTTCTACTAAACCTAAACTAGGTCACTCCATTCCTCCAAGCCCTTCATCTTCTATAGCTTCAACCACTACCTCTCCTGTCACACAGGTTGTTGTTTAGCCTCCTCCACCAATCATGGCAGCAAGATATGCTCCATTGGTATTGGTTTCTCCTTTACATGACACGCCTCAAGATTATCAAACCAGACTCCCGCAATTTGATAATACTGGTCCCTTGAGTGCACAACATGTTGACAAAATGAATGATTACTTTGACCTACAGAAGTAGATGAAGCTGATGTGCAGATGATATTATTTGCACAAAGTCTGACTGGAGAAGTAAAAAATTGGTTCAAAACCTTACATGTTTCTACCATTAATGATATTGTTGTCTTTCATCGAACCTTCCTTGACAGGTGGGAGGTAAAGAAAAATCCTCTCTAGATTTTGTCAGAGTATGAGAACATCAGAAGGAACCAAGGAGAGACAGTGCAGGATTACTGCACTCGTTTCAACAATCTATACAATGCTATCCCTAGTGGTATCAAACAACCACAAGGTTTGGCATCAATAAAATTCCTTGATGGCTTTGACGCTGACATGTCATATCAGTTGAGGGAAAGAAACACAACAACTTTGGAAGACATGCAAAGAAGTTTCATCAGTGTGGAAGCAAATATTTTGGCCAGAAGGGCCAGGCAGAGAACATAAAAGAGGGTCACCATCAAAGAATAACCTTCTACTTCCTCATCAGATGCCAAATTAGATTTTTTGGCCAGAGCTATGGAGAAAATGATGGAGAGACTCACCATAACTGATAGGAACCCATCTAGGGAGAACCAAGCTGCCCCTCAAATTAGAAACCCAAACTTTAGAAGAAATCCACCTCAGATCAGGCAGAGAGATCAAAGAGATCAAAGGGAACAAAGGGGACCTGATCAGCAGATTAGACCACCTCTCCAGAAGAATTATGTTGATGACGGGGAGGAAGTAATTGAGGAGTTTGATGACACTCATATAAACCTAATGGGTGATCATGATCACGATCATGAATCCATTTTTCTCACCCAGGAAGAGCACAAAATCTTTCTCCTTTCACAAATAGAGGTAAATGAGGAAGCTGAGAAAATAGTAGAACAAGCCTTTGAGAATGCTATAATGGAGGTTCACAGGTAGTATAACTTTAGAAGCAAGAAGGAAAATGAGAACTTTTCGAAGAAGGATTCTCAAACCAAGAAAACCTCAGAAAACCCTCTCAAGAAATTCCTTGGGCGAAATGATGCTGAATCTCTTGCGCAAAAATGTCCAAAAATTATTAAAATAATAAGTCGGACTGAAGTTTCATCAACCATTCAAATAGGTGCACATGGCCACAAAGCTTCTACCAATAAATAAAAAGTACATACCTTAAAGAAAACCACCGCTCCTTTCAGACTTGAAGGGGAACTAGAAAAATTGAAGATTCCCATTCCCCTCTTCGAGCTGATGAACAAGAACGCTTACAGGTCTCAGGTGATAAAATATTTAAGCATCGAACCTGAGATAGGTACCAAATCTTTGAATGTTGAATATGTACACCACTTTGACACATTAAACCTTGCCGATGATCAACCTGAGTTCCTGTTTGATCCTGAAGTTGATGGTCAAACTGATAATGGTGTCATGGCCCCTTTTTACATCAGCCTAAACATCCATGATATGATATTACACAACGCTATGCTGGATTCGGGTGCCTCTCACAACCTATTGCCCAAAGTCATGATGGAAAAGTTGGGACTTGAGGTCAACAGACCCGACAAATATTTGCATTCTTTCGACTCCAGCAAAGTCAAATGTATAGGCCTAATTAAAGATTTATGCATCACCTTGGCTCAAATCCCAGCGAAAAGTATGATGATGGATATCGTCATCGCAGATATTTCCCCCAAGTATGGTATGGTGATATCAAGGTCTTGGGTATCTAAATTGAGAGGAACCCTACAGCTAGATATGTCTTACGCCACCATTCCAGTTTTCGGACAACAAAGAAGACTTTTCAGAGAGACACTAATGAAGTATATGGTCAATATCTAGGAAAAGCCACACAACTACCCACTGTACTCCGCACACTTTGATCTGGACTCTTTTATTCTATACAATGATGGTGACTTTGAAGAAAAAATCGCACAACTGGAGGATGATGCACCTGATCCGAAGGATGATAAAGAAGTTGTCGAAGTAAGAAACCCCATGATTGAAGAGAATGAGGAGTTGACAGCAGATTTCTGGAGCATGGACTTCGATGGTGTTGTGAGTAAAGAAGGAGTTGGAGCTGGAATTTGGTTGCATAACCACAGGTCAAAGTATTCCGAGAATCATTCCTACAAACTGAACTTCCAATGTACTAACAACATAGCCGAGTAAAAGGCTTTGATGCTCGGCCTGAAAATATTGAAGAAAGTTGGTGCCAAGCAGATAATGGTAAAGGGTGATTCTGAATTGATTATCAAGTAAATCAAAGGTGAGTATGCAGCAAAACATCCCAGACTTAGAGCCTATAAGAATGTTGTTTTAGATGCTCTTCAATGCTTTAATGAGATTGACTTGCAGGTAATGCCCAGGGAGCAAAATATACTTGCGGATGGGCTGGCTACATCAGCAGCTACCTGTAAGATCTCTTTTTGTCCCACTCGCAAGTACACAGTGGAGATGAAGTTCAGACCAACCATTCCTGACAACATCAGATATTGGTAGGTATTTGGACATGACGATCAAATCAAATATTTTCTACAATGTAAGAATGATTTCGAATGTACAAACATAGATTTAGAAAATGATGACAAATTTGTAAATAAATTTGTTTTTGAGAATGGTAGTGTAAATAAAATAGATGCTGAAGAATTCAATGAAAATGATATAGATTCTGATATTCTGCAGTTGAAAAATAATGTGTTACCTAGAGGTTTAGTTTTGTTGGAAGACTTGTTTGATTTTAACGATGTAGCCAAAAAATCGAAAATTGAAGCTAGTGGTAAAGAGGTTGAAGAGTGCAACATAGGAACATAAGAAAACCCCAAAATAATAAAACTGTCTAAATCTCTGCCACCAAAGAAAAAAAGAAACTACATTGAACTTTTTAAGAAATATATAGATGTTTTTTCCTGGGGCTATCGGGACTTAAAATCCTATGACACAAGTATCATACAACATCGGATTCCCATAAAAGAAGAACACAAACCTTTCAGACAGAAACTTAGGAGAATTAATCCCAAGTTACTTCCCTTGATAGAGAAAGAAATCAAAAAGATGTATGATGCAAAGATTATAGTTCCCTTGAGATTTTCCAAATGGGTTTCTAACCTAGTTTTGACCAGGAAGAAAACTGGCGAGATCAGACTTTGTATAGATTTCAGAAATCTAAACAAAGTCTCCCTCAAAGACAATTACGCTTTGCCCAAAATGGACCATATTTTAGAAAAGGTGGTTGGATCCCGTAGGATATCCTTACTAGATGGTTTCTATGGTTACAACCAAGTTCTGGTCTGTTGGGCTCGAGATATGATCACTTTTATGACAGTTATTATGCACTTTTGCCACATGTGCATATGTGTTTTTTTCATCTTTTGAAGGACCATTTTGAAGAATTTTATGATATAACAGTATGATTGACATAAGGTACGCATGATTCATGTTTAATTATTGTATAAAGCATAATTTATCATGTTTTCACGCTTCCAAGGATTCGATTCACGTTTTTTAATGTTACAAGGAAAAATCCCAAGGCATTTTTCCATCCAGCACTCCATCCAGTACTTCATCCGACACTATTACAGGCAGCAAACTTAAACATTAATTTTTGGGAGGATGAAGTGGAATCTAAAAAATCCGGCACATGGGTTTTGTGCGCAGTATGCCCAGTTAGGTCCCATGTGGGCCATTTCCTGAAATTGTGAACGGATTAAGAGAAGTTCGTGGTTCTCAATTCGGCATCCGACACTCGTTCCCGTACTCGATCCGACACTCCATCCTGCACAAAAACGTAGGGTGACTTGGAAGTTATGGCATTGGTGGCTAGTGATGGGAAAATCGGAAACGTTGGTTTTGTTCGTGCTTATCCCTTCCAGCTACTGTACTCTTGACAACTCAATTTTGGGTTGTTATGGTGGGTGATTATTGGCTTGCTCTATTTCGGCAGTTAGGGCACCATTGATGAAATTTGCCAATTTTAGAAGTGGTTTGAACCTGCTGTGGTCGACCACTAGGAATGTAAACATTATAAATACCACTAGGATGATCATAAGATTGTTAACCAAGTAGAAGAGCTAGTGTATTAGAGACAAATTCGTTTTTACTCTGTTTTGAGTTCTTATATTGCCAGATTATGCCAAAAATACATTTTTGAGTTTTCATGGTGAATTCTAGTTGTTGAGTTCGTGGTTGGCTTTTAGGAAGTAGCCATGACTTGCTGGGGGGGCCACCAGTAGTCTGGTTACTGTCTTTCTGTTGTTTATGTATTTCATAGTTTAGTTGTTTTCTTCATTTTCCTGTACATGCATTTGTATTATGTTAATTAGTTTGTTGTTATAGTTTAATTGTGTTAGTTTCCTTTTGTAGGTTAATATGAAGGAGTTTTTTTAGTATGCAATGAGTTCTTAGTTACTATAGACAAGCTTAAGCTTAAGACACTAACCCCCGTGTGATTAAATAATAGATTAGAATTTATGTACGCTGAAATAGATTAGTTAGAGTATAAAACAAAATTTTAAAACAGAGTTTTAATTAGAATGGAATAGAGTTTTTATTTGGGTATTCTTTGACAGGGATTTTGATGGATGTATATATTTCATTTCATTTTGAATAGTTAATCATTTCCTTATTGCATTTTGAATAGTAGAATAGACATAACATAGTTTCATTTTATGCAATTTCCTTTCCTAGAATTAAGATGCAATTACATTTCTTAGTTAATGGTTAAATATAATTTTTCTTACATAGTGTAGAAGTATAATGATGATCTCGTTATGATGTTAATGGTTTATACACGAATATATAGGGTATTTAACATTCTTTTTATCATGGATAAACTCTACTTGGATTGTTTAAATCCATACTTTTCATTTTGCCATTGAAATTAGTGTTGAGCTTATACCACTTGAGTTGTCCTTTGTTGTTAAGTGTCATCGAGATATCATCCGACACTGGATACATTCACACAGCCACTAGCATTATATTTGATTTGTCATAGGTTAAAAGAAATAGTTTGCCCGCTTTCATAGATATAGTTTCTTTCTTTCATAGATTAGAATATAGTTGTATTGTTGTTGTAGATAGATAGACTTTGTTTTGATAGATTAGATGACAGTTTGCTTATTATAGATCAAGAATTAGTTGATAGTTCTTCATTTTTCAATAAAATAGATTTCATTTCATGCATTTCATTGAGCATTTAGATTTCCTTTCACGCATTAGAAATAGTTTTTCCTTAGGCATTTTGTTCACTTGCCTCTTAAGCTAGATAGTTGTTTAATGAGAAGTTTTTGCTTGGAGTAGTTAGTTGTCTTTGCTTACTTTTCTATTGCTTTAGTAGGTTAGTTAGTTGTCTTTGCTTACTTGTCTTTTGCTTTAGTAGGTTAGTTAGGTGTCTTTGCTTAATTGTCTATTTTCTTTAATAGGTTAGGTGCTTTTGTTTACTTATTTGCTTTCATAGGGTAGTTGCTTATTGAATGTAGGTTGGCAAGTTAAAATAGTTTTCTTTCGTCATTTGCTTATTATGCTTAGTAGTTTGCCTTTGCTTACTGTTGAACTAGTTTTCTTTACATAGGGTTTTTACTTTCTTTCTTAGAACCGTCCATCGATCCTTGGCCCAAAGAAATCTTAGGTTACCTAGTTTCCAATTGCTTAATAGGGTTTTCTCATTAGATAGTTTTTCTTGAGTAGATTAGCCTTAGATAGATACCTTCCTTAGCTAGACCATACTCCTACCTTCCTTTTACCTTTGGCATATATTTTGCTACAACTCTAAGTTTACTTACCCCAGGTTGACAATTTAATTGAGGGTACTTTAGTGTCTTTTTAGCACATATAAATCACCTAGCATTTTGGTGTTGTTGCCGGGGAGTTGTCTCAAGGTAAGAAGTAGTTAGGAATTAGATCATTTCTAGACCTTAGCATTATTTTGGTGGTGGGGGAACTTTAAGACGAGAGATAAGAGCCTGTGCATCTGCTATATCAGGTTCTCCCAAACCCAATGGTAGTTTTTCCTTTTGTTTTTGTTTAATTTTATGAATAGACCTAGAGACCCAAAAAGGGAGATACACTAAATCTAGATCAAACCTTTCAACCAAGGTTCCTTACGATCCTTTCGGGGGAAGGAACATTCCACTCATAAGCTCCGTAGACCGATACCAAAAAAATAGGAGCTATCTCAACCCAAAGAGCCAAAGTAGTCTCTAAAGAGACTAAGACAGGGAGTATTATAAAACAAAAAATTGAAGAATGAATAATAGTGGGATAGGAGGCAAGAACACTTGAGCCTTATGTAGAAAAAAACAATACAACCTTTGTTTTCTTACCACCATTAGGATATCTTAACTTTGTGGACATCATCTTTGTGTGAACCAAGTTTTATCAAATGACAAGATGAATTCAGAAGCGACAATTAGCTATGGGAACTTTCTCAAATCCTTGTAGCAGCTGGGATTTGTTCTTTTCAGGAAGAACACATCTTGACAATAGCCAAGAACTTGTCTACCTCTCCGAAAATATTAGAAGAATCAAGGCTCTATGAGCTACAAAATGATTTTCCTTTCCAAAATGTGAAGGAAACTGAGAAATTATGGACTACATTTAGTGGAGAACAATCATTAAGACCTGAGATTGAGGAGTTCTCAACATCCATCTGAACAGATCCTTTATGTACTTCAGAAATCAATCATCCAAAAGAAGAGGATCTGCATATCATGATGAAGGAGAGCATAGAAATTATTGTTGATAAACATCATGATTACATTGAAATTTGGTTTCAAGAGGTCATCAGGCAACAATACTATTCTCTTCTTCAACACCTTCTGATGCCCAAACAAGTAGGTTGGTTGGTTCTTCATATCCAGGTAATCACTGCGGTAACTTTTTCATACATGGATATGGGTATGTTTCTTATCTTGCTCTGCACATGGTTACATTGGAAGAGTTCTTACACTTGAATAAAGATTTTTTTCCTTTTCTTTTTAGGTAGGGTAGGATATAAAAGACGAATTTTTCTTCAAAACATTGCTATACTTGAACGTTGTTGTCTGCTAAGCATCAAATTAATAACGACTTTCTATAATTAGCCATGTTTTTGCAAAGACTTTCATCTTATTTTTCTCAAGGCATCTTAAATAGCAGTTGCTCTTGAACCTTCACCACTATATAAGAAAGTGACATCATAACCATCAAGCTTAGAGGTCTCTCATATAGTTTTTCCAAGAAACCTGAGTAAGTGAGTCAAGTGTTTTTATCAAAGAGTAACAAGGAGGTCTAATTAGTGGTTAGTCATGGAAACATCACAATAACTACAAAGGAAGAAAGTAAGTTGAGCCTAGAGATAACTTTCTATTCTTTCTCAATGGTACCATCCACTACACACTAAATAAATTGATTATATCATATCTTTAGATAGGCCACGTCCGCTTAAGTACCCCTTACATCGGGACAATCACTAAGTAATATAACGAAAAGTCATCCTCTAACATAAATACCATCCCAATTGAAAAAAAAGAGAAAGAAAAAGTTGTTTTAAGAGTTGATCCCCCATATTCTTGCATAAGCAATCTTATATTAAAATATTAAAAGATGGAGGGCAAGTCTTTGAGGGTTTAAGAGGCTAACCCACCGGGATACTGAACAGGTCTTCTGGCAGAGGGTACTGGCCTGTGGTATGACTAGGTAAACCCGTCGGAGTACTGAACAAGCTTGCTGGCAGCGGGGCATTATACCTAGCGAGGATGGTAATCTACCAAAAATAAATAATAAATTTGAACTTCTCTTGATGTATGACATTACTTGTAGAAAAAGCTGACATGAAGTATGTATGGTTAACCTAAGGTTAATGAACTCCATAAACTTTCCATTGGGAAATAACTCTAAGACTATATTGAAACTCTCTTGCCTACCTCTTCTTATATATATATATATATATGATCTCTTATCCTATAGGTGGGGCCATATTCTAACCATGTCGTCGGACCAATCTGTGAAATTTTATCTTTACACTTGACATACTATAAATCTTCGGCTATTGGGAGACACTCACTGGTTTCCTATACTTTTGATTATGAAGTGTCATAATAGCTAGGTGTGGGGGAGGGGTTCATCAGTTGACAAATGATAACATTGCCGAGAAGAAGTAAATATTTGTAAATATTTGTATTATTTTTATGATACAGATTATTACAGCAGCAATCATTTTATTTTGAAGTGCTAAACTCATGTGTGTTATAAACTGTTGTATATGTCCTTAACAGACCACTATGTTGGTTTATTTTTGTTACAGGTTGTTCATTGTAGGTTTGACATTACATTTTTGTTACAGACTGTTCATTGTAGGTTTGACATTACATGTTCTATGCAAGTGGATTGAGTGATCATGGTGGTAAAATCAACAACAATGGAACACTCTTAGCCTGCCTCAACTCCTATTCACTATGTTCGTGGCCCCTGAGGAATCAATTGCCTCAGCCACATATATCCCAAGAGTTGGATACCATTGATTTAAAAACCACCAGTTTCCAAGAGTAGGCTATAACAGGGTTGTCAAAACTAAATTTCAAAACATCTCTGGAGCTAAGGGATACTCCAAGGAGTGGATTAAAGAGGAGCTAATCAACCCTCTCATAGTCATCACCATCTTGATTACATATGAAGGTAGATATTCTGTCTTTAAAGCTTGTCAATTTCAATTACTATCTCACTTTCAGTTCAATAAGCCATTGTAACTTTCCCTTTTACTTCTTGAATAGTCTAGAGAAGATGTCTTCCCAAGTGAGGAAGGATGTAACCAATCCCCATAAAAACCTATTTCACCACAACCTTATTAAACTACTTGTCTTAGCCAAGTTGGAAAAACAGGAGAAAACGTGGGATGAGTTCATTTACCAATTTGCAAACCCTCATCTTACAATCAATACTAGCAAGAAGACTCTTGATCTAGGGACTGTTACTCCACCCAAACCCTCATGCTCAAGCTATTCCTTTATCAGAGAAACTTGTTGATATCCCTGCAGCCTCATCGAGAGAAAAGACCAAGAAGCCTATTACTAATTCATGGCATGAGGATGTGCCATATCTTTGGTTTGGGGGAGTTTTCCTGAGCTAAAAATGCTAAGAATTGCCCATTTGTATAGCAAACCCATGGGAAGAGGAAGTAGGATTTCTGTCAAAATTCTGTCATATTGTCTTTTTACAATGTCTTGGGATATTATATCAACAATTGTTTGTATTGGAATGCTAAATTATATACTACTAAAATCATTATGTGTGTTATAAGCTTGATGTGCATTTTTTTATACTTAACTACTCTTTGTGACAAATACAGAGTAATAACAATTGCTAAATACTTACTTCCATCTGTATTACAATCTTATGAAAAGTGGAACAATTGTTTGAATTGCTACATATCGATGAAAGGAAATAACAATTATCTTGGTTCACCATGCCTACCAGTACAAACCAAGCCTTTTGTTAGTATTTATCAGTCTATCAGTCACCCATGATCAAGTTTTCTCTTTTATGTGATTGATAGGGTTATTAGGTCAGATTGTTGTATTTTCAAAATAAAATTCTCAAATACAATTTGACATCTCTTGGTTGTAAAATGGTAATTTGTGTGCCTAGGTTCCCTTACTACTCCAAAGTAATAAATTTTCATCATGGTCATGTCATCATTCCTTGTCATCATTTTTCAAATGATTGTCTTGGTCAAAGATTTACTTCAAAATTGTTTTATGAATTAAGGACGATGAATTTGACAAAAGTGAAAGAGGTTTTTGTAAATAATAGACCAAGAAAAAAAAACCTCCTTCATTTTATGCACATGTGTTATCATTTGAGATAAATTCCCCAAATACAGTCGCTATAGGAGGGTTTTCTGCACATTTGGATAGTTTGACTTCAAGTCAGTTTTTCAGAGGGTTCAAGAAGGAATTTGTAGTGCTTGATGGTTCCATTGTGTAGAAGAACTTATAAAATTTCTAACCATACCACTTTCATCCCAAACATCCTCTTGGAATACCTCCAAAATCCCTATCAAAGAACATGCTGCACTTATGCTAAGAGCACGCTGCGCTTCTGCAAGCTTTGAGTAACCAACTTCAAGCTGGGATTATGAGCCAATGAGAAAGTAATTTTTAAACATGGAGTTTTTTATTACTAAAATACCAAAACACAATAACCTCTCTCAGTTTTTTAATATACTTTATGGTTTGGGATATATTTTATCATCTTATAAGCCTATGCTTTCAGAAAATCAAACACTCTGTTTTTTCCTGTTTTAGCCATATTTTATTTTTGTGTTTTCCTAACAACAGGGAAGGAATTTTTGAAAACCAAGAGAGGTTTTTATCAAGGAAATATTAAAAAAACAATAAAATATCTCAGTTTCTAAATATATGTTATGGTTTTGGATATATTCAATACTCTTAGAGGCCTAGTTTTTCATAAAATAAAACACTATGTTTTTCCTGTTTTAGTCATGTTTTCTTGGCGTGTTTTCCTAACAACTGAAAGTGAGTTTTTGAAAAAAAAGAGAGTTTTTTGTCAAGTACATATTCAAAAACAAAAACCTCTCTCATTTTTTACACATATTTTACTGTCTTGTAGTTTTAGGTGTCACTTTGATACCTATTTTTCACAAGTTCGCTAGGCCAGAATTGTTGCCCTTATGGGAAGTCACTTTTGGAACTAATTTTGCATAGGAAAATTTTTTGTTTTGCATGGTTTAAAGGATCAAGGGTATAATATATATCTCAAGTCTTCCTCACATGTCATCAACAGCCTCCAAAAACTCCCAACCCTCCAGTGCAAACTTAGAGAGCATGAAACACTGAGTTGTCATTTACACCATGATAACATTGTCCTACAAGCCAAGATGAATTTTCTACAGCATTAGGTTGATGATATGACTGTCACCAATAATATTCTCTAGATGCAATTGAAACATCATGAAAAACCTAAGTCAAAATCCCCCGGGCAAGAGGGAGAAGCTTCTAAAGCTAACCCACACCCTCCTTCACAAGTTTAGTCATGAAGGGCAATTTCTTTTTGTTTGCAGTGGGACCTGCAAAATCTTAGGTGTGGGGGTAATGTTGGGCCCGAGATATGATCACTTTTATGATGGTTATTATGCACTTTTTCCACATGTACATATGTGTTTTTCATCTTTTGAAGGACCATTTTGAAGAACTTTATGATAAAACGGTATGATCGACATAAGGTATGCATGATTCATGTTTAATGATTGTATCTAGCATAATTTATCATGTTTTCATGCTTCCAAGGATCTGATTCATGTTGTTTGGTGTTAGATGGCAAAATCACAAGGCGTTTTTCCATCCAGCACTCTGTCCAGTACTTCATCCGGCACTATTACAGGCAACAAACTTAAACATTAATTTTTGGGAGGATGAAGTGGAATCTAAAAAATATGGCACATGGGTTTTGTGCGCAGTATGCCCAATTAGGTCCAATATAGGCCATTTCCTGAAATTGTGAATGGATTAATATCAGTTCATGGTTCTCAATTCGGCATCCGACACTCGTTCCGGTACTCGATCCGGCACTCCGTCCTCCACAAAAACGTAGGGTGACTTGGCGGTTATGGAATTGGTAGCCAGTGATGGGAAAATAGAAAACATGGGTTTTGTTCATGCTTATCCCCTCCAGCTACTGAACTCTTGACAACTCAATTCTGGGTTGTTATGGTGGGTGATTATTGGCTCACTCTGTTTCAGCAGTTAGGGCACCATTAATGAAATTTGACAATTTAGAATTGGTTTGAACCTCCTGTGGTAAACCACTTGGCATGTAAACATTATAAATACTACTAGGACGATCATAAGATTGTTAACCAAGTAGAAGAGCTAGCGCATTAGAGAAAAATTCGTTTTTACTTTGTTTTGAGTTTTTACATTGCCAGATTATGCCAAAAATACGTTTTTGAGTTTTCATGGTGAATTCTAGTTGTTGAGTTCATGGTTGGATTTTAGGAAGTAGCCACGAATTTCTAGGGGGGGCGCCAACAGTCTGGTTACTGTCTTTCTGTTGTTTATGTATTTCACAGTTTAGTTGTTTTCTTCATTTTCCTGTACATCCATTTTTATTATGTTAATTAGTTTGTTGTTATAGTTTAATTGTGTTAGTTTCCTTTTGTAGGTTAATATAAAGGAGTTTTGTTAGTATGAAACGAGTTCTTAGTTAGTATAGACAATATTAAGCTTAGTCCACTGACCCCCGTGTGATTAAATAATAGATTAGAATTTATGTATGCTGAAATAGATTAGTTAGAGTTTAAAACAGAATTTTAAAACAGAGTTTTAATTAGAATGGAATAGAGTTTTTATTTGGGTTTTCTTTGACAGGGATTAAGATGGATGTATATATTTCATTTCAGTTTGAATAGTCAATCATTTCCTTATTTCATTTTGAATAGTAGAATAGACATAGCATAGTTTCATTTTATGCAATTTCCTTTCTTAGAATTAAAATGCAATCACATTTCTTAGTTAATGGTTAAATCTATTTTTTCTTACATAGTGTAGAATTATAATGATGATCTCGTTATGATGTTAATGGTTTATACATGAATATACAGGGTATTTAACATTCTTTTTATCATGGCTAAACTCTCCTTGGATTGTTTAAATCCATACTTTTCATTTTTCCATTGAAATTAGTGTTGAGCTTATACCACTTGAGTTGTCCTTTGTTGTTAAGTGTCATCGATATATCATCCAACAACGGAGACATTCACACAACCATTATCATTATATTTGAGTTGTCATAGGTTAAAAGAAATAGTTTTCCCTCTTTCATAGATATAGTTTCTTGCTTTCATAGATTAGAATATAGTTGTATTGTTGTTCTAGATAGATAGACTTTGTTTTGATAGATTAGATGACAATTTTCTTATTATAGATCAAGAATTAGTTGATATTTCTTCTTTATTTCAATAAAATAGATTTAATTTCATGCATTGCATTGAGCATTTGGATTTCCTTTCACGCATTAGAAATAGTTTTGCATTAGGCATTTAGTTCACTTGCCTCTTAAGCTAGATAGTTGTTCAATGAGAAGCTTTTGCTTGTAGTAGTTAGTTGTCTTTGCTTACTTGTCTATTGCTTTAGTAGGTTAGTTAGTTGTCTTTGCTTACTTAAATTTTGCTTTAGTAGGTTAGTTAGGTGTCTTTGCTTACTTGTCTATTTTCTTTAATAGTTTAGATAAGTGCTTTTGCTTACTTGTTTATTTATTTTCTTTCATAGGGTAGTTGCTCATTGAATGTGGGTTGGCAAGTTAAAATAGTTTTCTTTCATCATTTTCTTATTATGCTTAGTAGTTTTCCTTTGCTTATTGTTGAACTAGTTTGCTTTACATAGGCTTTTTACTTGCTTTCTTAGAACTGTCCATCGATCCTTGGCCCAAAGAATACTTAGGTTACCTAGTTTCCAATTTCTTAATAGGGTTTTCTCATTATATAGTTTTTCTTGAGTAGATTAGCCTTAGATAGCTACCTTCCTTAGCTAGACCATACTCCTACCCGCCTTCTACCTTTGGCATATATTTTTCTACAACTCTAAGTTTACTTACCCCAGGTTGACAATTTAAATGAGGGTAGTTTAGTGTGTTTTTAGCACATATAAATCACCTAACATGGTCCATCCAGAAGATCAAGGGAAGACAACTTTTACCACACCCTGGGGAACCTTCATGTATGTGAAGATGCATTTTGGTCTGATGAACACTGGGGTTACTTTTCAAAGAGCAATGGATATTTATTTTGTGGACGAGACTGGGAGATTTATAGTCATTTATCTGGATGATGTAATTGTTTACTCCAAATATGACAAGGAACACTTGCTCCACTTCAGACATGTGTTTGAGAATTGCAGGAGATTTGGGATTTCATTGAATCCTAATAAAATCCTTTTCGGGTTAGAAGAAGGTAAACTACTGGGACACATAATCTCAAAAGAAGGAATTAAAATAGATCCCAGGAGGATAGAAGCCATCCAGAAGGTGGAACACCGTAGGAATATCAAATAACTACAATATTTCATTGGCAAAATAAATTTCCTTAGAATATTCATACCAAACTTGGCTGAACTTCTCAAGAATATCACAAATATGTTGAAAAAAGACACAAAAATCAAATGGAACACCGAGTCCAAACAGTCCTTTGAGTAGGTGAAACATGCTCTCACCCAAGCCCTAGTTTTGATTATCCCAGATTATACCAAAGACTTTTATCTTTTCTCATTCGCATCTGAGCACACTATAGCAGCGGTATTATTGTAGAAAAACAGTGAAGGGTACGACCAACCCATAGTGTTTTTCAGCAAAGCTTTAAGAGACGCAACGTTGAATTATAACATTATGGAGAAACAAGACTTTGCTCTGGTAAATGCTATAAAATATTTTAGGGTCTATATTCTCGACTCTCACACAATTGCATACATCCCAAACACAATGGTTAAGGATATCCTGACCCAGGATAATCTGGATCGTAGAAGAGGAAAATGGATTACGGTTATTCTGGAATATGACATTGAAATAAAACCTACTAAACTGATCAAAGGACAGGGTTTGGCCAAATTAATGGCTGAGTCTAATTTTCATGCTTTAGATTTTAATTTTTTGGCTCGAGTAGATGGACCGGAAGAGTAGGCGACTCCAAACATAAAATAGGCATTCTTAAAGTCCCCTTGGTATGCAGACCTCATTTTTGTACTCCAAAATTTATAGGCTCCTCCAGTTTTGACTAAGACCAAAGATAGATTTGTTAAATTGAAAGCATTAAAATTTTGTATTTTAGAAAGCAATCTCTATTAGAAATATCCTGGTGGTATCTTGCTTAATTTCTTGTTAAAAGACGAAGCTAACAAAGTTCTTCAAGATTTTCATGCTGGAGACTGTGGTGGGCACCTGAGCTGGAAGACCACAGCTAACAATATTCTGAGAGCTGGTTTTTACTGGCCTACTCTGTTTGTTGACGTCCACCAAAAGGTTACTTCTTGCCACAAGTGCTAGATTTTTTAAGGTAAAAGGAAGCTTCTACCACTCCCTATGAAACCCATCTCTCTTGAATCTCCTTTCCAACAATGGTGTCTAGAATTCATTGGTGAAATGCATCCACCCTCCTCGAGCCAACACAAATGGATCCTCACGGCCACAAACTACTTCACCAAGTGGATCGAGGTTGTACCATGCAGGCAAGCTACTGTCTCTGTCATCATCAAGCTTTTAGAAGCTAACATTTTGTCTCGTTTTGGATGCCCCAAAAAAATTATAGCTGACAATGAAGCGGCTTTCAGATCCAAAAGGATCATAGATTTTTGTAATCAATATCGCATTAGTTTGGGACAATCGATGGCTTATTATCCACAAGGAAATGGGCTAGCTGAGTCTTCTAACAAAATTCCAGTGAACAGTATCAGAAAGACACTGCAAGAAAACAAGAAATCATGGCATAATAAGTTTTTTTTCAGACTTTGGGCTGATAGAATAAGAAACAAAAGAGAAATTGGTATGTCTCCATACCAGTTGGTGTATGGCACCGAGGCAGTTTTCCCCTTTCACTAGGAGTCCCTGTCATGAAACTGTTGCAGGGAACACAAGAAGAAGCAAATGATTTCCATCGAAGGATAAATCAAATGATCCACCTAATGCAATCCAGAGAAGAAGTTTACAACAAAACTCAAGTGATCCAGGAAAATATAAAAAAGATTTATGACAAGAGAACCAAAGAGGATAACTTTGTATTGGGTGATCTGGTTTTGAAATGGGACTCTAGAAATGAAGATAAAGGTAAACATGGAAAGTTCGATAGCCTATGGAGGTTCCTTACACCATTTAGGCCTACAGAGGAAATAATTCTTTCCTGCTTACTAATAGTGATGGATCAAACCTACTGGGGGGATCTGTAAATGGCAGGATGATGAAGCATTACTTGCCACCTCAGTAGAGAGATCACCATTCCCTTCCATTGTACATATCATTTCTTTTACAAGTATTTTGTGTGTAGGTGCTTTGTTCAAGTGTTTGAAGCCCACAGAGAAGGTCCTAAGACATTGAATAATGCCATCAAAATTTGCAAAATAAAACAAGTCTGATAGCAGAAGAAGCTCTAGAGGAAGTTTTTTAAGACAAGAAGGAACATGATTCTTGGCACCTCATAAGGAGGGTACCATCCCCAGGTGGATCCACTGTTATAACCCTATAATTTATAGGATCAACTATTGATTGTAATTTTGTTACTTTACTGTTTTTGACTTGCAGATATTGCTGCATTCTAAAAAAAGAAAGAAAAGAAAAAAGAAAGAAAAGAAAAGAAAAAAAAAATAAAAAAAATGAGAAAAATAAAAAGAGGGCATAAAAGAAAAAAGATAAATCCCCATGAATTGATAATGACTTGATCCATACATCTTAAACATGTCCAAGTCTTTTAAATTTAAGTATTTAGGATTAGTGAATAAGCTTGGCTATACTGTCTAATCTTAGCCAAGTAAATTAGGTTAGCCAGTGAATAAATTTGACCAAACAGTATAATCTTGGTCAAATAACCCCAAGGTAGAGTATTTTCTTAGCCCAATAGTTTAAGCTGGGATAAAGGTGCAAAGGAGTAGGTTAGGACATAGGTTAGTTAGTTTCTCTTCAATAAAATGTGTAAGATGATCAATGAAAAATGCATGATTTTGATGGTGAAATATTTTTCCAACCACATGGTGACAAGGAAAGGGAGGTAGTACATGTAACCCATAAAAAAATCATTAAGCGTGAGTTTGTCCTCATACACTAAAACGTGCCCCAGAGATTAAAGATCGAGCCTAGATCTATGACTAAGCTTTCAGCGCCCAGATCTATGGCTCTGATGAGTTTTCGGACACCCCCGACTGTTCTACCTTTGACGGTGGGGGGGGGGGG
>ML778918.1:890986-919785 GCA_009831015.1 Picea engelmannii | reverse complement strand
ATGAACAGATAAGGGAAATTAATGTATGGATAAGGGGTTGGTGAGGAGTAATGGAAGGTGCGAGGGCGGTGAAAGGAGGATAAGGGAAGGAGAAGAACGGGGGGAAGAGGATGATTATTCATTTTTGGTCGGGATTTCATTCAAGAGTGGAGGAAGGGAGATTTGGGGAAGCATTGGGGGAGAGTGAATTAACAGTGGTGACAGTGGGGATTTACCGTGCACACCGTGGCTGAGAGGTTTGGGCTCGGAGGGCTAGGACATCAGTAGATGTCCTAGGGCCAGGCGTACTGGTCGGTAGGGTGGCCGGTTTTGGAGTGTTCAAGCTGAAGGTTCAAGCTGCTGCAAGCGAAGGTTCAAGCTGAAGATTCAAGCTTAGCATCAGTGACAGGTATTTTCAAAATTGTGAAGTGTTTACTTAAATTTAACTTGTACACAAATTGTTATGTAGATTTAAATTGTTATGCAAATTGTTTTGGAAAATGTTATTTCATTTATCAAAATCTGGGAATGAATATGCGTGAGTAAGCAAATTTTTAGTAAGTTTTAAATTTCCGCTCTGTTTTAATTTATGGTAGCTTAAATGAAATCCTGGTTGTTACAGACTAGAATAGGTGGCAGTTCACTCCTGTAACTATTGGTGTCTATCCAGATCACTCTAGAACACCACTATGGTGACTTGGTTCACCTCAAGTCAAACTCATTGAGTTATACAGAGTATATCATGTGTAAATTATTCATTATTCATAATGGTTAATGAGAATTCTTCCATTCTTTCTCTCCTTCTTCTTCTTTTCCAATTCTCTCTGCAAATGTGTGTTTTATTATTTAGCTAGATATATTATGTGCAGTTTCAACACATTTACATGGTATCATAGATGACATATTTCTAAGAAAAATCTACACCAAATTTTTTGCAGGTACAAAAGATTGAAGACAATGGAAAGATGGAATTCCAAAAAGAATTCATTCTTACACCTTACAACTATTTTGCATGGAATGAGAAAATAAATATACATATCTGATCCATAGGTTTGTATAGGTTAACCATGAATACATATACAAAGATGACATCATCCATATAAAAATCCAAGTACTTAAATCGCATGGATGAGGCACTCGAAACAATTTGCAGTCTTATTTCTCCCGATCTCCTTTTTCATATATCTTCCCGCAAGACTCCCAATGAAGCCTGGACCATATTTGAAGGGATATTTGGAAAATAGGATGAGATGAGGGGACACATGCTAGAGTTGGATCTTCTCACATTGGATCCAAAAAAGCTTCGAGAATATCCAAGATTTCTTTACAAAATTCAAGGATTTACTGTCGCAACTCAAAGCTTGCGGGGTTGATAAATCGAAGGAGGAGAAACAAATGGTTCTCACCATTCTCTCCACGATTGGTCCTAAATTATCAGTATTCGTATCTACATTCCATACTATCAAATTCGCCTCTCGATCCACTTGGAATATGCCTTCTCTTGAGGACTTTATCGAATTCCTGACACAAGAGCAAACCAAGCTCTTCAACATGAGCGTAATCAAAGGACCAAGGGAGCATGCACTCACTGTGTATGATGGCAGAAAAAAATATCAGAAATCTAAAGATAAAGATAAGAGGAAATATCATGCACATACAAAGAAGGATGGGTACACAAAACCCTTCACCGATGCCTCCAGATCCAAAGGAGAAAAGGGAAGAAAAGGAGAGAAATGCACATACTATCACAAAGGATTCCATTCGGAATCCGCATGCATGAAAAAACAAATAGATATGATTTCTTAGATACTTCAGAAAAAAAACCTTGGATATCAGATCCCCGAGGGTGCAAAGAATAAGAATCCAAAAGATATGAATTACAAGAAAGGCAATTCTAGCCATGCCTTGATTGCCATTAAATCCTCCCCCGATGCTTGGATCATAGATTCGGGATAATCACATCACATGGATGCCTCAGAAAAAGTATATTATTATTTGTATGCATGAAAAGGTCCTCCTATTCTGATTGGGGACAAATCTTCTGTCGAAGTCACTGGAAAAGGAAGGATTCAACTCACCAACAGAAGCTTCGAGAATGTGTTGCATGTTCCCAAGCTTTCTGTCAACCTTCTCTCTGTGTATTAAATGACGAATTCTGGCACCAAAAAGAAATTCATATTCACACCAAATGCTGTGGACATATACAACATGAAAACCAACTCCAAGGTTGCTACCGGTGAGGTAAATCATCAGTCTAGATTGTATACATTTTCTCAAGTCATTGAACCTGATTCTGCTTTACTGCTTACTCATGCTGATGAAAGTAGTAGGATATGGCACAAAATATTTGGAAATTTGAATTTCAAATACATGCAATAGCTTAGAAAGCACAGATTAGTTGATGGTCTACCAGACATCCATTTCTCCAAGGGAGTATTTGAGGGATGTGTTCTTGGAAAGCACCCTCAAGAGAAATTCAACAAGGGAAAGTCTCAGTGAGCTTCCGCACCTTTAGATATGATCCACAATGAACTCATGGGTCCTTTTCCACATCCATCGATCAACAAAGTGAGGTTTGTTCTCATTTTTGTTGATGATTTCTCACGTTTTACATGGATCTACTTTCTCAAGCAAAAATCTGAGTTCTTTCAACACCTCAAAGATTTCAAAGCTTTGGTTGAGACACAGTCTGAAAACAAGATCAAAGTCCTCCAAACTGATAACGGGGGAGAGTATGTGAATCATGAGATCCACAATCTTTTCCATGAGGCAGGGATTCAATTGCAGCATATAGTTCCCTACACTCCACAGAAAAATGGAGTTGTTGAGCAGAAAAACAAATCTCTAAAGGAGATGGCATCTTGCATGTTGCATGCAAAGTCACTACCATAGGGACTATGGGCCGAAGCACTTAATTATGCAACATACACACAAAAAAGATCTCCCCATAGATCTATCAAGGATAAGACCCCCTACGAGGATTGGAACGACCTCAAACTGGAAGTTACCCAGTTCCGTATTTTGGTTCACGTGCATGGGCCCAGATTTCCTCTAAAAAGAGGAAGGCACTTGATCCATAGAGAACTAAGTTCATTTTTGTTGGATACCCTGACGGTGTGAAGGGATATCAGCTTATTGATATTTCCTTAGACCGACTCATCATTGAGCATAGTGTCCAATTTGAGGAAAGTGTCTCGCATGTACCTCATCAGCCACATGTAGACACCTTCACTCTTCCACTTGTCCGAGATGATGAGCATGCACATGATGACTCTTCTTCATACGAGAGTTATTATTCAGAGGAATTAGTGGGTTCAGATTCAGATTCAGAGTCAGTACATTCAGATGCAGAGTCAGAGCATCCATATGTAGTTGCAGAGCCAGAGAAGAGGCCCAAGTGGGCACAAACTACTCTTCAGGATGCAGGGGATATCGTTGGTGATCTAGCCAATACCGGGAGGACTCGATCTGATTTAGAGGAGATTCTTGTTTCACTCAATGCCATTGAACCATTTCCATCCATGCATCTTTTCTTGGTCCAGTCTTTAGATCCATAGTCTTATGGTGAGGGTACTAGAAATCCCTTTTGGGAATCCGCCATGCAGGAGGAGTACAACTCCCTCCTCGAGAACTAGACTTGGGATTGGTTCCCCTTACTTATGGGAGGAAACTTGTCAGATGAAGATGGGTCTACAAGACCAAGAGCACAGCAGATGGACAGATTAGCAGATACAAATCCAGGCTTGTTACCAAAGGCTTTCAGCAGGTTCATGGTATTGACTATGATGAGACCTGCTCTCCAGTAGCGATGATGGATTCCATACGATTGGCACTTTCCATTGTGACAGACAAGGGATGTGAAGTCCATCAGATGGACGTGAAGAATTAATTTCTTCATGGTGATCTCTCTGAGGAGATCTACATGGAGAATCCCCATGGATTTATGTAGGACTCATATTTGGTCTGTTGACTAAAGAAGTCACTTTATGGCCTCAAGCAAGATCCGAGGGCATGGTATGCCAAGATGGACTCCTACCTATTTTCACAAAACTTTGTACATTGTAAATTAGACCTGAATGTCTACATGATCAGGATGAATGATTCACTTCTACTTTTAGTTCTGTATGTAGATGATTTGTTGATCACCGGTTGCTTGAATTCAACGATTGCTGCAGTCAAGAGGATTCTTCATGACAGGTTTTTGATGACGGACATGGGTCCACTACACTTCTTCCTTGGAATTGATATTAGTTAGGATGCATCAGGAATCAAACTGTCTCAAGCCAAGTATGCACGAGATCTCCTTGAGATATTTCACATGACAGATTGCAAGTCTACTCTGACTCCTTTCCTATCAGGAGTCAAACTTGAGGATGGTGGAGAGACTCCACTGGTTGACAACACACTGTACATACAACTAGTGGGGAGCTTGTTGTATCTCACACACTCCAAACCATACCTCTCATATGAAGTTGGCATAGTTTCTAGGTTCATGTAGAAGCCACATGAGCTACATTGGAAAGCTGCAAAGCATATCCTTCGATATGTACATGGCACCATCACCTTTGGGATTCATTATGTAGTATACTCTACATTAGATCTCATTGGGTTTACTGATTTTGACTGGGCTGGCGATACCATTGATCTCAAGTCCACATTTGGTTACTCACTCAGTCTTGGTTTCAGGCCTATCTGTTGGTCGAGCAAGAAGCAAGCTGTCATTGCTCTATCTTCAGCCGAGGTAGAGTACAGAGGGGTAGTTAACATAACCATTTAGGCTATGTGGCTACAACATTTTCTCACTGAGTTGGGCATTCAGTTTCATCGGCTGATCGTCATTTGGTGTGACAACCAGAGCACTCTGAAGTTCTACAGAGATCTAGCTCAAAGGCAGCAGATGAAGCACATCGAGATCCACATGCACTACATCCATGACTTAGTACATGAGGGGATCATCGACTTACAGTTCTATCCTTCAGTAGAATAGATGGCAGACATTTTCACCAAGACCTTCACTGAGCATAAATTTCATTCTCTGCGAGGTTGTCTTGGAGTGAAGGACACAATTGCCTAGAAACTATAGTTCTTCTTTTTACATACATTGTACCTTGAGGGGGGGGTTTTCCCATGAGGTTTTCCCTCTTTCCTCACTTTATTTTCATTGTATCGTTTGTACTTGGGTACCTAACATGGCCTCATTGTCGGGACCCAATCTTTATTTTCACCATAGTGATGTTCAACGGGGGTGTTGGAGTTACTTCACACACACATAGGATTTATTTTTACTAAGGTTTTTATTTGTTTATTAGTCATAATTAGTCATTATCCAGTCTCCTATATTTTATGGGAGAATATTCCACCCGAAGAATATTCTCTTTCAATTGACACTTCACTTTGACTAGTTGAGTTGATTTTAGATGTTGCATTGGGATCATCACCATACAACATTGGGATAATCACCATGCTAATTCGACCTTGCCTTGGGATCATCACCAAAGTGGCACATTAGCATTGATTCCCTAATTTATCTCCTCACTACTCATTGTTTAGTCAGTTAACTAAAGACTAGTTGACTAGTTAACTCAACTAGGTGGCAATTCACTCCTATAATTGCCTGAGAGACTAGAATAGGTGGCAGTTCACTCCTGTAACTACTGGTGTGTGTCCAGTTCACTCTAGACCACCACTATGGTGACTTGGCTCACCTGAAGTCGAACTCATTGAGTTATACAAAGTATATCATGTGTAATTTATTCATTATTCAGAACTGTTAATGATAATTCTTCCATTCTTTCTCTTGTTCTTCTTCTTTTCCAATTCTCTCTGCAAATGTGTGTATTATTGTTTAGCTAGATCTATTATATGCAGGTTCAACACATTTACAATTGATAGCATGTTTTATTAGTAGAAATTTTTAGTAATAGTATACTGATAGCATATCAACAGTTTTTAATTAAAAGATGACAAGGTCATTAACAGTCAACAAATTTATATTTAAAGACAACAATTAAATTCTTGTAGTGTCAGTTTTAAAGTATAGCGATAGATACTCATCTGATCTTGGGATTGCATTTTAGTTGCAACAAGAGATTTTTTAATAATATTCTTTTATTATGTACAGTTTTATTTTGTTGCGCAAGGAAGTTGTTGTGTCGTAAGAATGTCATAGTCGTTTTGTTGACTTGTCGGTTGGGTGCCAGGGTTTTTTGTCATGTGTTGGGATGGTTAAGTTGTACTCCATGTGAGTTGGATTTATCTTGAGTCCTTGGTTTGGATAAGTCTTGTGTTCTAGGGTATTTCCCCACCTATCACCTGGGGTGGCATGATTCTGGATGAGGGGATCATGGCATGCCGTATTAGATAGAGGCGAATGATGACTTCGTCAAAGTCGGTGCTTCCCGTTGAGGGTGTTTGTTCATTTTAGTCGTTGATGCTGCTTTGGTTTAACGCCTTCGTGCATTTGGTTGCATTCCATAGAGGTTCTAGTTAAACTTCGTCGAAAACATTGTGTCAAATTGTGGATGTTGTCCCTTAGCCTGTAGGTGTTGTTGGTGTGTGTCAGGCGGGTAGTCGTTTCTCTCTGTTGCTTATGCATGTTTCTCCCAATTTCTCTTGTGCTAGTGCATGGAGTCATAGTTTTCTATTGCATTCTCTGAGGGTGTGTGTTCATGGTCAGGTTGCGTGGTTCAACTATTGTCATCATCGCCTTCTTGCCAAAAAAATAAAAAGAAATTTTCATTTTCTTTTTTTCTTGTAGTCGTAACGTTTGGGGTTGTTACTTATGGTATCAGAGCGAGGGTTTAACCTGCAACTTGGGAACACTTCAGATTTTGTTGATATGATATTGGATTATAATGTTGCTAATTAATTTGACTTGTATTCATGCAGGTAATCATGGTTAGAGGACGTTGTGGAGGCAGACGACGAGGTGCTAGGGGAGGAGGCATGACACTTATAGTAGCATCCACGCCTGAGGGGTCTAACCGTCAGGGAGACAAACAGGTTTTCAGGCAAGAGAAGATAGCGGTGGGTGACATGGCTAGGCTGATGAGGTCCTTTTAGTGCATGTCTAAGGAACTGATCAATCATTTTGATAGAGAAGAGGCCAGGGCGCTGGCACCCCTGAGGGTCCACCGTGTGCTCCGGTCGGTACTGGTAGCATTTGCCGTGAACTAGAGAAGGTAAAATTTCCTGAGTTCTTTGGTGCCCTGGACGGCTCAGCTGCTGAGGCATGGTTGGAGAATATGGCGATGTGATTTTCACTTCGCGACTATACCTCCAACATGAAGGTCCGCATGGCGGTCTTTCAACTGAAGGGGAGTGCTCTTCTATGGTGGAAGAAGCTCATGCCATAATTAAACATGGACGTCGAAGACATGTCATGGGAGTTGTTCGAGGAATAGTTCCAAGAGAGGTACCTTTCGAAGGAATTCATTGAGCATCATCTCAATGAGTTCAACACCTTACGACAAGGTGACCATATGCTGCCCAAGTACGGGGCCGTTTTTATGGAGTTGCTTCAGTATGCTCCACATCTTAATAATGAGAAACATAAGGTCAACAAGTTCTTATTCGGCCTTAATGTCAACATATGTGAAAAGGTTAGGATTATGATGCCTCAGACCTTGCATGATGTCTTCCAGAAGGCCCTCATAGCAGAGGAGGAGCTTATAAGCAGGGGTCAGAGCAGGACTCCATCGAGGTTAGCAGGGCAGGTGTCATCCGATGTGCTATAGCATCAGACAAAAGCAAGACATATGCCAGGATATCGTGGCTTCCAGAGAGGATCCTCTTTCACTACACCGTGTTGACCAACACCTCAGCAACAAACACCTTATTAGGGACCACAACATCAGCAACAACATCGACCACAATAGCAGCAATTTAGGCTTGTTTAGCAGAACAGACCAGGATTCTAGGTTGGTGGGCCATTAGCTTCTACTTCAGGTACCAGGAGTACTGGACCGAAGAAGGGGTGTTGGACATGTGGGGAGCCACACTGCCAGTGCAACTTCCTAGTGGAGAGGACTAAAGCATCTGAATCAACCGGACCCACTACCATGGGAGATTTGGGCAAGGCCCATTGGATTCATGCAATGATGAATAAATGCCAGACAAATCACCATTCGATTGTGATCGAGACGTCAGGTACCATATCTGACTAGACCCTTAGTATTTTGATTTATCCCAGTGCTATCGAGAGTTTCATTTCTGTTGCAGTGCTAAAAAGGATTAAGGTAAAGGCTGTCAAACAAGATGATTTTATCTTTGTAGAGATGGCCTTGGGAGACAAACATAAGGTTGGAGGAAAGGCTATGGGTTGTACCCTTAAACTGGGAGAGTTTTTCACCAGGGCCAACCTGTACGTCACGATCTTAGGATCTTATGACGTCATGATTGGTATGGACTGGTTGGAATCGCATGAGCCGATACTCAACTGTAAGATGAAACGGTTGAGCTTGCTCGATGATGAGGGATAGAGACACGTGATTATAAGATGAAACCGGGGAGTTTCCATGAGGTTCATCTCTTCCTTGCAGTTACGGAAGAGCATGTGGAAGGCATGTAAGATTTATTCTATCCTTGTGTTAAACAAGAAGGCAGTAGTAGAAGGTCTAGAACACCTTCCTGTGGTGAGAGAGTTTGCAGACGTCTTCTTGGAGGAGTTATCTAGGATTCCACCAGAGAGGGAATTGGAGTTTACCATACTCCTGAAACCGGGGACTAAACTGATAGCGAGAATGCCTTATCGTATGTCAACCCCAGAGTTAGAGGAGTTTAGAATGAAACTGAAGGAGTTGTTGGACCTGGGACTTATACTTTCGAGTGTGTCACCACGGGGTGTGCCTGTTATTTTCATAGGAAAGAAGTATGGGTCATGGAGACTCTGCATTGACTATATTCAATTGGAAAAGGAAACGATCAGGAATCAATATTCGTTGCCAAGGATCGATGATCTTTTCAATCAGATGAAGGGTGCGATGATGTTTTCATAGATCGATTTGCAATCACTGTATCACCAGTTATAGATCAAGGAGGATGACATCCCTAAGACCGCCTTTAAGACGAGGTTTGGACATTACGAGTTTACTATTTTACCATTTGGATTGACAAACGCCGTAGGGGTATTTATGAGTTTGATGAACATTGTGTTTTGTGAGTACTTGGACAAGTTCTTCCAAGTATTCATTGACGATATTTTGATTTACTCTCGGATGACGGAGGAGCATAACGAGCACTTGTGATTGGTACTACAGTGTCTGCGAGAGCACAAATTGTATGGGAAGTTGTCCAAATGCTATTTTTATCAATAAAAGATTCACTACTTAGGGCGTGTCGTCTCTGGTGAAGGTATCATTGTGGATCCAACAAAGGTCAAGGCTATTATGGAATGTCCTGCACCGTTGAATGTCCCAGAAGTGCGTAGCTTCATGGGTTTGGCATCATACTATCGATAGTTCGTCGAGGGATTTTCTAAGATAGCATATCCAATCACAAAATTGTAGAAGAAGAACAAGAAGTTTGTTTGGACCGAGAAATGCACGGAAGCATTTCATAGGTTCAAGGAGATGTTGACAACGATGTCAATGCTAAAGGTCCTTGACATGGATGAAAACTTCTTGGTATGCACTGATGCATCCAAGGAAGTCTTAGGTGGAGTCTTGATGCAAGACGGTCGAGTGATCGCTTACATCTAGAGGAAACTGAGAAGGCATGAGGAGAACTATGCGACGCACGATTTGGAGTTTTTAGCCATTGTATATGCCTTGAAGGTTTGGATACACTACTTTGTTGGATGAAAATTTGAACTAAAGACGGACCACTGTGGACTACAACACATCTTTATGCAAAGAAACCTCAACACGTGACAACGACGTTGGTCGGAATTTCTTTGTGAGTACGATTTTGAGATTAATTACATAAAAGGAATAGTGAACCGAGTGGCAGATGCATTGAGTCACAGACCATGCATATTTTTGGTGTTTCCGCTTCAGACGAATCTACGTGAAAAGATTCTAACTTTACATCATGATGATGACTGGTACAAAGAGGTCAAGGATTTTATCGGACAAAACACAATGATGGTACCAAGATTTGAAGGATTTACATTTGACGAAGGTGGACTAATGAGGTTTAAAAATTGGAATTACGTACCACTGAACGACGAGTTGAGGACTTTGATCCTAAACGAGGCTCACAAAGAAGTATACATGGCTCACCCTGGAGTCACGAAGATGAGCGCGTACCTTAAACGCTTATTCGTCTAGAAGGGAATGAAGGCATACATAGTTAACTATGTGGTCAGATGTCTAGAATGTCAAGAGGCAAAGGAATAACATAGACATCCAATAGGATTAATATAGCCACACTCTATTCCAGAATCAAAATGGGAGGTCATTTCGATGGATTTCATTGTTAGATTGCCACTGATGGCAAGGAGACATGACTCGATTTTTGTGGTAGTTGAAACTCTGATGAAGAGTGCTCCTTTTATTCTTGTATGTATGATGTATCAGGAACCTGACGTAGCTAGAGTTTTCATTAGTGAGATTGTGAGGCTGCATGGCATATCTAAGAGGATTATATCTGATTGAGGATCAGTGTTTACTGGATGATTTTGGACTAGTTTCCAAGAGGCCTTGGGAACCCAAATTAAATTTAGTACTGCGTATCACTCGGAGACTGACGGGAAAACCTAATGAGAAAAGAAAATCTTAGAAGACATGTTGCACATGTACTTTATGGAACAACAAAAGCATTGGGAAGAATTATTTCCACTAGTAGAATTCGTTTATAACAACAGTTACCAAAGCACCATTAAGATGGTGCCTTTTGATTTTCTTTACGGGCGACCGTGTCGAACACCTTTGAGTTCGGATTGGCTTGAGGATAGGGTCCTGGTGGGACCATAAGTGATCCAAGAAATGGGAGATCAAATGAAAACAATAAGACAAAGGATCAAAGAAGCACATGATCTACAAAAGAGTTATGCCGAGGTGCACCGTGTCGACCGTAGTTACGAAGTTGGAGATCAAGTATTCTTGTGGGTAAAACCACATAAGAGTTCGATCAAGTTTGGAAAGGGAGATAAAATATCCCCTAGGTTTGTGGGACCCTTCGATATTGTGGAGAGGAAGGGGCCCACAACCTATCTACTAGCCTTACTTGATTCTTTGAGGCACATGCATGATGTTTTTCATGTTTTAGTTTTGAAACATTATATTAGTGATCCTACACATGTTATTGACATGAGTTCCTTGCAGGTATCTGATGAGGGGGCGCTCACTACTGAGCTGATCCGCATCCTGGATCATCACATTCGCTAGCTACGACGTCGAACAGTAGGATAGGTCAAGGTTGAGTGGGACAACTATAGTCTGCACTCGACAACCTGGGAGGACGCATATGATATGTGCCAAAATTTTCCATTTTTGTTTGATAGATAGACTTGTGACACTGTGATACACATTTTTTTTTTGGCACTTATATACAGTGAAACTTTGGGACGAAGTTTAGACCAAGAGGGGGTCTATGTAATATCCCACTCTTACGCGCACTAAGAGAACTTATTCTTTGAGGACACTTTCTTGCAAGTGATCCGGATTATATTACTATTGGGCATTTGATCATGATTATGAGGCATTATGGATATGATGACATGTTATTTTGATGTATTGTTATAGACAGGTACTATTGACTCGGTTCTCTTGAGTGTGAAGTATTTTGGACCTCCAGGATGCAGAGGCATTGATGAAACCCATGGAGTCTGGATCGAGTCAGGGAGTGGACTATTGGGGTTTGATTGTTGTATATATGACATTTGTTCATCTGATTAGATGTTATGATTATGGATATTATTTGTAAAATGATTCGTTGATGATGTAGGCTGACGATAGCTTGCCGACCAGACTCACATGTGGAGTAGTGATCCAGATTTTATGAGAAGAATGAAATGAATATAGATTATTAACATGTTCTTAACACAAAATAATAGAGATACAGTAAAACTGGTTTTCCATTCAATATGGAAATAAGTTGAAACTGTAAAATGCAGCAGAAACAAGCTTGTTGGAATGGTGGTGGCTTATCTCTGAGAAGATATGTGACAACTTCACTCATTCGCAAGAATATTCTTATAATGAGGCTATGAAGGCATTTTTACAATAAACAGGAATGCCAAAAACCCTAGACATCCAAAAAACTAACCCTCGGAGATGAAGCACCAAAAGTCATGTGGGCCCCGTTTGGGTAAGTTAGTACATCAACTTCTCAAGGTCATAACTTTTACATACGATCTTCATTTTAGGCATATGATAGCCCATTGGAAAGGTATCATTGAGGAGATTTATTTTGAGGGATAAATAGTTCCTTTAGCTATCATTGAGAAGATCAATCCCGAAAAACCTTCATTTAGGCGCTCAAAATGCCCCTGGAAGTTAAAACTGCTAAAAATAGTAAATTGCCAAAATTGTTTGAAAACTGTGTTGAGCCACTTTGAAAAGGTGGGTGGCCATTAATATCCACCTGGATAAAACCTCCCTCCCTAGGAATAAATGTTCTCCATTGCATTGATTTCCCCCATCATATGAGGAAATTTCTGTTGAATTTGGCCCCGGGTGAGCCACTTGCCTTGGTGTAGGAGTTGCCCTGCTTTGACGACTCGATAAAGCTGGATCCTTTGCTATCGCGTGCCTTTGATATGTGTGTACAAAATCGGATCGTTGGATTCCTATTGTATGCAGTTGTGGTTGATCTTTGTTGGTGTCATCTCTCTTCTATGCTTGAGGTGTCCAATAATGGTGGGAAATAAGGGCGAAGGAGATCCACATTGAACATTGGGTGCAAGCCAAGGAAAGGAGGAATGTTGAGCTCAAAATAATTATCCCCCATGGCCTTGGTGATGGTGTATGGCCCATAACGGAGTGGGTGAAGCTTCTGATGGGGTCCTACAAGGCATTCTTTCTACAAGTGCAGCTAAACTTTATCGCTCACCTGAAAATTATGTGGCACCCAGTGTTGATCATGACATTGCCTATACTTGTCATTAGACTTATGTAGGATATCCTGAACCTATTGGAGGATGTGATGGATCCACTCAATGAACCCGATGGTTTTGTCAGCTTTAGTTGGAGCAGGATATGAGTCAGTTGAGGTGACTTCAAGGGGAAGTGCAACATCTATGGGACCCAATGGTTGGAATCCCAACCCCACCTGAAAGGGGTTGTGGTTGGTTGAGCTATGCAGGGCTCGATTGTAGTTATGTTGGACATATGGAAGGATCTCATCCCATGTGAGAGGCTGCTTTGAATTATACATGTGAAGGATATGAAAAATCATTCGATTGACGACCTTGGTTTGGCCATCTGTTTGGGGGTGGAAGGCCATGGATTTGGTGAGCTTGGTGTCCAGTAGTGACCTGAGGCTCGACCATAATGTGCTAAGAAATTGATTGTCCCAGTCTGAGACAATGGTTTGTGGGATTGAAAAATGTACCCATACTCGTTCAAAGAAGAGCTTGGCAGTGGCCTCTGTTGTGATGTTCTTCATGCAGGCAACCATAATCGCCATATTAGAAAAGAGTTCAATAACCAAACAAACACAGTCATTGCCCCACTTGGTGGATGGGAGGCTTGACATGTAGTTCATTGAGATGGATTCCCATGGCTTGTCAGGAGTAGGAAGAGGGGTGTACAGGTCCTATTTCTTAGTGGTTGGTTTGGCAATAATGTAGCTAGTGTAGGACCTGATATACTTGTTGACCTCCTGTCGAAGTTTCTACAAGTAGAAATGTTTCTGTACAATTGCCACTGTCTTTTCGACACTGAAGTATCCTACCACCCAACTGTAGTGGGATTCCCAGATCAGCTTCGCTCACTCACTTGATGGAACACATATATGGACCAGACGACACAACAACCCATCCTGAAGATTGAAATTGTCGACAACTGCGTTTGCATTCAACATTTGGTAGGTGGTGGCGAAGTCCGAGTCTATCTCATAGAGTTGGGGCCATCCAGAGGTCTCATGGATGTAGGAGTATAGCACCGTGGTGAGTGCTATGACTGGAGGTCTACTGAGGAAATCAACGATGCGATTGGTGCTTCATGTTTTATACTTGATGTTGAGGTGGAATTGTTGCAAGTATGTGGACCACTTTTGATGGCGATCATTTTGCAATTTTCCTTGTGTCTGCATGAACTGCGGTTGCTTATGATTAGTGTGGATGATTGTCTCCTTCCCAAGAATGTAATGTCTCCACTGGCGGAAGGCTTTCACAATGGAGTACATTTCTTTGTTGTAAGTAGGGTACTTACAGACAACATATGATATTGTCTCACTATGATAGGCCACGGGGTGGCCGTGCTGAGTGAGAACAACACCCACCGCATAGTCTGAAGCATTTGTCTCGATATCAAAGGGCTGTTGTAGGTATGGTAGTGAAAGTATTGGGGTTGAGCACAAGCGCTGATTCAAATCATCGAAACTCTTGTTGTTGGGACTGACCCCATGAAAAGTTTTCCTTAACACCACCACTAGTTATTTGGCTCAAGGCCCATGCAATATGGGAGAATCCCAACACGAACTTGCGGTAGAAATTGGCAAGGCCCAAAATGATTTGAAGCTCAGTGAGTGTGTTTGGGGCTGGCCAGTCACAGATGCCTTGAATCTTGGCTACATACACTTGTATGCCATGTTGATCAATTATGTAACCCAGGTAATGGACCCTGTCCATGCCGAAGGAGCATTTTTCCAAGTTGTCATATAGCTTGTGCTGCCAAAGGGTGTGCAAAATCTGCTCAATATGATGCAAGTGTTCGACCCAAGTCTTGTTGTAAATGAGAATGGAATCTAGATACAACACTACAAAATTATTGGTGAATGGTTGGAAGATACTGTCCATCATCCTCATGAAAGTGCCTAGAGCATTTTTCAAACCAAAGGGCATGACCAAGCATTCAAAAAGGCCTTCCTTTGACTTGAAGGCGGTTTTCCATACATATGTCTTTTCTATCGAGACCTGGTGGTAGCCAAACTTCAGATCAATCTTACTGAAGTACTTGGCCCTCGTGAGTTGATCAAGGATGTCTTCAGTTCGGGGAATCGGGTACCAGTTTCTGACTATGATTTTATTCAGAGCCTGGTAATCAACGTAGAGTTGCCAGGTTCCATATTTCTTCTGTACCAGCATGATTGGTCTCCCACAAGGTGATGAGATGGGTTGAATGTGCCCCTTTTGGAGCAGTTCTTGGATTTATCGCTTGATCTCCTCATTCTCTAACATAGAGTGATGATAGACTGGCCCATTGGGAAGTGGTGCACCGGGGGTCATATCGATGGGGTTCTTGACCTAGAAGTATAGAGGTACCATAGTAGGTGAGGAGAAGATATCTGAGTATCTTCCACGAACTTATCTACTTTCTTCTGCTATGTGGAGTGGTCGGTCACAGAGACCCTAGATGTGGTTGTGATCTTTCGCTTATTCTGAGAGCGAATCACGAAGAAGAAAAACTTCCCTTTATTAGAGATGACCTTCCTGCATTGCTTAGCAATGATCAAGGAAATAACACTAGGTAGGACTGCCTTGGGTATCCTGTACAATTTCATGTTCAAAGTAATAATAACACTACGAGGCCTAGAATCATATACAACATGACGTTTCCATAAATAAGGTTGGCCCAAAAGAACATCACAAGCTTCGAGAGGAGCAACATCACACAATAATTTGTCTTTGAAGGGTTTGATGTTGTACACAGTCGACACTTTTTTCTTACGCGTAGATCAATTCCTTGGTGGAGCCATCCAATGGTGCAGGGTTGTGCGTGCAGTGTTGTCAAAAATTCCACTTGCTTGACTAACTCTGTTGAGATGAGGTTCTTCTGTCTACCACTATTTACGATGAAGTGCAGCGGGGTGCATTTTACCCACATTTGTGAATGGAAGAGGTGTTCTCCTTCTTCTGGCTCAACTGGTTGACCAGGCTAGAGCTTGGCGGTAGCAATGGTGGCACTGGGTTCCGTGTCAATGACTTATATTCCCCTTTCTGGTTATGTCTTAGATTCTGAACCTGCATATGATTCAAAGGCTTTCACTTCGGCAACCAACAACTTATTTGAGCGACAGTCAGCAGTGTTATGCCACGAGATCTTATGGAATTCGCACCACTTCCCGATATATTTCATTGTCTTTCTAGTGTCCTTATTTAAATGTGGCTTGGGATGGTTGTCCTGATACTTTCCATCTTTGCTCGATCCTTTGTTCTATGGGTTAGGGCTGCCCTTTCCTAGATTTTGTTGTGAGGGGTTACTAGGCCCAAATTGTCGAATCTTTTGTTTGAGCTTTTGCTCGATTTTGATGACATATCGGTAGGCCATGCCCAAGGATGAGATGTCCAAAAATTCTGGTCTAGATGTATCTATACAGAGCATTGTGATAATTGAGCACCATATTTCTCTTTGAATCTTTGATAGCCAGCTTGGTCTGCAAGGTATGAAAGGTATTTGTGAAATCTGGCACTGCTTGGTCTCTTTCTTGCTGCAGTGTGGTCCATTTTGTATACAAGTCATCATAACTTCTGACAGGGTAGTATTGTTCCTTAATAGCATCCCTGAAGGAATCCCACATGGCCATGACTATAAATTATGAGGGTTCCTCTGTTTCCTTTTGCTCACATAAATTTTCCCACCAATCTTTGACATGGGGAACGACTTTGAGGAGCGCAAAAGTAATATTTCTCTATTCAAAAAGTTATGGACATAAAAATACCCTTCTAGTAGATTCAAGCACTTGTCTACAACAATTGTGTCTATCTGAACTTCAAATATAGGAATATCGAAGTTTATTTCTACCTTGAAGGGGGTGGTGCCTCTGTTCGAAGAAGATGCGTCGCTTGTTGGTAGCCGCCAAAGGATTTGCGAGAAACCATCCATCATCTCGTTCCTTTGTTGCATGAGGGCTTCCTCAATCAACAATTTGAAAGGATCTCTTGTCCCATCATCATTATTTTCTCCTACCATGAGAGGTCGCTTGAGTGTGCGAGAGCTTTTTTCCTCAAGAGAAACAAGCTCGAGACCCAACCCTTTGTACTCCGACCTCCTTGGGGACATGCATTAAGACGACAAGGAGAAGACCGCTCTAATACCATTGATCCAGATTTTATGAGAAGAACAAAATGAATACAGATTATTAATAGGTGATTAAAAAAAAATAATAGAGATACAGTAAATTTGGTTTTCTATTCAATAAGGAAATAAGATGAAATTGTAAAATCCAGCGGAAACAAGCTTTCTGGAATGGTGGTGTCTTATCTCTGAGAAGAGATATGACGGTTATGCTCATTCGCAAGAAGATGCTTAGAATGAGGCTCTAAAATAATTTTTACAATAAAAAGGAATGCCCAAAACCCTATACATCCAAAAACCTAACCCTAGGAGATGAAGCGCCAAAAGTCATGTGGGCCCCGTTTGGGTAAGTTAGTACATCAACTTCCTGGGGTCGTAATTTTTGCATATGATCTCCGTTTTAGGAATATGATATCCCATTGGAAAAGTATCATCGAGGAGATTCATTTTGGGGGCTCTATCATGCCTTTGTTTATCATGGGGAATATCAACCCCGAAAAACCTTTATTTAGGCCCTCAAAATGGCCCCAAAAGTTAAAACTTCTAAAAATAGTAAATTGCCAAAATTGTCAGAAAATCATTTTGAGCTAGTTGGAAAAGGTGGGTGGCCACTAATATCCACTTGGATAAATAATCCCTCATTAGGAATCAATGGTATCCATTGCGTTGAGTTCCTCCATCATATGAGGAAATTTTTTCTGAATTTGGCCCCGGGTGAGCCACTTGCCTTGGTGCAGGAGCTTCCCTTCTTTGACAACTCGATAAAGCTGGATCCTTTGTTGTCAAGTGCCCTTGATCTATGTGTCCATAATATGATCATTGGATGCCTATTGTATGCATTCAGGGTTGATATATGTTGGTGTCAGCTACTCTACTACGTCTGAGGTGTCTAATAATTGTGGGAAATAAGGGTGAAGGAGATGCACGTTGAACACTGGGTGAAGGCCAAGGAAGGGAGGAATGTTGAACTCAAAAGAATTATCCCCCATGGCCTTGGTGATGGTGTATGACCCATAACGAAGTAGTCAAATCTTCCTATGGTGTCCTGTAAGGCGTTCTTTCTGCAAGTGCAACCAAACTTTATCACCCACTTGAAACTTATGTGGCACTTGATGTTGATCATGGCACTGCTTGTACTTGTCATTGGACTTATGTAGGATATCCTGAACCTATTGGAAGATGTGATAGATCCACTCAATGAACCAGGTGGCTTTGTCATCTTCAGTTGGAGCAGGAGATGATTCGTTCGAGGTGACCGCAAGGGGAAGTGCAACATCTATGGACCCAATGGTTGGAATCCCAACCCCACCTGAAAGGGGTTGTGGTCGGTTGAGCTATGTATGACTCAGTTGTAGCTATGATGTACATAGGGAAGGATCTCATGCCATGTGTGAGGGTGATTTGAATTATACATGCAAAGGATATGCACAATCATTCGATTGACGACCTCGGTTTGGCCATCTATCTGGGGTTCGAAGGCTGTGTATTTGGTGAGCTTGGTGTCCAGCAGTGACCAGAGGATCCACCAGAATGTACTGAGAAATCAACTGTCCTGATTTGAGACAATGGTTTGTGGGATTGCAAAATGTACCCAGACTCGTTCAAAGAAGAGCTTGGCAGTGGCCTCTGCTATGATGTTCTACTTGCAGGCAACCAGAATCACCATCTTAGAAAAACGATCAACAACCACAAAAACACAGTCATTTCTCCACTTGGTGGAAGGTAGGACCGACATGTAGTCCATTGAGATGGATTCCCATGGCCTGTCAGGAGTAGGAAGAGGGGTGTATAGGCCTTGTTTCTTAGTGTTCAGTTTGACAATACAGCAGCTAGTGCAGGACCTTATATACTTGCTGACCTCCTGTCGAATTTTCGGGCAATAGAAATGTTTCTGTAGAATCCCCACTGTATTTTCTATGCCAAAGTGTCTTGCCACCTGACTGTAGTGGGATTCCTGGATCATCTTCTCTCACTCGCTTGATGGAACACATATATGGCCCAGACGCCAAAACAACCCATCCTGAATATGGAAATTATCGACAACTACGTTTGCAGCCAACATTTGATAGGTGGTGGCGAAGTCCGGGTCTGTCTCACAGAGTTGGGGCCATCTAGAGGTTTCATGGACATAGGAGTGTAGCACCATGGTGAGTGTCGTGAATAGCGATCAGCAGAGGCAATCAACGACGTGATTGGTGCTTCTTGTTTTATACTTGATGTTGAGGTGGAATTGTTGCAAGTATGTGGACCACTTTTGATGGCGATCATTCTACAATTTTCCTTGTGTCTGCATGAACTACAGTGGCTTATGATCAGTGTGGATGACTGTCTCCTTCCCAAGAATGTAATGTCTCTACTGGCAGCAGGCTTTCATAATGAAGTACATTTCTTTGTCGTAAGTAGGGTACTTATGGAAAAAATCTGATAGTGTCTCACTATGATAGGCCATGAGGTGGTCGTGCTGAGTGAGAACGACGCCCACCGCATAGTCTAAAGCATCTGTCTCGATCTCAAAGGGATGTTGCAGGTATGGTAGTGAAAGTACTAGGGCTGAGCACAAGCGTTGCTTCAAATTGTTGAATGCTTATTGTTGGGACCGACCCCATGCAAATTTTGCCTTACCACCACTACTGGTTATTTGGCTCAGGGCCCATGCAATATGGGAGAATCCCAACATGATCCTGCGGTAGAAATTGGCAAGGACCAAGAAGCTCTAAAGCTCAGTGAGTGTGGTTGGGGATGACCAGTCACGAATGACTTGGATATTGGCTAGATCCACATGTATTCCATGTTGATCAATTATGTAGCCCAGGTAATGGACCCTATCCATGCCGAAGGAGCATTTTTCCAAGTTGGAATATAGCTTGTGTTGTCGCAGGGTGTGTAGAACCTGTTGAATATGTTGCAAGTGTTTAGCCCAAGTCTTGTTGTAAATGAGAATGTCATCCAGATACACCACTACAAAATTATTTGTGAATGGTCATAGGATATCGTCCATCATCCTCATCAAAGTGGTTGGAGAGTTTTTCAAACAAAAGGGCATGCCCAACCATTCAAAAAGGCCTTCCTTTGACTTGAAGGCGATTTTCCATACATATGTTTGTTCTATCAGGACCTGGTGGTAGTAAGACTTCAGATCAATCTTACTGAAGTACTTGCCCCCCATGAGTTTATCAAGGAGGTCGTTGATTTGGGGAATCGAGTACCAGTTTCTGACTGTGATTTTATTCAGATTCCGGTAATCAATGTAGAGTTGCCAGGTTCCATCTTTCTTCTGTACCAACACGATTGGGCTCCTGCAAGGTGATAAGCTGGGATGGATGTGCCCCTTTTGGATCATTTCTTGGATATATCACTTGATCTTGTCATTCTCTAAAAAAGAGTAGTGGTAGACTGCCCCACTAGGTAGCGATTCACTGGGGTTCAGATCGATGGGGTGCTTGACTTGGCAGTGCAGAGCTACTGCAGTAGGTGTGGAGAAGATATATGAGTATTCTTCCATGATCTTATCTACTTTCTTTTGCTACATGGAGAGGTCGGTCGCAGAGGCCCTGGATGTGGTTGTGATCTTTCTCTTATTCTGAGAGAGAATCACAAAGAAGACAAAATTCCCCATCTGAGAGATGACCTTCTTTCATTTCTTAGAAGATATCAAGGAAATAGCACTAGGTGGGACTTCTTCGGGTATCCTGTACAATTTCCTGTTCAAAGTAATAATAAAATTATGAGGCCTAGACTCATATACAACATGACGTTTCCATAAATAAGGTTGGCACAAAATAACATCACAAACTTCGAGAGGAGAAACATCACACAATACCTCATCTTTGAAGGGTTTGATGACGTACAACAATCGACATTGTTGGCTAACGCGGAGATCGCTTCCTTCACAGAGCCATCCAATGGTGTAGGGTTGTGGATATGGTGTTTTCAGCAGGTCAAACTGCTTGATGACCTCTGTTGAGATGAGGTTCTTCTGGCTACCGCTATCCATGATGAAGTGCAGTGGGGTCCCTTTACTCACATCTGTGAATGGAAGAGGCGTTCTCTTTCTTCTGGCTCGTTTGGTTCACTAGGCTGGAGCTTGGTGGTAGCAACGGTGGCACTGGGTTCTGCATCAATGATCTATCTTCCCTTTTCTGGTTCTAGCTCAGAGTCTTAACCCAAATCTGATTCAGAGGCTTTCACTTTGTCCACCAGCGACTTCTTTGAGGGGTAGTCAACAATGTTATGCCACGGGCTATTATGGAAGCCGCACCACTTCCCGGTAACTTTTTTTGTCTTTCTAGTGTCCTTATTTCCTTGCGGGTTGGACTGGTTGTCCTGATACTATCCATATTTTCTATTTCCTTGGTTCTGTGGGTTGGGGCTGCCCTTTCCTAGATTTTGTTGTGAGGGGTTCTCAGGACCAAATTGCTGCATCTTTTGTTTAAGATTCTTCTCGATTTTGACGACATATCGGTAGGCCACGCCCAAGGATGAGATGTCCAAAATTTCCATTTTAGTATGGATGTATCTATGCAGAGTGCCACGATACTTCAGAACTATATTTCTCTCTGAATCTTTGATACCTAGCTTGGTGTGCAAGGTATGAAAGGTATTCGTGAAATATGACACTCCTTGGTCTCTTTCTTCCCGCAATATGGTCCATTTGGTATACAAGTCATCATAACTTTCGACAGGGTAGTGTTGTTCCTTAATAGAATCCCTGAAGGAATCCCAGGTGGCCGTGAATGTAAATGATGAGGGTTCCTCTATTTCCTTTTTCTCACAGAAAGTTTCCCACCAATATTTGAGATGGGGAATGAATTTCAGGAGCGCAAAAGTAATATTTTCTCTATTTGAAAAGTTATGGACAGAAAATAACCCTTCTAGTAGATTCAACCACTTGTCTACCATATATGCATCTATATTACCTTCAAATATAGGAATACCAAAGTTTATTTGTACCTTGAAGGGTGTGGTGCCTCGACTCGAATAAGATACATCGCCTATTGGTAGCCGCCGAAGGAATTGCACGAAACTATCCATCATCTCATTCTTTTGTTGAGTGAGAGCTTCCTAAATCAATAGTTTGAAAGGATCTCATGTCCCTTCATATTTATTTTCTCCTTCCATGAGAGGTCTCTTAGGTGTGAGAGAGATTTTGTCCTGAAGAGAAACAAGTTGGAGACCCAACTCTTTGTACTCCGACCTCGTTGGGGACATGCATTAAGACGACAAGGAGAAGACCGCTCTCATACCACTGATACAGATTTTATGAGTAGAAAGAAATGAATATAGATTATTAGAAAGTTATTAACACAAAATAATATTAATACAGTAAAACTTTTTTTCTATTCAATAAGGAAATAAGATGAAACTGTAAAATGCAGCGGAAACAAGCTTGTTGGAATGGTGGCGACTTATCTTTGAGAAGAGATGTGACGAATGCGTTCATTCGAAAGAATATTCTTACAATGAGGCTCTGAAGTAATTTTTACAATAAATAGGAGTGCCAAAAACCCTAGACATCCAAAAACCTAACCCTAGGAGATGAAGCACCAAAATTCATCTGGGCCCCGTTTGGGTAAGTTAGTACATCAACTTCCCAGGGTCGTAACTTTTGCATATGATCTTCGTTTTAGGCGTATGATAGCCCATTGGAAAGGTATAGTTGAGGAGAATTTTTTTTGGGTATCAATCATTCCTTTGAATATCATTGAGAATCTCGACCCAAAAAACCTTCATTTAGGCCCTCAAAATGGCCTCGAAAGTTAAAACTGCTAAAAATAGTAAATTGCCAAAATTGTCAGAAAATTGTTTTGAGCCAGTTGGAAAAGGTGGGTGGTCACCGATATACACCTAGATCAATACTACCTCCTTAGGAATCAATGGTATCCATTGTGTTGATCTCCCCCATCAGATGAAGAAATTTCTGTTGAATTTGTCCTCAGGTGAGCCACTTGCCTTGGTGCAACAAATGCCCTGCTTTGATGAATCGATAAAGCTGGATCATTTGTTGTTGAGTGCCCTTGATCTGTGTGTCCACAATATGATCATTGGATTCCTATTGTATGCATTTGGGGTTGAGATTTGTTGGTGTCAACTCCTTTTCTACGTCTCACGTGTCCAATAATGGTGGGAAATAAGGGCGAATGAGATCCACATTGAACACTGGGTGCAGGCCAAGGAAAGGAGGAATGTTGAGCTCAAAATAATTATCCTCCATGGCCTTGGTGATGGTGTACGACCCATAACGGAGTGGACGAAGCTTCCGATGGGGTCCTGTAAGGCATTTTTTCTGCAAGTGCAACCAAACTTAATCACCCACCTGAAACTTATGTGGCACCCAATGTTGATCATGGGATTGCTTGTACTTGTCATTGGACTTCTATAGGATATCCTAAACCTATTGGCAGATGTGATGGATCTGCTCAATGAACCGGGTGGATTTTTCAGCTTCATTTGGAGAAGGATATGACTTGGTCGAGGTGACCGCAAGGGGAAGTGCAACATCTATGGGATCCAATGGTTGGAATCCCAACCCCACCTGAAAGGGGATGTGGCTGGTTGAGCTATGCAGGGCTCATTTGTAGCTATGATGGACATAGGGAAGGCTCTCATCCCATGTGTGAGGGTGATTTGAATTATACATGCAAAGGATATGCACAATCATTCGATTGATGACCTTGGTTTGGCCATCTATCTGGGGGTGGAAGGTCGTGGATTTGGTGAGCTTGGTGTCTAGTAGTGACTAGAGGCTCAACCAGATTGTGATGAGAAATTAACTGTGCCAATCTGAGACAATGGTTTGTGGGATTCCAAAATGTACCTATACTTGTTCAAAGAAGAGCTTGGCAGTGGCCTCTGCTGTGATGATCTTCTTGCAGGCAACCAAAATCACCATCTTAGAAAAGAAATCAACAACCAAAAAAACACAGTCATTTCCCCACTTGGTGGACGGGAGGCCCGACATGTAGTCCATTGAGATTGACTCCCATGGCCTATCAGGAGTAGGATGAGGGTTGTACAAGCCTTATTTCTTAGTGGTCATTTTGGCAATAGTGCAGGTAGTGCAGGACCTGATATACTTGTTGACCTCATGTCAAAGTTTTGTCCAGTAGAAATGTTTTTGTAGCATCGCCACTATCTTTTAGATGTCGAAGTGTCCTTCCACCCGACTGTAGTTGTCTTTCCAGATCATCTTCATTTTCTCACTTGATGGAACCCAGATATGGCCCAGATGACACAACAACCCATCTTGAGGATGGAAATTATCAACAACTATGTTTGTACCAAACATTTGGTAGGTGGTGGCGAAGTCTAGGTCTGTCTCATAGAGTTAGTGCCATCTAGAGGTCTCACGGCTATAGGAGTCTAGCACCGTGGTGAGTGTCATGACTGGCAGTCTGCTGAGGAAATCAACGATGTGATTAGTGATTCCTATTTTATACTTGATGTTCAGGTTTAATTGTTGCAAGTATGTGGACCACTTGTGATGGAAATCATTCTGCAATTTTCCTTGTGTCTGTATGAACTCCAGTGGTTTATGATCAATGTGGATGATTTTCTCCTCCCCAAGAATGTAACGTCTTCACTGGCAGCAGGGTTACATAATGGAGTACATTTCTTTATCATAAGTAGGGTACTTACATAAAATATATGATATTATCTCACTATGATAGGCAACATGGTGGTTGTGCTAAGTGAGAAGGATGCCCATCGTATAGTATGAAACATCTGTCTTGATCTGAAAGGGTTGTTGCAGGTCTGGTAGTGAAATTACTGGGGCTGAACACAATCACTACTTCAAATCATCAAACGCTTGTTGTTGGGATCAGCCCCATGCAAATTTTGCCTTACCACAACACCTGGTTATTTGGATCAGGGCCCATGCAATATGGGAGAATCCCAACATGAACCTGCGGTAGAAATTGGCAAGGCCCAAGAAGCTCTGAAGCTCAGTGAGTGTGGTTGGGGCTATCCAAGATCCAAGTCATCCGTGAAGCTCTGAAGCTCAGGTTTTGATCAATTATGTAGCCTAGGTAATGGACCCTGTCCATGCTGAAGGAGAATTTTTCCAAGTTGGCATATAGCTTGCATTGCCGCAGGGTGTGCAAAACCTGTTGAATATGCTACAAGTGTTTGACCCAAGTCTTTTTGTACATGAGAATGTCATCCAGATACACCACTACAAAATTATTGGTGAATGGTCATAGGATATCGTTCATCATCCTCATGAAAGCGGCTGGAGCATTTGTGAAACCAAATGGCATGACCAACCATTCAAAAAGGCCTTCCTTTGACTTGAAGGTGGTTTTCCATACATATGTTTTCTCTATCGGGACCTGGTGGTAGCCAGACTTTAGATCAATCTTACTGAAGTACTTTCCCCCAAGAGTTGATCAAGGAGGTCATCTATTTGGGGAATTGGGTACTGGTTTCTAACTGTGATTTTATTCAGAGCTCGTTAATCAATGCAGATTCTCCAGGTTCCGTATTTCTTCCGTACCAACATGATTGGGCTCCCGCAAGGTGATGAGATAGGAAATATGTGCCCCTTGTGGAGTATTTCTTGGATCTGTCTCTTGATCTCCTCATTCTCTAACAAAGAGAAACAATAGACTGGCCCATTGGGCATCGGTGCACTGGGGGTCAGATAAATGGGGTGGTTGACCTGATAGTGTAGAGGTACCCTGGTAGGTGAGGAGAAGATATTTGAGTATTCTTCCACGACCTTATCTACTTGCTTCTGTTGTTTGGAGAGGTTCGTCGTAGAGACCCTGGATGTGGCTATGATAGTTCACTTATTCTGAGAGAAAATCATGAAGAAGACAAACTTCCCCATATGAGATATGACCTTCTTGCATTGCTTAGTAGAGATCAAGGAAATAACACTAGGTGGGACTACCTCGGGTATCTTGTACAATTTCCTGTTCAAAGTAATAATAACACTACGAGGCCTAGACTCATATAAAGCATGACCTTTCCATAAATAAGGTTGGCCCAAAAGGATATCACAAACTTCGAGAGGAAAAACATCACACAATACCTCATCTTTGAAGGGTTTAATGATGTACGACAATCAACACTATTGGATGACATAGAGATCGCTTCCTTGGCAAAGCCATCCAATGGTGTAGGGTTGTGGGTACGATGTTGTGGGAAAGGCTAGCCGCTTGACGACCTCTGCTGAGATGAGGCTCTTCAAGCTACCACTATCCACTATGAAGTGTAGTGGGGTGCCTTTTACCCACATCTGTGAATGGAAGAGGCGTTCTCCTTATTCTGGCTCATCTGGTTCACCAGGATGGACCTTGGTGGTAGCAACAGTAGAACTGGGTTCCACATCAATGATCTTTCTTCCCCTTTCTAGTTCTGGCTCAGATTCTGAACCCACATCTGGTTCATAGGATTTCACTTTGGCCACCAGTGATTGCTTTGAGCGACAGTCAACAGTGTTATTCCACGGGCTCTTATGGAAGTCGCAACACTTCTCGGTATCTTTCTTTGTCTTTCTGATGTCCTTATTTTCTTGCGGCTTGGACTGGTTGTCCTAATACTATCCATCTTTTCTCTATCCTTTGTTCTATGGGTTGGGGCTACCCTTTCCTGGATTTTTTTGAGAGGGGTTCCCAGGCCCAAATTGGAGCGTCTTTTGTTTGAGATTCTGCTCGATTTTGATGGCATATCGGTAGGCCGTGCCCAAGGATGAGATGTCCAAAAATTCCATTTTGGTCTAGATGTATCAATGCATAGTGTCACAATACTTGAGCACCATATGTCTCTCTGAATCTTTGATACCCAGCTTGGTGCGCAAGGTATGAAATTTATTCATGAAATCTGGCACTTCTTGGTCTCTTTCTTGCTGCAGTGTGGTCCATTTTGTATACAAGTCATCATAACTTCCAAAAGGGTAGTATTGTTCCTTAATATCATCCCTGAAGGAATCCCATGTGGCCATGACTATAAATAATGAGGGTTCCTCTATTTCCTCTTTCTCACATAAAGTTTCCCACCAGTCTTTGACATGGGGAATGGCTTTGAAGACTGCAAAAATAATATTTTCTCTATTCGAAAATTTATGGAAAAAAAAATACCCTTCTAGTAGATTCAACCACTTGTCTACAACATCTGCATCTATCTGACCTTCAAATATAGTAATATCGAAGTTTATTTGTACCTTGAAGGGGGTGGCGGCTCCGCTCGAAGAAGATGCGTTGCCTGTTGGTAGCTGCCGAACGATTTGTGTGAAACTATCCATCATCTCGTTCCTTTGTTGCGTGAGGTATTCCTCAATCAAAAGTTTGAAAGGATCTCCTGTCCAATCATCTTTCATTTCTCCTGCCATGAGAGGTCGCTTGGGTGTGCGAGATCTTTTTTCTTCAAGAGAAACAAGCTCGAGACCCAACTCTTTGTACTACGAACTCATTGGGGACATGCATTAAGATGACAAGGAGAAGACCACTCTGATACCACTGATCCTAATTTTAGGAGAATAACAAAATGAATACATATTATTAACAGGTGATTAACACAAAATAAAGGGATACAGTAAAACTGGTTTTCTATTCAATAAGGAAATAAGATGAAACTGTAAAATGTAGCAGAAACAAGCTTGCTGGAATGGTCAATGAGTCTCTAAATGACTTTTTACAATAAAAATTAATTCCCAAAACCCTAGACATCCAAAAACCTAACCCTAGGAGATGAAGCACCAACAGTCATGTGGGCCCCGTTTGGGTAAGTTAGTACATCAACTTCCCAGGGTCATAACTTTTGCATACGATCTCCATTCTAGAGGTATGATAGCCCGTTGGGAAGGTATCATCGAGGATATTCATTTTGGGGGTTCAATCATGCATTTGGCTATCATTGATAAGCTCTATCCCAAAAAACCTTCATTTAGGCCCTCAAAATGGCCCTGAAAGTTAAAACTGCTAAAAATAGTAAATTGCCAAAATTGTTAGAAAACTGTTTTGAGCCAGTTAGAAAATATCGGTGGCCACCAATATCCACCTGGATCAAGTATAGGGGTCATGCATGAATATAAGATACATTGAGGGAGAGGTGTGGACAGTAGCCCTGCCACAACCTACTAGCACTCTCGTCGTGGCTTGAACTGTAGGTTAACGACCACCTAGTTCGAGGAGATCCATGATGCCATGAGGGTAGACTGCGAAAGTTGCTCATGATGATTCTAAGGGAAATCAATAAGGTAGGGGCATTATTACTTAGAATCCCTTAGTCTTCCACAAGATCACCTAATGAAGTATTGACACCAGGGTTTTTTGATGTCTACCAAGTCAGTCAAGAGGCTAGTGGTACCCTTGGAGCACGTAGTGCGTCCTGAAGGTCACGTTGCACAAGAAAAATGGAAAGAGGTAAGTGGCACCCTTGGAACACGTAGTGTGTTTTAAAGTGAACGTCGTGAAAGAAAAATGGAAAGAGGCGAGTGGCACCCTTGGAGCACGTAGTGCGTCCTGAAGGGCACGTCACACAAGGGAAACAAAATGAGGCGAATGGCACCCTTGGAGCACCTAGTGCATCCTAAAGGGAACATCGTGTTTTTAAATAATAAGTGAATAAACCTAGATGGCCTTAGAACGAATATTGTGATAAGAAATATTTAAAAACAGATTCCCTAATAAAATGTCACCCAGCCTAGGAAAATAAAATCTAAGTTTGAGTGATATAATATATATATATATATATATA
>ML778918.1:839836-890972 GCA_009831015.1 Picea engelmannii | reverse complement strand
ATAAAGAAACAAATAATACTAATAATCGTCATTAAACATGTGATGAGAAGGGGGTAAGTTGTTCAATTAGTTTATAAAATCAAATTACCTTGGGGGATTACTTTTTAATAGAAATAGAAATAATTGTTTTGTTACGTATGCTAATTAAAAAGTTATTAATTAAAAAGAAAAATGGGAAAAAGGTAATTTCCTACACTTGCTAATTAGAGTTTTAGATAAAAAGGGAAAGAGGGAAATTTAAAAGAATTAGGAAACTAAGGGGAAAACGGGAAACATAAAGAAAAAGGGAAACATAAGGAAAAAGTAGAATGACTAACTTCGCAAGGAATCTTGCCTTTAAGAACTTTCTAAATTGAACTCAACTAGTAAATTAGTAAGGGGGTAAGTCATTAAAATGTGTAAGGGAATATGGGGACACCTAGGAGTGATTCTAGGAATTCTTTTAGGTGGGTGAGGGAAATAGGAGTAATTAAATAATTAATGAAATTAATTTCTGGTGCAACGAAGGGGATGGGAGACACATGTAATGGGATGATTTTTCTGAATTAAATTTTTGAACATTAAATTAAATGGGAATTTGGGAAAGAAATGACTTTGAAATTCTATATAAAGGAGGGAGGAGGAGGAGGGTGGATCTAATATTTTATGCATAACGTTACACTGCAGAATTTTAGACTTGATTGACTTATCTTATGGGAGTTGGGATACCCATCTTGGTGAGGAGTGGTAGCTCGACCTTGCGAGGTGAGCTGGGAGCTAGTTCTTATCTAGTTTAGTGTCTGTGGCCCCTTTTTGGCTCAGGGGGTAAGGGGGAAGAAGAGTACCCCTAGCGTTGGCTGGGATGTACCGGTGAAGTATCATTGGTCTGCAAGCGGGAGTTGCACGGGAAAATGACTTGGAGCAGGTGAATTGGGCTATGGTACACTTGCTTTTATTCAGCATGGTAGATTATTATAGACCTTACGCTTTCATTTCTATAATTTTAACTGTTTAAAAAAGGTGTTGGACTTAGCTTTTTAATTGAGAACTTAATTTTCCCCTTAGCCTTAAGCTCGTTGCTTGAGTTGATTCCCTTGGCTCTAAATCCCTGAATGTTGTGAATGCCCTATTGGTTTTGATTTATTGTCAATATTTGTTCTTTACTTCGTCTTCATCCCTAGATCATCAGTCCACACCTGAGAAGTCATCCAGGAGCTGGATCGACGGTCGTCACTTCGGTGTTAATAGACCTATAGATCCTAAAGCCCTTCTTTTTTATGTGTGGATGATGAGAGATGGATGTTTCTTCCCAACCGTCTACCCCTGTCACTTGTTCTTGTCTGATTGAGGGTCTTTGTGCCTTCTTGCATTGAGTAATTCTTCCATTATTATCAATCCTATCCACAAACCATTGATTACCCCTGCATTTTTAACTCTGTGTCCCTAAATTTTTAACTTTGTGTTTTACCATTTTACAGTCGAAATTTGCCCCCCTCATCGGACTGTGACCTTGCCATGCTTTATAGTGCGATCTTACCCTTCTAGACTACAAATTTTATTTCATGTTGTTTTCATTATCAATTATCATTTTTGTTGACATTTTCAGTTGGTTTTATATTTTCATTTTATTTAATGACAACGTTATCATTTTTCGACAATATTTTCAGCAACCCATTTAATGGCTTCTTCTGTACCCAACAGACACATAAACTTAAGACCCTTATCATTGGAATTTTAGAACATATTCAGCCTGAGCTAAACCCTTTCTAGTCTACATTCTCATCTTTGTTTAACCTGCACTTTCAGTGTGCGTTTAAGCAATGAGAGATACATCGTTTGGCTGCGTTATTATTCTTACCCAAATTCCAACGAACTTGATATTTACATATGCATCTTTAGGAACCCTTGCCAGCAAACCCATGGTTGTGGCCCTTTTACTTTAGATTTTGTGGATTTAAACTCTCCTTCGATTTGACTGTTTATACAAAATGATTTTTTTGGACAACTGCTTGTATTTCTACAGTGATTTGGTTTTTAAATATTAGACAACCTGCGTTCAATAACACCCTAGAATTATAAACCTTCATTTTTTTTTAACTTGGTGACAACGATTTATTCATTTAACCACAGAACGATTCTTTTTTTTTGCTCAAGAATATCCCATATAACTTAGCAATACATTTGTTATGAAAACAATGTATTAACAGAAACATTCCGTGTGGCCAATAAATATTGATTGAAAGAAAATCTATTTCAGTGATTTATGATTGATGTATTACCCAACAACGTCATTATTCCCTCTGCGATTTGGTATATTAAATGTCATCTATTTTAATTAGTGCTTTGTGTTTTTTTATATACGTCATGTTTATTAATGTTGGGTCACAATGATATCATCAAATCTTTATGGATGGCGTGTTGACTGTGTCAATTCCTACGTTAAATTGGAAAATTACCTGCGTTTTGAACCTCAACATTTGGTGAAAGATAGTCGGAGTTACCTTTAAATGTTAGGTAGCACGCCAATGCTTGGCAACACATAAAAAGTCGGCAACTCTCCTGTGGTGTGGTTTTTATCCTTTAAAGTTTCTCTTACCTTCTTTCTTGTAGACATCAGTGTTGTTATTTTTATTTAATACAACATGGATATCCACAAACAACATTTTAATTTGACTGCGAATCTGGTGGAGGCATTTTAGCTCAGTGCTTGAACAACAATGAAATTTTGTTGGCGAAATCTTTGTTGATTAATAACAAATTTCCTTTATTATGACACCGATACATAAGATATCCTCTTTCTATTTTCATCTTTATTTTTATAGTGTGAACCCCCTTTTTGTTTATATAGTGTAACTATGTTTCATAGTGTAAAATCATTCTTTTTATTTATATAGTGTAAATCTTGTTCATAGTGTAAAACCATTTTTATGCATATAGCGTAAATTCATTTTTATATATCATGGAAATCTTGTTCAAGGACAACTATATAATTGATTGTTTAAATAGATATTATGGATAAAAGGGAGAGAGATTTTATTAATAGCATAATGACCATGATTTTATTGATAACATGTTTTATTATCAAAGTTTTTTTAGTAATATCATACTGATAGCATGTTAACAGTTTTTAATTAAAATATGGCAAGGTCATTAATGCTCAACAAATTTATATTTAAAGATAACAATTAAAATCTTGTAGTGTCAGTTTTAAGGATAGTGATAGATACTCATATGATCTTGGGATTGGATTTTAGTTACAACAAGCGATTGTTTAATAATATTCTTTTATTATGTACAGATTGATTTTGTTACACAAGGAAATTGTTGTGTCGTAAGAATGTCATAGTCGTCTTGTTGACTTGTTGGTTGGTTGCCAGGGTTTTTCATCATGTGTTGGGATGGTTAAGTTGTACTCCATCCGAGTTGGATTTATCTTGATTTATTGGTCTAGATAGGTCTTGTGCACTGGGGTATTGTCGCACCTATCACCTAGGGCGACATGATTTCGGACGAGGGGATCATGGCGCGCCCTATCGGATAGAGGTGAATGATGACTTGGTCGAATTCAGTGCTTTTCGTTGAGGGTGTTTCTTCATTATAGTTGTTGATGGAGCTTGGTTTTAATGCTTTTGTGCATTTGGTTGTGCACCATAGAATTTATAGTTAAGGGTCGTTGAAATTGTTGTGTCAAATTATGGATGTTGTCCCTTAGCCTATAAGCATTGTCTGTGTGTGTCAGGCGGGTAGTCATTTCTCTCTATTTCTTATGCATGTTTTTCCCAGTTTCTCTTGTGCTAGTGCGTGGATTTGTAGTTGTCTTTTTATTTCTCTGTGGGAATGTGTTCATGGTCGTGTTGAGTGGTTCAACTATTTTCGTTGTCGCCTTCTTGCCAAAAAAAAAATTGCATTTTCCTCTTCGCTTGTAGTCGTAATGTTTGGGGTTGTTACTTACAATTTAAATGATTTAAAAAAATAAAATATATCATGTATGTGGAATAAACCATATGTTCTTCAAACTGGAATGGAAGGTAAGAATGTAAAGCATAATACAACTAGAATGGCAGGTAAGAATCTAAAGCATAATACAACTAGAATGACAAGTAAGAATATAAATCATAATACAACTTGAATGGATTAATAAAACCAAAAATATTATCTCCGTGAAAGAATCCATCTGTTCTTCAAAACGGAATGGTAGGTAAGAATTTAAAGCTCAAAACAAAAATCATAATATAGTGTGAATGAACTAACAAAATCCAAAAACACCATCTCTATGGAAAAATCCATATGCTCGAGCATAGGCGTAGGCGTATAGTTTCATAATTGCTTGACAATAAGAAGTGTCGACAAAAAAATGTGTTCGTGTTTGACCTTTGTCCCAAATCCTCATCCAAATATTAGAATACAATTTGGTGGAAACTTTTGAATTCCACTTCAAAAGACTTTTTAATTATGTTGAAAAATAATAAAGAAACATTTGTTGACAGACGTTATGCTATGAAAAATATTCTCTCAAACACACTTACACATATTGTTCATAAGTTTCATAAACAATTATTAATACCTAATACATGAAATTATTATTATATTCACAAGGCTTTCAAACACACTTATATGTGTCACTTTCAGTAATATGTACATGGAAGTAAACACATGTTTTCTCTTTATAAAGTGGCAACACAAGGACCCATGGAAATATCACCATCGCATGCAACTAGTTGACCGACACCCTGAATTCATTGAACAATTATAATGTATAAACCTCCAGCTTAAATACCACAATGTCTACATCTTAATTTTCTAGAATTTCCAGTGAAATGTGGGAGAGGCGAAAGATGAAGCCTTGTCTCAATGAGACTCTCAACCCTATTCTGTAATGACCCCATCATTACGACTACATGCAACAAAACACAAAATATATATCTTTTTTAAATAAGGACGGTAACAATGACAAAATTTAAACAATGCAACTTGACAACGACACAACGCACACAGATCATGCAATAGTAAACATCGAATCAGACACTAGCACATCCGGAAACTGGACAAAACATGCGATAATTAATAGGAAAATAAAAATGACTACCCGCCTGACAAAAGAAAGACAATGCATACAAGCTAAAGGACAACATGAACCACCCGACACAACGACTCCGTCGACCAGTAACTAGAAACCTCTATGGCACACAAAACTAAATGCATTAGGGTGTTACAAACCAAGTACCAACATCAATTACAATGAACAATGCCCACATAGGGAAGCATAAGACTCTGACTAGGTTATCATTTGCATCTATCCATCAGGGCGCACAATGATCCCTCATCAAGAATCATGTCATCACACGATGATAGGCATGACCGTAACCATGGTGCAACACATCATTTCTAGACCCTCAACCCAAGCTAAGAACCACGGGCTAGGAGACTGAAATAACTTTCAAAAAATGAGGACTAAACACAAGCGCCCAACCAACAAGTCAACAATATGCAAGGGAAATCTGACTACTCTAAAAATCATACATCACATTAATTTAAATCTATAACAGTCATGTATAAAAATAATCAATTTAATTCATCCCAGTGCCTTGTCATCTATAAACTCCTTTAATTCCATTTTTGGTATCAACAATGATACCTTGGTCTAAAATTAATATCATTGTCTATAAACATATGATATCATAGAGTTAAATATCATAATGTTGCGTAAATTTCACTAAGATCCATAACTATATATTAACGCAAAATTAAATATGGTAACGTTGTGTAACTATAATAATGTTGTGTAACTATATGATCCATAAACATCAATGGTAATGTTTTGTATATATCAATAACTATATGATCCATATGGATATCAGTGGCCACCCACCTTTTCCAACTGGCTCAAAACAGTTTTCTGGCATTTTTGGTAATTTACTATTTTTAGCAGTTTTCACTTCCAGACCCATTTTGAGGCCCTAAACGATGTTTTTTGGGAAAACAGGTTTTAAATATATTAGTTCTGTTGATATTTCACCTAAAATGAATTTCCTCGATGATATCTTTCCAATGGGATATCATACGCCTAAAACGGAGATCGTATGCAAAAGTTACGACCACAGGAAGTTGATGTACTAACTTACCCAAACGGGGCCCACATGACTTTTGGCACTTCATCTCCTAGGGTTAGGTTTTTGGATGTCTAGGGTTTTTGAAATTCCTAATTATTGTAAAATGACCTTCAAAGCCTCATTGTAATCATCTTCTTGCAAATGAGTGCAACTGTCACATCTCTTCTCAGAGATAAGCTGCCACTATTCCAACAAGCTTGTTTCCACTGCATTTTACTGTTTTCACCTTATTTCGTTATTGAATAGAAAAATAGTTTTACTGTATCTCTATTATTTTGTGTTAAGCACCTATTAATAATCCATATTCATTTAGTTCTGCTCATAAAATCCATATCAGTGGTATCAGAGCGGTCTGTTCCTTGTCGTCTTAATGCATGTCCCCAACGAGGTCAAAGTACAAAGAGTTGGGTCTCAGGATTGTTTCTTTTGAGGAAAAAATCTCTCACATGCCCAAGCAACCTTTCATGGCAGGAGAACACAAATATGACGGGATAAGAGATCCTTTCAAACTATTGATTGAGGAATCCCTCACACAATAGAGGAACGATTCTAGGTACATTTTGGAACCCCACAAACCATTGTCTCAGATCGGGATAGTCGATTTCTCATCACATTCTGGTCGAGCCTCTGGTCATTATTGGACACCAAACTCACCAAATCCATGGCCTTCCACCCACGGATAGATGGCCAAACCAAGGTTGTAAATCGAATGATTTTTCATATCCTTTGCATGGATAATTCAAATCACCCCTGCACATGGGATGAGAGCTTTCCCTATGTCCAACATATCGAGAACCAAGCTCTGCATAGCTCAACCGGCCAATGCCCCTTTTAGGTGGGGTTGGGATTCCAACCATTGGGTCCCATAGATGATGCACGTCCCCTTGCGGTCACCTTGACCGACTCATATCCTGCTCCAACTGAAGCTGACAAAGCCACCTGGTTCATTGAGCAGATCCATCACATCTGCCAACAGGTTTAGGATATCCTATAGAAGTCCAATGATAAGTACAAACAACACCATGACCAACATTGGGTGCCACATAAGTTTCAGGTGGGTGACAAATTTTTGTTGCACTTGCAGAAAGAACGCCTTACAGGACCCCATTGGAAGCTTTTCCCTACTCTGTTATGGACCGTACACTATCACCAAGGCCGTGGGGGATAATGATTTTGAGCTCAACATTCCTCTTTTCCTTGGCCTGCACCCAGTGTTTAATGTGGATCTCCTTCACCCTTATTTTCCACCATTATTGGACACCTCAGAAGTAACAGAATAGCTGACACCAACAGAGCTCAACCCCGAGTGCATACAATAGGAATCCAATGATCAAATTGTGGAAACATAGATCAAGGGCACTCGACATCAAAGGATCTAGCTTTATCGAGTCATTAAAGAAGGGCAACTTCTGCACCAAGGCAAGTGGCTCACCCGGGGCCAAATTCAGTAGAAATTTCCTCATCTTATGGGGGACCTCAAAGCAATGGATACCATTTCTTCCTAAGGAGGGAGGATTGATACATATGGATATCGGTGGCCACCCACCTTTTCCAACTGGATTAAAACAGTTTTCTGGAAATTTTCATAATTTATTATTTTTAGAAGTTTTCACTTCTGGAGTCATTTTGAGGCCCTAAACGGTGTTTTTTGGGAAAATAGGTTTGCAATATGCAAGTTCCTTCAATATTGTGCCTAAAATAAATACCCTCAATGATACCTTTCCAATGGGCTATCATACACCTAAAATGAATATCGTATGCAAAAGTTACGACCCCGGGAAGTTGATGTACTAACTTACCCAAAGGGGGCCCACATGACTTTTGGCGATTCAGCTCCTAGGGTTAGGATTTTGGATTTCTAGGGTTTTTGACATTCCTGCTTATTGTAAAAAGGAATTCAGAGCCTCATTGTAATCATCTTCTTGCGAATGAGCACAACTATCACATCTCTTCTCAGAGATAAGCCGCCACCATTCTAGCAAGCTTGTTTCTGCTGCATTTTACAGTTTTCATCTTATTTTGTTATGGAATAGAAAACCATTTTTACTGTATCTCTGTTATTTTGTGTTAAGAACCTGTTAATAATATGTATTCATTTCGTTTTGCTCATAAAATCTAGATCAATGGTATCAGAGCAGTCTGTTCCTTATCGTCTTAGTGCATGTCCCCAACGAGGTCGAAGTACAAAGAGTTGGGTCTTGAGCTTGATTCTCTTGAGGAAAAAATCTCTTGCACGCCTAAGACACCTCTCATAGTAGGAGAAAATAAAGATCATGAGACAGGAGATCCTTTCAAACTATTGATTGAGGAAGCTCTCATGCAACAGAGGAATGAGTCTGGGTACATTTTGGAATCCCACAAACCATTGTCTCATATTGGGATAGTAAATTTCTCAGCACATTTTGGTTGAACCTCTGGTCATTTCTAGACACCAAGCTCACCAAATCCATGGCCTTCCACCCCTGGACAGATGGCCAAACCGAGGTTTTAAATCGAATTATTGTGCATATCCTTTGCATATATAATTCAAAGCACCCCCGCACATGGGATGAGAGCCTTCCCTATGTCCAACATAGCTACAACCGATCCCTGCATAGCTCAACTGGACACAACCCCTTTTAGGTGGGGTTGGGATTCCAACCATTGGGTCCCATAGATGTTTCATTTCCCCTTGCGGTCACCTTGACTGACTCATATCCTGCTCCAATTGAAGATGAAAAATCCACCTAGTTCATTGATCGGATCTAGCACATCCGCCAATAGGTTCAGGATATCCTACAAAAGTCCAATGACAAGTACAAACAATGCCATGATCAACATCGGGTGCCACATAAGTTTCAGGTGGGCGACAAAGTTTGGTTGCACTTGTAGAAAGAACACCTTACAGGACCCCATCGGAAGATTCACCCACTCCGTTATGGGTCATACACTATCACCAATTCCATGGGGGATAATTCTTTTGAGCTCAACATTCCTCCTTTCCTTGGCCTGCACCCAGTGTTTAACGTGGATCTCCTTTGCCCTTATTTTCCACCATTATTAGACTCCTCAAAAGTAGCAGAACAATTGACACCAATAGATCTCAACGTCGAATGAATACAACATTAATACAATGATGAGATTGTGTACACATATATCAAGGGCACTCAACAACAAAGGATCCATCTTTATCGAGTCGTTAAAGAAGGCCAGCTCCTGCACCAAGGCAAGTGGCTCACCCGAGGCCAAATTCAACAGAAATTTCCTCATCTGATGAGGGACCTCAATGCAATGGAGAATTTGTTTTCCTAAGGAGGTAGGATTGATCCAGATGGATATCAGTGGCCACCCACCTTTTCCAACTATCTCAAAATACTTTTCTGACAATTTTGGTAATTTACTATTTTTAGCAGTTTTCACTTTCGGAGCCATTTTGAGGCCCTAAATGATGTTTTTTGCGAAAATAGGTTTTCAATATCCAATTTTCTTCAATGTTGTGCCCAAAATGAATCTCCTTGATGATACCTTTCCAACGGGCTATCATACGCCTAAAACAGAGATCGTATGCAAAAGTTACGACCCGAGGAAGTTGATATAGTAACTTACCCAAATGGGGCCCACATGACTTTTGGCACTTCATCTCCTAGGGTAAGGTTTTTGGATGTCTAGGGTTTTTGAAATTTCTTCTTATTGTAAAAATGCCTTCAGATCCTCATTGTAATCATCTTCTTGCGAATGAGTGCAACTATCACATCTCTTCTCAGAGATAATCCACCACCATTCTGGCAAGCTTGTTTCTACTGCATTTTACGCTTTTCAACTTGTTTCATTATTGAATAGAAAACTAGTTTTACTATATCTCTGTTATTTTGTGTTATGCACCTGTTAATAATCTGTATTCATTTCGTTCTTCTAATAAAATCCTTATCAATGGTATCAGAGGGTTCTGTTCTTTGTCTTCTGAATGCATGTCCCCAACGAGGTCAGAGTATAAAGAGTTGGGTCTCAAGCCTGTTTCTCTTGAGGAAAAAATCTCTCACACGCCCAAGAAACCTCTCATGGCAGGAGAAAAGAAAGATGATGGGACAAGAGATGCTTTCAAACCGTTGATTGAGGAAGCCCTCACGCAACATAGGAATGATTCTGGGTACATTTTGGAATCCCACAAACCATTGTCTTAGATCAGGATAGTCAATTTCTTAGCACATTCTGGTCAAGCCTCTGGTTAATGTTGGAAACCAATCTCACCAAATCCACAACCTTCCAGCCCCGGACATATGGCCAAACCGAGGTTGTAAATCGAATGATTGTTCATATCCTTCGCATGTATAATTCAAATCACCCTCGCATATGGGATGGGAGCCTTCCCTATATCCATCATAGCTACAATCGAGCCCTTAATAGCTCAACTGACCACAACCCCTTTCAGGTGGGGTTGGGAATCCAACCATTGGGTCCCATAGATGTTGCACGTCGCCTTGCGGTCACCTTGACAGAGTCATCCCCTGCTCCAACTGAAGCTGACAAGGCCACCTGGTTCATTGAGTGGATCCAACACATCCGCCAATAGGTTCAGGATATCCTACAGAAGTCCAATGACAAGTACAAACAATGCCATGATCAACATCGGGTGCCACATAAGTTTCAGATGGGCGACAAAGTTTGGTTGCACTTGCAGAAATAACGCCTTATAGGACCCCATCGGAAGCTTCTCCCACTCTGTTATGGTCCGTACACTATCACCAAGTCCATGGGGGATAATGATTTTGAGCTCAACATTCCTCCTTTCCTTGGCCTGCACCAAGTGTTTAACGTGGATCTCCTTCTCCCTTATTTTCCACCATTATTGGACACCTCAGAAATAGCAGAACAGCTGACACAAACATAGCTCAACCTCGAATGCATACAACAAGAATTCAATGATCAGATTGTGGACACATATATCAAGGTCACTCGACAACAAAGGATTCAACTTTATCGAGTTGTCAAAGCAAGGCAGCTCCTGCACCAAGGCAAGTGGCTCACCCAGGGCAAAATTCAGTAGAAATTTCCTCATCTGATGGGGGAACTCAATGCAATGGAGACCATTTCTTCCTAATGAGGGAGGATTGATCCATATGGATATCGGTGGCCACCCACCTTTTCCAACTGGCCCAAAACAATTTTTTTTCAATTTTGGTAATTTACTATTTTTAGTAGTTTTCACTTCTAGAGTCGTTTTAAGGCCCTAAATGATGTTTTTTTGGGAAAAGAGGTTTGAAATATGTTAGTTCCTTTGATATTGTGCCTAAAATTAATCTCCTCAATGATACCTTTCCAACAGGGTATCATACACATAAAACAAAGATCGTATGCAAAGGTTACGATCCCGTGAAGTTGATGTACTAATTTACCCAAACGGGGCCCACATGACTTTTGGTGTTTCATCTCCTAGAGTTAGGTTTTTGGATGTATAGGGCTTTTGACATTACTGCTTATTGTAAAAGGGCCTTCAGATCCTCATTGTAATCATTTTCTTGCGAATGAGCGCAACTGTCACATCTCTTCTCAGAGATAAGCCACCACCATTCTAGGAAGCTTGTTTCCGCTGCATTTTACAGTTTTCAGCTTATTTCGTTATTGAATAGAAAACCAGTTTTACTGTATCTCTGTTATTTTGTGTTAAGAACCTGTTAATAATTTGTATTCATTTCTCTTTGCTCATAAAATATGGATCAGTGGTATCAGAGTGGTTTGTTCCTTTTCGTCTTAATGCATGTCCCCAACGAGGTCGAAGTACAAAGAGTTGGGTCTCGAGCTTGTTTCTCTTGAGGAAAAAATATCTTGCACGCCCAAGTGACCTCTCATGGCAGGAGAAAATAAAGATGACGGGACATGAGATCCTTTCAAACTTTTGATTGAGGAAGCCCTCACGTGACAGAGGAACGAGTTTGGGTACATTTTGGAATCCCAAAAACCATTGTCTTAGATCGGGATAATCGATTTCTCAGCACATTATGGTTGAGCCTCTGGTCATTGCTGGACACCAAGCTCACCAAATCTATGACCTTCCACCCTTGAACAGATGGCCAAACCAATGATGTAAATCAAATGATTGTGCATGTATAATTCAAAGAACCCCCACACATGGGATGAGAGCCTTCCCTATGTCCAACATATCTACAACCGAGACCTGCATAGCTCAACCGGACACAACACCTTTTAGTTGGGGTTGGGATTCCAACCATTGGGTCCCTTAGATGTTGCAAGTCCCCTTTTCATCACCTCAACCGACTCATCTCCCGCTCCAACTGAAGCTGACAAAGACACTCAATTCATTGAGTGGATCCAACACATCCTCCAATAGGTTCAGGATATCCTACAAAAGTCAAATGACAAGTACAGACAACGCCATGATCAACACCGAGTGCCACATAAGTTTCAAATGAGCAACAAAGTTTGTTTGCACTTGCAGAAAGAACGCCTTATAATACCCCATCGGAAGCTTCACCCACTTCGTTATGGGCCATACACTATCACCAAGGCCGTGGGGGATAATTCTTTTGAGCTCAACATTACTCCTTTCCTTGGCCTGCACCCAGTGTTTAACGTGGATCTCCTTTTCCCTTATTTTCCACCATTATTGGACACCTCAGAAGTAGAAGAACAATTGACACCAACAGAGCTCAACCCCAAATGCATACAATAGGAATCCAATGATTATATTGTGGACACATAGATCAAGGGCACTCGACAACAAAGGATCCATCATTATCGAGTCGTCAAAGCAGGGCAGCTCCTGCACCAAGGCAAGTGGCTCATCTGAGGCCAAATCCAGCAGAAATTTCCTCATCTGATGGGGGACCTCAATGCAATGGACACCATTGCTTCCTAATGAGGGAGTATTGATCCATATGGATATTGGTGGCCACCCACCTTTTCCAACTGGCTCAAAACAATTTTCTTGCAATTTTGGTAATTTACTATTTTTAGCAGTTTTCACTTCCAGAGCCATTTTGAGGCCCTAAACAATGTTTTTTGGGAAAATAGGTTTGCAGTATCCAAGTTTCTTTGATATTGCACCTAAAATGATTCTCCTCAATCATACCTTTCCAACGGGATATCATACACCTAAAAAGGATATCGTATGCAAACGTTACAACCCTAGGAAGTTGATGTACTAACTTACCCAAATGAGGCCCACATGACTTTTGGCGCTTCATCTCCTAGGGTTAGGTTTTTGGATGTCTAGGGTTTTTGACATTCCTTATTATTGTAAAAAGGACTTCATAGCCTCATTGTAATCATCTTCTTGCGAATGAGCACAACTGTCACATCTCTTAGAGATAAGCCGCCACCATTCCAACAAGCTTGCTTCCGCTGCATTTTACAGTTTTCAAATTATTTTTCTATTGAATAGAAAACCATTTTTACTGTATCTCTGTTATTTTTTGTTAAGCACCTGTTAATAATCTGTGTTCATTTCATTCTGCTCATAAAATCCGTATCACTATAACTATGAATGTACAACGCCGTGTAACTTTCAATGTATAACTATCAATGTAAAATAGTGATCCATAAATATCGTTGGGTAAATAATCAACAATGGATAAAAACACTGTCATATAAACAATAATAAGAAATACCATGGATAAAAACATTGTCATATAAACAACTCATAAACAAGTTGTCCTATAAACACGTTGTCATTCATATTAAAACACAAACATTCACCTAATAAAAACGCTGAGATCAATATATAAAATGTTGTCTAAGAATTCATAATGATTGTTATCCATGATATTGTTGTATCTCAAAAAATTCATTGTGTTTTTAACATATATAATTGCACAACTAAAGAAAAATAAAACCCTCACTAAAATGCTGTGAAATAAAGTCGTTGTCTAACCAACAGATAATTCACTGTCAAACATTTCGGTGTGAGACAAACAGTTTTAATAAAAAGGAAAATCGCCAGCCTAAAATCTCTGTCATACAAAACATAAATTGTTGTTCATAGATATGATCTGATATCACTGTCCAAATTCATGATATGATATCGTTGTCTAAATATGTGATAATAGAATCACATTGATAATATTTGTAAACAAATCACAATGAGAGAAATCATTGTCTAGCATATAAATTGTTGTCCTTAACCGATTAAAAACATAGTCAATATATAATTTCGCAATCGAATTGGCTATATAAATTCACAGTCATTATACAGTTTCATAGTCTATAATAAATTCACAGTCAATGTAAAAATTGGTGGTTGTGAATTTGAATGGCTATATAACTCGCAGTCAATATATAAATGGCTATACAATTTTATAGTCAGTAATATAACTTCACAGTCAACGATAAGGTCATCGTCCAGTAGTAAGCTTAAAGATGCATCTATTGTTGAATATTACTAATTCATAAATTGATAAATTTGTTGACCTTTGTTGGATAAATGTGGGGTATTCCACCCAGAAAATCGTGGTGTGGATTCTATATAAAGTGGCAAGAAAGTCGAGGTGTGGAGGCTGTTTAATAAGCCGAGGAAGACGTAGAGTGATATAATAACCTCAATATAATTATTAGACACAAAGTATAGGAAAACTATCTAAAAGCGCAGAGTGTAAAATTCCATCCAAAATACATATCAAATTTTAGAGTTATCAAAAACACAGACACATCAAAATGTTGTCACACAGTCATAAAGCGCATTGATTAACATATTAAAAATGCAGGGATTAACATAATAAAATCATGCAGTAAGAATCAGGCATTATGCCATTAAAATCGTGGAGTAAGAATGATGCATTATGCCATTAAATTCGTGGAGTAAATCCTATGTAATGTGCCATGGAAATGGTGACGTGAGTGCTAGGTAAAATGATAAGAAATCATAGAGATAATGCATAGAGATAATCAACCAAAATTGTAGAGTCTAATCAATCAGAGATGAATCAACAAAAACGTAGAGATACTTAGCTCAAGAAGGCACAAGGAATTGAGATTAATCACAAGAGAAAAACGTAGAGGTAAGTAAGGGTTGATAACTAGGCGAAAAGTTATCCTTCACTCATCATCCATGCACAGGAAATAAGGGCATTTGAATCTATAGGTCTGTAAACACCGAAGTGATGACCGTCGATTCAACTACTGGACGACTTCTTAGGAACGAACTAATGACTAAAGGGATAAGGGAAAAACTAAAATTTCTTCGTAATGATCAATAAAACAAATACGGAAAGGTCATAACAATCAGGGTTGAGTTTGCCAAGGGAATCAATTCAAATACAATGGGTGTAAGGATGGTATGACCTTAAGTTAATTGGTTATAAAACGTTCAGTAGAAAAAAATATTTACACAAAATAAGTACAGTAATGAAAGAACGAGAACATTATTAAACTACCATTCAAAAATATATGCATGCATACCTTTTCCAAATGAGAAATCTCTGATTCATCATCCCTCACACTCTCCATCCAACTCCTTCTTGCCGACCGATGTGACCTCATTGGTACCTCTCATCCAACTCTAGGGGTACTCTTCTTCCCCATGAGCCCCCCAAGCCACAAAGGGGCCATGCACACAATACCAGAGAACTGCTAGCACCCAACTCACCTTGCAAGGTCAGGCTACCACTCATTACCTAAGCTGGGTATCCCAACTCCCACAAGAGAAGCTCAGTCAAGAAAAAAAATCAATAGTGTAACGTTACACATAAAGATGAGATCCATACTCCTCCTCCTCCATACTTTTTATAGAGTTTTCAACTAATTAGTTTCCCCAATTATCATTAAATTCTTTTTTCATTTACTTAATTAGGAAAAACCTCCCATGCACACATGTCGCTCGATCCCCTAGTTGCACTAGAAAACTAATTTTATTAATTAATTAATTATTCCTATTTCCCTCACCCACCTAAAAACATTCCTAAAAATGCTCCTAGGTGTCCCAAAATTCCCTTACACATCTTAAACGACTTACGCCTTACTTAATTACTAGTTGAGTTTATAATTAGAAATTTCCAATGGAAATATTCCTTACTAAGTTAGGCATTCAACTTTTTCTTTACATTTCCCCTTTTCCTTAAGTTTCCCCATTTTCCTTAATTTTCCTTATTCTTTTAAGTTCTCTCTTTTTCCTTGCTAACTAAAAATCAATTTAGCAAGTGTAGAAAAAACAACTATTTACCCTCTTTTCCTTTTAACTAAAATTAAATTAGCAAGAATAGATAAAAACAACCATTTCCCTTTTTATAATTTTAATTCTTCATGATAATTTGACTTAAATAAAATAATTTGAATTTCTTACCCCCTTCTTGTTACATGTTTATTTATTATTAATTTTTTACCACATGTTCTACTTAGACATAGGTTTTAATTTCTCTAGGCTGGGTGACATTTTGATTAGGGAAAAATTGTTTTTAATTCTTACTTATCACATCATTCATTTTAGGGCCGACTAGGTTTATGCACTTACAATTTAAAATCGTTACGTTCCCTTTAGGACGCACTAGGTGCTCCAAGGGTGCCACTCACCTCTTTCCATTTTCCTTGCATGACGTTAACTTCAGGACGCACTAGGTGCTCCAAGGGTGCCACTCGCCTATTTCCATTTTCCTTGTGCGAAGCTCCCTTCAGGACTCCTTACGTGCTCCAAGGGTTCCACTCACCTCTTTCCGTTTTCCTTGCGCGACGTGCCCTTAAGGAAGAACTACGTGCTCCAAGAGTGCCACTCGTTGTTTGAAAACATAGGTATTCCAACAGAGGATGAACACCTTCGGTAACCACTCACATAACTAGATCAAAGATCAACACACCAATGTTTTCACTTGGTAAAACCCCTACGGGGAAACATCCACGGCCCCATCCAACGCAGCCACTTGGAGCAGTTTATTAATGCAAAGAAAAATATTATAGAGAAATTTTACAGGAGAGTTTCTCACAATGAATCATCGACAAATGACCCTCCATGCTCTTTAAATAGAGATCATGGACCAATCGGGTGTTAATCCATGGATCAATGGCCATTAATATCGAGGAGAGTATCAACCGTCAGATCACTCTATGTCGGGAACATATCGTGACCGTCAGATTTCCTAACTACAAATGCATACTAATGCATACTAAAGAAACACACTAGAAAGCACACTTTTACCTAATGACACAATAGACCAAGTAGATCTTACTAACTCCTAAGTGTCTAAATATCCTAACATCCCCCCTTCAGAACAACTTGGGATAGGATTGAAGGATTTACAATAGTGACATAATAGGATAAGGAAGGAGGCATTAGAGCCTATCCCCCCTTAATGACAACTTCATGAACTCCTAATATAGATCGAAGTTTGGAAAACTTTGCTTCTGTAAGAGACTTTGTGAAAATGTCTGCAACTTGATCTTCTGTAGGGAAAAAGAGCACTTCAATAACTTGATCATGAATGAGCTTTCTAATGAAGTGCATGTGTAGCTCGATGTGTTTTCTATGATGATGTTGAACTGGGTCTTTGGCAAGCTTGATGGCACTCTGATTGTGACACCAAAGGTTGGTCGAATGCTGGTGTTGGAATCCAAGCTCTTAAAGGATTTGTCGAAGCCACAGGGCTTCCTGAATTGCATTTACCACTACTCGGTAATCTGCTTCTACTAAAGAAAGTGAAATAGCCTTATGTTTCTTATAGGCCCAAGTGACAGGTCCTGAACCAAGGCTGAAAACATAACCTGCAGTATACTTCTGATCATCAAGGTCACCAGCCCAATCTAAATCAGTGAAACCAACCAATAAAGGAGTCCCCCCTGAACTGTAATGTATCTCAAACTGAATTGTACCACGAACATAGCGAAGTATCCTTTTAGCTTATTTCCAATGGCTTTCATGGGGTGTTTTCATATATCGGGCAACAAGACCAGCAACAAAGGAAAGATCAGGATGGGTATGATTCAAGTATAAGAGGCTACCAACTAACTGGCGGTATAGGGTGGCATCAAATTCAGGAGAAGTACAGGTGATAGAAAGATTGACTCCAGACTGGAAGGGAGAAGGGGTTGGTTTACAATCATCCATGTGAAAGCGATGAAGAAGGTCACAATCATACTTAGACTAGGAAAGAAAAATTCCTTCATTGGTTTTCAAAACTTGGAGGCCAAGGAAATAGTGCAAAAATCCTAAGTCTGTCATTTCAAATTTCTTCTTAAGGATGGTTTTCACATGGTTTAAAAGTTTTGAGTCACTACCAGGAAGGATAAGGTCATCAACATAAAGGACAAGGATTATGAGATGGATTCCTACATTCTTGGTATATACATTAGGATCAGAATGACATCTAGAGAATCCAGTGGCAATAAGAAAGCTATCCATTTTGGCATACCATGCTCGGGGAGCTTGCTTGAGACCATAAAGAGATTTCTTGAGGTGAAAAACAAGGCTAGAGTCATTCTAGACATAGCCAAGCTGTTGTTCCATGTAGATTTATTCTTGCAAATCTCTATGCAAGAAGGTGGATTTAACATCCATCTGATGGACCTCCCATTTATGTGAGGCAGCAAGGGAAATAAGAAGGAGGATGGAATTCATTTTTTCTACAGGGGCAAAGGTTTCATTATAGTCAATTCCTTCAACTTGGGAAATTCCTTTGGCAAATAACCGAGCCTTGTGTCTTTCAACACTTCCATCGGATGCATACTTAGTTCTATAGACCCATTTTCATCTAACAAGTTTTCTTCATTTTGGAAGAGGTACAAGATCCCAAGTATCATTTTCCATTAAAGAACGATACTCTTCATTCATTGTTGTATCTCAATCTGGATGACCTGAAGCTTCTGCAAATGTCTTTGGATCATGAGTTTCTAAAACTTGAGCCAAAAGAGAAGAGGATCCCTTGAACTATGAACATGTTCAATGCTGATCTAAATGATCACTGACAAGATCACCAACTGCTTCTCATGTTGAATAGACCCATCTAGGAAGCGATGGAGTTGGTGCTGGTTCAGGTTCAAAGGACTCATCTAGAGGAGGGTGAGCAGGAGGAGGTGGATTTTCATCCTCACTACCATCATCTGAAGAAGAAACCAAATCATAAGAAGGCACAAATGACAAATATGGCTCGCAGGCCGAAGAAGGCACAAACACCAAAGATGGATCGCAGACTGAAGAGAGAAAAATCACCGAATTAGACTCGCAGGCCAAAATATTTTCATCAAATTTAACATCTCTTCTAATAATAATTTCATTACAATGTGATTGAAGAATTATGTAAACTTTGACATCTTCAGAATAACCAACAAATATACACTTCTCACTTTTAGGCTGCAATTCTTTCCTTTTCTCATCAGGAATGTGAGCCCATGCTATACTGCCAAATATACAGAAGTGACTTACATCAGGTTTAATTTTAGTCCAAGCTTCTTCTGGTGTTATATTTTTAAGAGCCTTTGTGGGAGTGCAATTTACTATTTAATTTTCACAGTTGATGGCTTCCGCTCAATACTTTAGACTTAATCCCTTATATTGGATCATACAATTAGCCATTTCTTTTAATGTGCGGTTCTTTCTCTCAGCAACACCATTTTGTTGTGGTGTATATGGAACAATGTGTTTCATTTGGATTCCCTGTGTATGGCAATAGCTTGTAAAATTATTGTTCACCTATTCGCCTCCATTATCTGTCCTTAACCTTTGAATTTGATGTCCATATTTCTTTTCTACAAGGGCCTTGTAGGCCAAAAACTTGTCAAAAACTTCACTCTTGAGTTTTAAGAAGTAAACCCAAGTACGTCTGGGAAAGTCATCAATGAAAGTTAAGAAATACTTGCACCCAAAAAAAGAAGGAGAAGAAAGTGGACCACACAAATCACTTTGAACAAGCTGCAAAGGGCCCGAGGCATGCCAAGAGGCACGTTTATCAAAAATGTCCTAATGATGTTTGCCGAGAACACAACCGACACAAACACCATCTCTGCATGAAACAAGAGGAAGACCAGTCACCATCTGTTGATTACATAGTTGCTGCAATGAGCGATAGTTTAGATGACCAAACCACTCATGCCAAAGTTTCCTCAAGTCATCGCAATGAGAAACAAAAATTGATGAAAAATTTGATAACCGAAAGTTGTCAAACTTGTACAACCTAGTAATATCATCAACAATTCCAGTTGCAAGAACATGCTTAGAATATTTTAGATCCTTGATTACAACTTGGTGAGGTGAAAACTTGATGGTTTTACCTTCACCAGAGTGAGTGATTTGATATACTGATAGAAGGTTACAAGAAAGACTTGGAACACATAATACATCATTTAAATGACCATTATCTACTTGGACTGTTCCAGATCCTACAAAAGTAAGAGATCTATCATCACCAAAAAATATTTTCTTAGTGTTACATTCATTTAGAGCAGAAAATATGGCTTTATCCTTAGCCATATGATAAGATGCTCCTGAATCAATAAGCCACTCATCAGAAGAAGAAGTAGTAGTAGAATTTGAATTGAAGGAGAAACCAGTAGCAGAAAGTGCATGCCCATGAGAATAAGAAGTAGAATCAATATTGATGTTGTGCTTCTTCATCACTGCTTCTAAAGATGTCATCTTCTTGAAACATTTGGACTCATCATGACCATCTTTATCACAAAAGTTGCAATGTCTGCTAGTATTCTTACTTTTATATTTTTCTCCTTTGTCACCAGTAGGAGTTGAAGCTATCTGAGAAGGTTTGGGACCCTTATGTTGTTTTTTGTTGTAGAGAGGATGTTGCTTCTTGGGATACTTGGGTTTATCTTTCTGCTGGGCAACTAAGGCTTTGATGGAGGGACCTGTAGTGTTGATCACTCCAAATTGTACAATATTATCTTCCTCTCAAATCAAAGAAGAACAAAAGAAATCAAGAGTGGGTTTTTCATAAGCTTCTTCCCCTAGAGCCTCTCTCATGGCATAAAAGGTAGATACAAACACAAAATATGCACTACCTAGCTTAGAAAGAATAAGATAGATGCAATGCTCTTCCTCCATCTTTATATTACATTATTCACATAAAATTCTGAGTGTTTTAAACCTAGATAGATATTATCCAAGGAAAGAAAAATCATTTGGAATCAAGATCAGTATTTTATTTTCTAACTGTTGTGCTCGAATAATATTGAGTTTACCAAACACATATTCAATTGTGTCCCAATATTCTTTGGGGTCATCAATATCTTGAAGGTGGTACCTTAAATCAAGAGACAAGGAAATTTTGATTAGTCCATGTGCTTTTCCATTCCTATTATCCCACTTGTCTTTCTTATCATCATCGGTGGGTGCTTTTTCCTTTCCCAAGGTAATCTGGTACAAGCCTTTACTTCTTAATAAATCTCCCATATGACATTTCCATTGGAAGTAGTTGTTGCTGATAAGAAATACAGTACTTGTAGAAACCATATTAAATATGTATATAATGTGGAAAAAAATTGAAACTGATGATTTGGATGGAAATATCTTGAAAATTTATGCGGTTTAAAAAAAAACGACATTGAAAATGGACTTTCGATGTTAGAGTTATGCCCTTTTAAAAAAAGGCACAATCGGTAACCAAATGACCACGTGATTGTGTAAGTTGCTTTATGAAGTGACCCACTTTTATAAAGAGAAGTGGAGATCACTTTTACAATGAAGTTACTTTATAACATAAAATATGCATGCAAAATAAATAAAATATTAAAGCTACTTATAGTGATTCACTTTTATACTTGAAGTGAAATACACTTTACAATTTTAGCATGAACTTTTCCAAAAAAAGGTAACAAAAGAGAGACTTGAACTCAAGACCTCTTACTTAATAAGGAAACTTTTAACCAAATGATCTATAAAAACGTATTGTAATGTTCAGAAGGAGGATTGGGGGTGTTGTTGTTGTGGAAGACGGCCTTGGAGAGCGTGCTAAAAAAAAACTATTTTCACAGAAGAATTTTTTTTTTGCTTCTCGATGACAACAAGGGTTAGATCTCGGTTAGATTACCCGGAAGATGATATAAAAGAGTAGAAACCCGGAAATAAATAAAACAAAACCGAAATAAAACCAAAATACTACTCTACAAAAATTTAAAAAAATGCGTATTCAAGCTTTATACCTTTGGATCTGACAGTAATGGTCGTATCTTGGGAAAACGAAAATATTTTCGAGTGAAACAAAAAGTATTCCTGAATGAAACAAGTGCTCTGGATGCAATGGAATATTCCTCTCAGCCTATAAATGTAAGGAAATGACATAAAGTGGATATGATTCAACTCAACTTCACGATCTCGAGCTACAACAGGAGCGGGTCTTCAAACAGGTTCTGGTACCATGTTCGACAACACAAGTATTCCAACAGAGGATGAACACCTTCAGTAACCACTCACATAACTAGATCAAATATGAACACACCGATGTTTTCACGTGGTAAAACCCCTACGGGGAAACATCCACGGCCCCAGCCAACGCGGCCACTTGGAGCAGTTTATTAATGCAAAGAAAAAGATTACAAAAATATTTTACAAGAGAGTTTCTCACAATCGATCATCGGAAAATGACCCTCCATTCTCTTTAAATAGAGATCATGGACCAATTAGGTGTTAATCCACGAATCAATGTCCATTAAGATCAAGGAGAGTATGAACCGTCGGATCACTCTATGTGGGGAACATATCGTGACCGCCGGATTTCCTAACTACAAATGCATACTAATGCATACTAAATAAACACACTAGAAAGAACACTTTTACCTAATGACACAATAGACCAAGTAGATCTTACTAACTCCTAAGTGTCTAAATATCCTAACACTCACCTCTTTACTGACTTGGTAGACATAAAAAACCCCTAGAGTCAATACTCTGCCAGGTGATCTTGTGGGAGACTAAGGGCCTCTAAGGAATAAGGCCCCTTAGAATCATCTTAAGTGACTATCACAGTATTCCCTCATGGCATCATGGGTATTATCGAACTAGGTAATCGTTAACCTACAGTTCAAGCCACGATAAGAGTGCTAGTAGGCTATGGCAGGGCTATTGTCCACACCTCTCCCTCAAGTCTCTGGTTGTCCTGCGTGACCCCTCTACTCCACACGTGAGTCTGTTCGATAAGCTATCATCAACATGCACCCATCAATGAATCATGTCAACAACAATAATCAATCATCATAACATCTAATCATATGTATACATGTCACATTAATAACATTCAAACCCAATAGTCCTCTCCCTGACTCGATCCAGAGTCCAAGGGGTTTCATCGATGCTTCTGCATCCTCAATGTCCAAAGTCCTCCACACCCAGGAGAACCCAGTCAATAGCACATGTCTATGTGAACAAAAAAAATTAACATATCATCAATCCATAATGTCTCATAATCATAATCGAACGACCAATAGTATAATAATATGGATCACTTGCAAGAAAGTGTCCTCAAAGATTAAGTTCACTCAGTGTGCATAAGAGAAGGATGTTACATACACCCCCTCTTGCTTTAAACTTTGTCCTGAAGATTCACAACATATAAGTGCCGAAATAAAGTGTATCACAATGTCGTAAGTCTATCTATCAACAAAACATAAATTATTGGCGCATATCATATGTGTCCTCCCAATTTGCTGAGTGCGGACTATAGTTGTCCCACTGGACCTTGACCTGATCAAGTGTTCAACATCGTAGATTTCGAATGTTATTTTCTAGGATGCAGATTGGCTCAGCCATGAGCACACCCTCATCTGATACCCATAAGGTACTCAAGTCAAAACATGTGTAGGATCACTAACATAATGTCTCAAACAAAGACTTGAAAGACATCGTGCATATGCCTCAAGGATCAAGCAAGGCTAGTCAACAGGCCACGACCCTCTATTTTTCCACAATCTCGTAGGATCCCATGAACCTAGGAGATAGTTTAGAACCCTTTCCTAAATTGATCGAACTCTTATGCGGTTTCACCCGCAAGAATACTCGATCACCAACATCGTAACTATGGTCGACACGATGCGCATTGACATAACTATTCTTCCGTTCCCACGCTTCCTTGATCCTTTGTCTTATAGTTTTAATTTGACCTTCCATATCTTGGATCGCTTCCAGTACCACTAGGACCCTATCCTCAAGCCGATCCCAACTCAAGGCTTCCAACATGATCGCCCATAAAGAAAATCGAAAGGCACCATCTTAATGGTGATTTGATAACTGTTGTTATATGTGAATTCTACCAGTGGCAAGAATTCTTACCAACTCTTATGTTGGTCCATCACGTACATATGTAACATGTCCTCCAAGATTTGGTTTGTTTGTTTGGTCCTCTTGTCTAGCTTCGGGTGATGCAAAATACTAAAGTTAAGTTGGGTTACCAATGCCTCTTGGAAACTAGTCCAAAATTGTTCAGTAAACACCGATCCTCGATCAGATATAATCCTATTATGAATGCCATCCAGCCTCACAATTTCATTGATGAAAACTCTATCTAGGTTAGGTGCCTGATATGTCGTACACATAGGAATAAAATGATCACTCTTCATTAGAGTGTCGAATACCACAAAAATTGATACATGTCTTCTTGCCGTCAATGACAATCCAACAATGAAATCCATCGAAATGACCTCCCATTTTGATTTTGGAATAGCATGTGGCTGTAGTAATCTTGTTGGATGTCTATGTTCATCCTTCACCTGCTGACATTCTAGAAATCTTTCCACGTCGTTGACTATGTCTTATTTCATTCCTTTATAGAAGAATAAGAGTTTAAGGTGTGCCCTCATCTTCATGACTCCCAGGTGAGCCATGTACACTGCTTTGTGAGCCTCGTTTAGGATCAAACTCCTCAACTCGTCGTTCGATGTTACATAAATTCGATTTTTAAATATCGATAATCTGTTGTCGTCCAATGTAAATCCTTCAAATCTTGGTATCGTCACGGTGTTTTGTCTGATAAAATCCTTGACCTATTTGTACCAGTCATCGTCATGCTATAAGTTATAATCTTTTCACATAGATTCATCTATAGAGGAATCATCGAAAAGATGTGTGGTCTTCGACTCAACGCATCCACCACTCTCTTCACTGTTCCTTTTATGTAAGTAATATCTAAATCATACTCGCTAAGCAATTTTGACCAGCACCATTGTTACACGTTCAAGTCGCTTTGCGTAAAGATGTGTTGTAGTCCACAGTGGTCCGTTTGGCTCAAGTTTTTATACAATAAGGTGGTGGCTCCAAAATCTCGAGGCATAAAAAATGGATAACAACTCCAAATCGTGCATCACATAGTTCTCCTTATGCCTTCTCAACTTTCTCGAGATGTAAGCAATCACTCGATCATCTTGCATCAAGACTCTGCCTAAGCCTTCTTTGGATGCGTAAGTCATACCAAGAATTCTGTGTCCAGGTCGGATACCTTTAGTACCGGTGTTGTTTCCAACACCTCCTTGAGCCTTCAAAATTCTTTTGTATATTTCTCGGTCTAAACAAACATCTTGTTCTTCTTCTGCAATTCCCTAATCAAATTTTCTATCTTTGAGAAACCCTCGATGAACTGTCGATAGTATTCTACTAAAACCATGAAGCTACGCACTTCTGGGACATTCGTCGGCACCGTACATTCCATAATATCCTTAAACCTTGTTGGATCCACAACGATACCTTCGACGAAGATGACATGCCCTAAGTAGTGAATCATCGATTGATAAAATGAAAATTTAGACAATTTCACATACAATTTGTTCTCTTGCAGACACTGTAGTGCTCGTCATGCTCTTCCAACATCTGAGAGTAAATCAAAATATTGTCAATGAATACTTGGATGAACTTGTCCAAAAGGTAAACAATAAACTCCTAATGTCCCAACCTCATCCTAAAGGCATTCTTAGGGACATCATCCTCCTTGATCCGTAACTAGTGATACCCGGGTCGCAAGTTGATCCTTGAAAACACCGTCGCGCCTTTCATCTGATCGAACAGATCATCAATCCTTGGCAATGGGTACTTATTCTTGATTGTTTCCTTGTTCAATCAACAATAGTCAATGCAGAGTCTCCACGACCCATCCTTCTTTCATATGAAAATAACAGGCGCACCCAACAGTGACAAACTTGGAAATATAATTCCCAGGTCCAACAACTCCTTCAATTGCATTCTCAACTTCTGTAACTCTGGAGTCGACATCCGATAAAGCATTCTCACTATTAGTTTAGTCCCGAATTTTAGGTCTATGGTAAATTGAAATTCCCTCTCTGGCGGCATCCTAGGTAACTCCTTCAGGAATATGTCCGCAAACTCTCTCACCACCGGAAGGTGTTCTAGACCTTCTGCTACTCCCTTCTCATTTAACCCAAGGATCACATAAATCTTACATCCCTTGCGCATGATCTTCCATATCTGGAAGGAAGAGATGAACCTCAAGGAAACTCCCTGGTTCTGACCTACAATCATGCATCTATGTCCCTCATCATCGACCAAGCTTAATCGTTTCACATTACAATCGAGTATTGCCTCAGGTGATTCCAACTAGTCCATAATGATCATGATGTCATAATATCCTAAGATCGTGACGTACAGGTTGGCCCTGGTGACAAACTCTCCCAGGTTAAGGCTATATCACGTAACCTTCCCTCTAACCTTATGTTTGGCTCCCTAAGCCATTTCTACAAATATAAACTCACTAAGTTTGAATGGATTTACCTTAATTCCTTTTAGCGTTGCGCCATAAATGAAACTCTTGGTAGCACTGAGATCTATCATAATACTAAGGGTTTGGTCAGCGAAGGTAAGGAGTCCACTACTGAGGTGTTGGTTTCCGAGGTGTAGTGAAAGTGGATCCTCTCTAGAAGCCACGATATCCTGGTGAAATTTTTGCTGGTGTCTGATGTTGCTGCACACCATATGACACATGCCCCGCGGGTCTCGCTGGAGTCCTTCTCTGAACCCCACTGATAATCTCCTTCTCTACAATGAGGGCCTTTTGAATGGCCTCATGCAAGGTTTGAGGCATAAAAATCCTTACCTTTGCATGAATGCTGACATTAAGGCCAAACATGAACCTGTTGACCTTAAGTTTCTTGGTATTCAAGTGCGAAGCATATCGAAGTAGCTCCAAAACCAAGCCTTTTACTTGGGCACCATATGACCACCTTGTCACAAGGAGTTGAACTCGTTGAGCTGACGCTCATTTAATTCCTTAGAAAGATACATCTCCTAGAACCATTCCTTGAACAATTCCCATGACACATCTTTGATGACCATGTTCAATGCGACAAGAGCATCTTCCATCATAGAAGAGATCTCCCCTTCGGTTGAATACTTCCATGTGGACGTTCATGCTGGAGGTCATAACTATGAAGCATGAAGAACAATGCCTATCTTTGTAGCCATGCCTCAATTACTCACCTATCCACAAAACTTGTAGACTTGATAGCTCATCCCACTCGAGTTCTTGGTGAATGCTAATGGTACTAGTGGTGGAGCATTGCAGACCCTCAGGGGTACAAGCGCCCTAGCCTCATCTAAGTACAAATGGTTAATCAAGGCCTCTGAAAATATCTAGAAGGACCTTTTCAAACCATCATCATCCCTTACAACAATCGAATCCAGCCCAAGGGCTTGTTCCTCCCCCTTAGGGGTTAGACTCCGAGGGCACGACACTTTTGGAGGCATCGCACCTTCTTCTACGACACTATGTTGTGAATCTTTGCGACGTCCTCTAATCGATATCACCGCATGGACATGTTAAAGTTTTAATTAGTGCTAGGTTAATACTCAAGGGTTTACTGTAGTGGAAATCATGGCAATCCACAGTCACAAGGTTGAACCTGACTCTGATACCATATGTAACGACCCCATCGTTACGAATACATGCGACGCAAAATGAAATCAATTTTTTTTTTAAAGAAGGGAGGTAACAATGACAACATTTAAACAATGCAACTTGATGACAATGCAATACACGAATATTAGGAAACAATAAACATTGACTTAGACACTAGCGCATCAGGCAACTGAACGAAACATGCGATAATTAATAGAGAGATAAAAATGACTACCCGCCTAACAGAATAAAGAAAATGCCTACAAGATAAAGGACACCATCAACCACCCGACACAGTAGCTTCATCGGCCAGTAACTAGAAACCTCTATGACACCCAAAACCAAGCACGTTAAGGCATTACAAACCAAGTGCCAACATCAATTACAACAAACAATGCCCACATAGGGAAACACAATATTTCGGCTAGGTTATCATTCGCGTCTATCCATCAGGGCATGAAATGATCCCCTCATCAGGAATCATGTTGTTACAAAGCGATAGGCGTGACCATAACCATGGCGCAACACAAAATTTCTAGACCCTCAACCCAATATAAAACCCTCGCATTAGGAGACCAAAATAACTGTCAAAACACAAGGACTAAACCCAAGTGCCCAACCAACAAGTCAAAAAGACACAAGAGAAACCTGACTACTCTAACAATCATACATCATATTAATTGAAATATATAACAATCATGTATAAAAATACTCCATTTAATTCATCCCAGTGCCTTGTAATCTATAAAATCCCTTAATTCCCTTTTTGTTATCAAGAATGATACTGCGGTCTAACATTAATATCGTTGTCTATAAAGATATGATATCACATAGTTAAATATGATAACACTGCGTAAATATCAATAAGATCCATAACTATATGTTAATGCATAGTTAAATATGGTAACGTTGTGTAACTATAGTAATGTTGTGTAACTATATGATCCATAACCATCAATGATAATGCTATGTATATATCAATAACGATAACTATCAATGTATAACTATCAAGGTACATTGCCTTATAACTTTCAATGTATAACTATCAATGTAAAACTGTGATCCATAAATATCAGTGGGTAAATAATCAACAAGCGATAAAAACACTGCCATATAAACAATAATAATAAATACCATTATAAAAACATTGTCATATAAACAACTCATAAACAGGCTATCCTGTAAACACACTGTCATTCCATATTAAATGTAGTCATATTAAAATGTAGACATTAATCTAATAAAAACGTTGAGATCAATATATAAAATGTTGTCTAAAAATTTAGAAATGATTGCTAGCCATGATATTGCTGTATCTCAACAAATTCACTGTGTCTTTAACATATATAATTGCATAACTAAAGAACAATAAAACCCTCACTAAAATGCTGTGTAATAAATTCATTGTCTAACCAACAGATAATTCACTGTCAAAAATTTCACTGTCAGACAAATTTTTTTAATAAAAAGGAAAATCGCCATCCTAAAATCTTTGTCATACACATCATAAATCACTATCCATAGTTATGATCTGATATCACTGTCCAAATTTGTGATATGATGTCGTTGTCTAAATATGTGATAATAGAATCGCATTGATAATAGTTGTAAACAAATCACAATGAGAGAAATTGATGTCTAGCATATAAATTGTTGTCCTTAACCTACTAAAAATGCAGTCAATATATAATTTTGCAATCAAATTGGCTATATAAATTCACAATCAACCTATAAGTGGCTATATAAATTTTCAGGCATTATATAATTTCGCAGTCTATAATAAATTCACTGTCAATGTAAAAATTGGTGGTCGTGAATTCAAATGGCTATATAACTCATAGTCAATATATAAATGGCTATACAATTTCATAGTCAATAATATAATTTCGTAGTCAATGATAAGGTCATCGTCCAATAGCAAGCTTAAATATGCATCTATTGATGAATATTATCGATTCATAAATTGATAAATCTGTTGACATTTGCTGGATAAATGCAGGGTATTCCGCCTAGAAAATTGTGGTGTGGATTCTCTATAAAGTGCCAAGAAAGTCGAGGCGTGGAGGTTGGGTAATAAGCCATGTAAGATGTAGAGTGATATTCTAACATCAATATTGTTATCAAAGGCAGAGTATATGAACACTATCCAAAAGTGCAGAGTTTAAAATGCCATCGAAAATACATATCAAATCACAGACTTATAAAAAACATAGACACATCAAAAAGTTGTCACACAGTCATAAAACGTATCGATTAACATATTAAAAATGTTGGGATTAACATAATAAAATCAAAGAGTAAGAACTGAGAATTATGCCATTAAAATCATGGAGTAAGAAATGTGCATTATGCCATTAAATTTGTGGAGTAAATCTTGTGTAATGTGACAAGGAAATGGTGACCTAAATGCTAGGTAAAATGCCAAGAAATCAAAAAGATAAAGTGCAAAGATAATCAACCAAAATTGTAGAGTCTAATCAATCAGAGATGAATAAAAAAAAACGCAGAGATACTCAACACATGAAGGCGCAAGGAATTGAGATTAATCACAAGAGAAAAACACAAAGGCAAGTAAGGGTTGATAACTAGGAGAAAAATTATCCTTCACTCATCATCCATGCACAGGAAAGAAGGGAAATTCAATCTATAGGTCTTTAAACTCCGAAGTGACGAATGTCGATTTGACTCCTGACCGACTTCTTAGGAACGGACTGATGACTAAATGGATAAGGGAAAAACATAAATTTCATTGTAATGATCAATAAAAAAAATACAGAAAGGTCATAACAATCAGGGTTGGGTTCACCAAGGGAATCAATTCAAATGCAACGGGCATAAGGATGGGATGACCTTAAGTTCATTGATTATAAAACACTAAGTAGAACACAATTTTTACACAATAGAAGTACAATAATGAAAGCGCAAGAACATTATTAAACTACCATTCAAAAATATACACATGCTTACCTTTGCTAAATGAGAAAGATCTGAGTCATCGTCCCATAAGCACTCTGTCCACCTCCCTCTTACCGACCGATCTGACCTCACCAGTACCTCCGAGCCAATGCTAGGGGTACTCTTCTTCCCCCTGAGCCCCCTGAGCCACAAAGGGGCCATGCACACAATACCAGAGAACTGCTAGCACCCAAATTACCTCGCAAGGTGGAGCTACCACTCGTTACCCAAGCTGGGTATCCCAACTCGCACAAGAGAATCTTAGTCAAGACAAAAATTTAGAAGTGTAGCATTACACATAAAGATGAGATCCATACTCCTCCTCCTCCATCATTTTTATAGAGTTTTCAGGTAATTAGTTTCCCCAATTCTAATTAAATTCATTTTTCATTTAATTAATTAGGAAAAACCTCCCCCATACACATGTCACCCGATCCCCTAGTTGCACTAGAAAATTAATTTTATTAATTAATTAATTATTCCTATTTCCCTAACCCACCTAAAAGAATTCCTAAAAACGCTCCTAGGTGTCCCAAAATTCCCTTACACTTCTTAAATGACTTACACCTTACTTAATTCCTAGTTGAGTTCATAATTAGAAAGTTCCAATGGAAATATTCCTTACTAAGTTAGACATTCAACGTTTTCTTTACATTTCCCCTTTTACTTAAGTTTCTATTTTTTTCTCAAGATTCCTAACTCTTTTAAGTTTCCCTCTTTTTTCTTGTTAACTAAAAATCAATTTAGCAAGTGTAGAAAAAACAACCATTTACCCTCTTTTCTTTTTGACTAAAATTAAATTAGCAAAAATAGATAAAAGAAACCATTTCCCTTTTTAAAATTTTAATTCTTCATGATAATTTGACTTAAATAAATTAATTTGAATTTCTTACCCCCTTCTTGTTACATGTTTATTTGTTATTAAGTTTTTACCACTTGTTCTACATAGACCTAGGTTTTAATTTCTCTAGGCTGGGAGACATTTTGATTAGGGAAGAATTGTTTTTATTTCTTATTTATCACATCATTCATTTTAGGGCCGACTAGGTTTATTCACTTACCAGTTAAAATCGTGACGTTCCCTTCAGCACGCACTAGGTGCTGCAAGGGTGCCACTCGCCTCTTTCTGTTTTCGTTGTGCGACGTGCCCTTCAGGACACAATACGTGCTTCAAGGGTGCCACTCACCTCTTTCCATTTTCCTTGTGCGACATGCCCTTCGGAATGCACTATGCACTACAAGTGTTCCACTCATCTCTTTTAGTTTTCCTTACACGATGTTCCCTTCAGGAAGCACTATGTGGTCCAAGGGTTCCACTTGCCTCTTGACTGACTTAGTAGAAATAAAAAAACACTAGAGTTAATACTCCACCAGGTGATCCTGTGGGAGACTAAGGGCCTCTAAGGAATAAGTCCCCTTCCTTATTGTGTGCCCCTTAGAATCATCGTGAGCGACTGTCACATTCTTCCCTCACAACATCATGGGTCTTCTAAAACTAGGTAATCGTTAATCTATAGTTCAAGCCACGATGGGAGTGCTTGTAGGTTGTGGCAGGGCTGTTTTCCACACCTCTCCCTCAAGTCTCTGGTTTTCTTGCGTGACCCCTCTACTCCACATGTGAGTCTGGTCGACAATCTATCGTCATCCTGCACCCATCAACGAATCATGTGAGCAACAATAATCAATCATCATAACATCTAATCATATGTACATGTGTCACATCAATAACATTCAAACCCAACAATCCTCTCCCTGACTCAATCTAGAGTCCAAGGGGTTTCATCGATGCCTCTACATCCTCAATGTCCAAATTCCTGCACACTCAGGACAACCCTATCAATAACACCTGTCTATGTGAATACAACAAATTAACATATCATCAATCCATAATGTCTCATAATCATAATCAAACGACCAATAATATAATAATCTGGATCACTTGCAAGCAAGTGTCCTCAAAGATTAAGCTATCTCAGTGCGCACAAAAGAGGGATGTTACATGTTCAATGAAACTTTGAGCAAGATTCCTATAAGCCAGGATGGTGGGTGGCAAGGAGGTATCATCAAAACAAGTCCAGTTTCCATCAGAGCAAAGGCCGTCATCTATAAGAACAAGATTGAAATTGGGGACATAGGAATCAGATTAAGATTTCAGTGTTTCAGCGAGGATATTCTCCAGAGAGCCGAGTGAGGGAGCATGAACTTCTGCAAATGGATATTATGTGGCTTGGACAACAACTGCCTCGCGGGTTCCAAAACTTTTTTGGTGATCTCTTGCATTCTGCCTCGCGGGTTCCAAATTTTTTCCAGTGATCTCCTGCACTACACCTCTAGAGAACATGCAAATTAAAAATTAAAATGATTTTTCAAATTATACAATGAGAAGAACCTGCAAATTAAAAATTAAAATGATTTTACAAATTATATTTTATTTTGTTCTTCCTTCTCCACTGATTGTCTCCTTTCTTGGGCCTTCTCTATAGTACAAGCTTTCCGTAATGTATTACAAGTTGCCAATTTTAACATTTTAGCTTTACTTCTAAAAGTATTAACATTAAGTTTTATGCCACTAAATTTGAAACAATTCCAATTCTCTACCATATGTTTTCCAAATTGAGAAGACTCTAAATACTCCTACCCCTACCTGGTACAAGAAAACAAAAAATTAATTAGAAGCATCAAGATTTCTCGAAGAACCTATATCTTTAGCTTCTACATAAAGTTAATTAGAAGCATTACTAGAAGAGTGCTCTAAGATCTTGTGTCTTTAGCTCCTACAAAAAATTAATTAGAAGCATTACCAACAAACCGCTCTAAGATCCCGTGTCTTTAGCTTAGCTACCAGTGTAAAATATAATGTTTATATTTCCACTTTTCCCAATCTTGAGAGAGAATATCCTGTTGGTGGTAGTCCTTTGGTTCTGGTAGGACTAGAACATATGGATTTCATTCCACGGGAATTACAAATAGGACGGAAGGATTATAACCCGGGTTCAAATTATAAGGGAGATATGTACGTGGTTCAGGTTTCCCCTCATAGCTCAGGTTTATTCTCTATTTATTCCCTCCTTATCCTCCCTATATTGATACCTCGGTCAAAAAAGATACCACTTCCATAGACAAACAACTTGCATATTATGTGGAAACGCGAAAAACATAATTCCCATCCTCACAGAAGCAACATAATAGTGGGGTTATTTATTGTAATTAGACAGAGAGCCAGTGCAGTTTTTGTCCTTACTGCTACCTACTAAAAAGAAAACCTCTTTTGTTTTTTTTATGGCGGAGGGCAGTGAAAGGAAAGAAATGATACGCGGGGTATTCAGTGATCAAAATTGGAATGTCTTCAGAGGCCACAAAGTGAGGCTGGTTCTCGGCATGGTACTGACTCCTTCGGTAAGCAAGATAGTTTCTTTCTTTCCATATTTATCTACTCATCTTTAATTTCTCTTTCGATTGACTCTGCACCTTGTGCTTGTTCCTCCATTTTGCGTCTACAGTCTTCCTGGATTAGAGGAAATCAACGTGTCTACAATAGTCCACATGGAATAGAGGGAATGCGAGGAAATTAATTATGTGTCTACAATCTACATGGATTAGAGGAAATCCAATCCACAAGGGAATAGAGGGAATGAGAGGAAATTAATGCTGGTAGTTTGCAGGGATCGGGTAGTTTGCATGGATTAGAGGAAATAGAGAGACATATATTGAGGGTAGTTTGGAGGGATTGGAGGAAAGATAGAGGCGAATTTCACATGTAGAGATCAAACGAAATGGAGACTGCTAGTCTGCAGGGACGAGGGGAAATATAGAGACCGGTGTTGCATGCAAGCTACAACTAGACAATGTTGCATGCAATCTACAACTGGACATGTTGCATGAAAGCTATAGGTGGACACAGTTGGTTGACATAACAACAAATATAATGTTTGAAATTACATAGAATATGATAAAAAACGTTCATAAACATTAAATGTTTATGAATTAATGCTAGCTTCAAAGTTAGCATTACTTCATTTCAAACAATGTACACGTCCATGCATCATAATACAAGTCTCATTTCATAAGTTTCAAATCAAATAGTTTACCCTTTCCTCGATATGAGACCAAATAAGGCATAAAACTAAAAATTTACGTGTAAAAATAAAATGTGAATTGGAAAATCACAAAACTCTATTAAAACTCTGGTTAAAATGGTGGATAGGCTGCAATGATTAATAAAAGAATGAAAAAATGACTACTAATAGTCCCTCAACCTGAAGGGCAGGGACTAATAATGAGAACATCCACCACATGAAGTGGATTACATATTTATGATAGTTTAATATTCTTGTCAAGTACTTTAAAAAAAAAACACAAACAAAGTTGCAAATTTCCTTTTTGAAACTTCAAATAGTTGGATTTGACAATATCTATAAAGTTTGAATTCAATGCAAGTTTCAAAGAATCTTACATGCACTCTCCAAACTTCATGTCTATATATGCACTCGTAAGGAAATCTATGCAAACCCTTCGAGATGAGGAGTTATGAGAATATATACTAAAGGGTGGGATCTTCTACAAGTTGAATTCCATGTATATTCCTTCATAGCCATTTATTATAAAATGAAAAAATGTAAGAGGTACACATACAAGTTGCTAGACAAATGAAAAAACGTAAGAGGCACACATACAAGTTGCTAGACAAGAGTTGCATTCAACCATATTTATCACCATGTGGATAATTTATTGTTCTTTTTGGAAATAACGATGGCAAGTGAAGAGTGTATGTGTATTATTGACTTTTGAACAATATCACTATGAATATATGTTATCCATTGTTGTGTGTTGCACACCAAGGATTGTTTCAATCGATGATGATTTTTTTTATTCATATTAATTCATCATTGAAAAATGACCAATGTAATTTTTGTTTCAATGGATGGATGATGATTCCTTTTAGTCATATCAATTCATGATTGAAAGATGACCAATGTAATTCTTTAACTATATATTAATGATTTTTTGGTTTTGTGTGTAGATATGCATTAATTTTTTGTAGAAACATATGAGGATCATACTTCTTGGTCGAGCATCTACAACATTGCATAAGGAGTGTTATTTTTGAATTTAAAAAACATACATTTGGAAATATGGAACTTGTTTATCTTGAACTTGCATAAGGAGTGTTATTTGTGAATTTGAAAAAACATACATTTGGAAATATGGAACTTTTTATCTTGAAATGTGTGATTTAGGTTTAAAATTGATCTAGAAAATATTTCACCCAATATCAACTCGCTATTTTTGAAAAATTGAAAAATACTCATGGTCTATGAAGCGGACCATGAAGCTTCTTGTGGATGGTTGACTAGTTAAATAAAATAATTATATATTTTTCCCATCCGACACACCCATGTAATTCACTTAATCATTACTAGGTCAACTTTAGTTATCCTACAATGCATTAGGAAGCCCTCAAATAGATTAGGTAGAAAGTTGTTGCTTCTCTACTCCCCACCTAACTTGAAAATAAACATGCCTTTGAGATCAATGTGGGCACCTTTGGAATTGGTATAGGAATAGTTTTAATGCATCACCAAATTTATTTATATATCACTTTGCGTCTTTTGGCTGGACATTTTGAATTATTTAATGTATGATTACGTAACATGTTCATGCTAATTCAATACATGAAGCATTGAAAACATCATTTTCTTGGAAAATAGACGATGGTACACAATGATAATAAAGAAAATAGACGATGGTACACAATGATAATAAAGATTTCCAAATTTCTAGACAAAGATTAAGATTGAGAATGTGCGCTAGGTGAAATGGGTAATAATGATGACGATGATTAACGTCTACTAGGACTGAATTGGTCTATCGTAACTTAAGAGGGTAAGTCATTACTTGCGATTCTTTATAATTTTGTTTCTGTGCTCGAAAAACATTAAGAGGAGCTTTCCAATATTACCATACTTTTGTTGAGTTAAGAGATTAGGAAGGTTTGTAGTGTGACAAATATTTTTAAAACAAGATATAATATGGGTATAGTCTAGACAATGTAAGAGAAAATGATTTTCATCTTCAACCATCTTAGTGTCACAAAGGTGACACACTCTTTCATCCCATAGTGTTTTAGGAATTGACCAATGCCAGTTTCACTATGGATCTTGTGAGCATTTGTTCTTTTCTTAGCAATGTTTATTTTTTTCTTTACACTTGGAAAAAGAGATAGATAATTTTGATCTTCTAGATTAGGGTTGATTACATCCTTATAATACATTTGTGGAAATTAAATATTGTTATTAAACACTGCAAATGAAGAACACAAAAATTTGTATATTTTCTTTGGATACGTCCAATAAATGACTGATAATGTTTACACAATTCCAACCATTTGAATTCAATGTTTTTAAAGAAGCTTAGATGAATTTTCCAATCTTCGTGCCAATATATGTGGTTACATGGAAATATACACATACCCTTCTAAATGAAGAGTTATGAGAATATATCCTAAGTGAAGAGTTATGAGAATATATCTTAAAGAATGATATATTTTACAAGTTGAATTTAATACACTTAGAAGAAGAGTTATGACAATATATTCTAAAGAATGATATATTGAACAAGTTAAATTTAATGTGTATTGCACACCATTCCAAAAAAGAAAGGCAATTGGAGAGGAGAATGCGATCATCAATTCATAGAGGTATTTCTATTAGAAAAACATGGAATAGGTGCTAGTGAATTTTGTGATAATTTGCACTCTATACTGCATATACGAGCCAATAAATTAGAATTTGAGAAATTATATTTTAGTACCATTCTTTAGAATCCAATGTGAGTTAGTTTTGAATCTCCTTAAACTGGTCTACTTAAAACCATTAAGGGGAATGGATATTTTATGGTTGTTATGGATTTATTTCTTAAAATGGTCATTATGATGCCATGAAAGTAAATGGTTTTAGTGCAACAAAAGAGAAAACTTTGATCGCCAAATTTGATCACCAAGAAGGTATTGGTGTATTTTGGCTTATCACCATCAATAATTTTTAACTATAAGAACAAATTCCATAGATCGATGCTACTTGTACTCTTTGATTTAATCACATCATTTCTATGATCCTAATTTTATTATTTTCATTCACTTGTCTAGATCACTTAGTATCACCAATCTAGGTACTATTAATATTGTTATAGCAATTCACTTAATTCATGTGTAGAATCCACATTCTCCATTACAAACATTAACATTCCAACAAATAAAGGAGAGGAAAATGTTAATATTGTTATAGCAATTCACTTAATTCATGTGTAGAATCCACATTCTCCATTACAAACATTAACATTCCAACAAATAAAGGAGAGGAAAATGTTAGGGGAGGAAAGGTGTTTGGAACCTACCCTAACAACTTTAAGTAGATAAATAGGTTTCTATAGATGGATGTCATTTCTATTAAATAATGTGCATGTGGTATACAAAGCGTGGAATAAATAATTCTAAAAAGGATTAATATAAGGTTCCACCTATTAAAAAGTTCCTTCACTAGAAAGTTCCTAGGAGGTTAAATAGGAACTATATAATGAAGTAGAAGAAAGGTAATGGGAAGTATTGTGAAGAATAATTTAATTTTAGCTTTTCTCTTGTGGAGGTTCTCCCCTCGCTGAGAAAAGTGAATATTGATTTCATCAATAAAGGTATTTATACTTGTGGTGTTTTAGTTCTACAATTCCTAATTGTTGTTATAGTCTAGAATCTATACTCTAAATATTCGTATATTATGTTATTTCTATTTTGAATTTTCTATTTTGCTAATAAAGAACAACAAAAGTAGTATGAAATCACTTTCTTGAATCCATATTTATAAAGATGTTTTTTGGGGATATAGATGTATTTTAGTGTAAAACGTTAAATTGTTTAGTGCGTAAATATATGATACTAGAAACAACCACTTTATAAATGTGGTTGATATACACCGATGGACGCCATATTCCACCTTTCCAAACTAATGGCGTCGATCGCTCATTGATTGATACATTAATAATGTAATGTAACATTAATGATATATTAATAATGTAATGATATATTAATGTATTGATGTAATGTATAAATCAATGTATTAAGTTACATTAATGTATAAAGCACGATATTAATTGACTGATACATTAATTATCTCATTTATTAATTAATTTATACATTAATACATTTCTAAAGTATTAATACACCAATAAAGTAATATATTAATAATATATAAAATACATCAATAAATGCATTAATAAATACATTACTAAAGTTTAATACATTAATAAATTGTTAATACACTAACAATGTAATAAAGTAGTAAGACATTGAACTTAATATATTTAGTAAAAATTATTAAAGTATTAATACATTAACAATACATTATTACCTTACTCTAATGTATATATTATTATTGTAATATATAAATTAAAGTCTTAATACACTAATGTATAATGTAACATAGTAAAGTATTAATACATTAATGTATAATGTAACATACTAAAGTATTAATACATTAATAATGTAATGTGTTAATTAATCAATACATTAATATATTATGAATTAATAAATTGCTAAAGTATTAATAAACTAATAAAATAATACATTATTAAATTAATAACACATTAATAAATACATTATTAAAGTATTAATACATTAATTGACAATGAACATGTTTTGTTATGGTTCACCATGACCATGATTAACTTTGGTGACCTTGGTTGAATTTGGGAAGGAAAGATTGAGTTTGGTTGAACATGGTTGACTATGATTGATCGAGGTTTATTATGGTTAACCATGCCTATGGCTAACCTTCATTGACCATGCGGATCTGATTATTGTGGGCCATGTTGATTATGATTAACAATGGTTTACTATGGAAGTACTACATTGCAATGTTCATATTTTGTTCGTCACATTACAACATCACATTTTGTTCATCACATTGTGACATAAGCTTGTGTTCGTTACATCACATCATAAGGTTATGGTCATCAAATTACGATGAACAATTTTTGTTTGTCACACTCTAAAAGTGGGTTATGTTCGTCACATTTAGATGTTGGGAAATGTTTGTCTCATTGTTATGTTGGTCTTATTTTGTCACATTGCCATGTTGGGTTGTGTCATCACATTGCGATGACGGGGCTATGATTTTCACATTGCGATGACGGGGCTATGATTTTCACATTGCGACGTCCATTTGTGTTCACCACATTGTTTTGATAGGGCTATGTTCATCACATTTTGACATCTATATATGTTCTTCACATTGCGATATTACTATGTTTGCAATGATAAGGCTATGTTTGTCACATTGTGATGTTACTATGTTTGTCACAATAGGACTAAGTTCATCACATTGCGATGGTAGGGATATTTTCATCGCATTGCGAAGTTCGTTTATGTTCATCACATTGTGATGTCCATATTTGTTCATGACATTGTGACGTTATTATGTTTGGTATATTGCAACTTTACTCAGAGGTTATGTTCTTCACATTGCAACAACGAGGCTATCTTTGTCGCATTGCAACAATTGGACTTTGTTCCTCACATTTACCGAAAAAAAGGCTATGTTTGTCACATTGTGATGTTACTATATTTGTCACATTGTGACATTACTATGTTCCTAAGATTGAGACGTTAGTATGTGTCTTATATAGAAAAGTTATTATGTTCATCACATTATGAGGTTACTATGTTCGTCACATTGCAACATTACTATGTTTTACACACAGTGACAAAAATTCTATGTTGAAATGTTTGGTTTTGTTCCTGAGATTGCAATATCGAGTCACTTTTGTCACATGCCAAGGTTGGTTTTTCTTCAAGACATTAGAAAAAGAATTTTGTTTTTATGTTTGTCACATTGTGATGAGTGGAAATTTTTGTCACATTTTGATGAATGGAAATGTTCATCACATTACGACGTTAGGATATATGTGTCACATTGCAACTTTGAGGACATGTTCATCACATTGTGATGGTGAGGCATTGTTTGTCACATTGTGATCAGAAGGTTATGTTCGTAACATTGTGACAGCATGGATTTTTTCTTCACATTTAGATATGATAGGGATGTGTTTGTAACATTGTGACATTACTATGTTTGTCACATTGTGGCATATACAATTTTGTTTTTACTTGAATGTGGTTGCACTATCATATATTCCTGATGATATGTGATGTAAGTATAACTTGGAGGATACCCAATTACTTGTTTGTTTTTCTCTCATTGATTTCAAGGATGATTCCCTCCAACCTATTTGGCCAGAAATTCCTATACTGCAGTAGTATCTCGATGGGAAGTAAAATCATCAATTTCATTTTTGCTGGTAAGAAATGCAAAATATTGATAGCAATGCGATTAACCTATACATGTATGTGAAGGATGGTGTGGTTTTATAGTTCCTTCAGAAATTCCAATATCAACTCAAACCTAAATAAATCAATAATGGAAAAATTTAAACATGAGACATAAACATGATTATAAAATTGTACTAATATGCATATACTCTTTGTTGTGTATTTCTTACCAATTTTTTTTATGGTTCCATCTTTTATAGTTCTCTACCATTCATTGTATATCATGATTAAAGTTTACTATCAACAATTGAAATAACAATAGTGCCATAGTAAACTATTGGTAAACATAATGAACATGGACCACCATAATTAGATCTACATGGTCAACGAAGGTTAGCCATGGGCATGGTCAACCATAATAAAATCTGATCAACCATAGTCAACCATGGTCATGGTCAACCATAGTCGACCATCTCCATTTTCAATTAATATATTAATGTATTAATACTTTAATAATTTATTATTAATATATTATTATTTTGATAATGTATTTATTAAGGTATTGATACTTTAATAATGTATTACTACTTTATTAATGTATTAATAATTTAGCAATGTATTAATAAATATTGTGTAAATGTATTGATTAATTAATACATTACATTATTAATGTATCAATTAATTAATATGTTACATTATACATTAATGTAAATTAATACTTTAATTTATACATTACATGTATGCAACAATGTATTATTACTTTAGTAATGTATCATTTTATTAATGTATTAATATTGTATTTATGTTTTATTGTATTAATATTTTATGGTTACATCCTTGTGCAAATGTTCATTGTATATGTTTATTAAATTTTACTAGCATAAACTGAAATAATACAATTTTGAAGAAGTTAAAATATTGTTGTATTATTCTCAACCTATCATGGAATTAAAAATACTAAAAAGTTGTAAAGGACAACATACCCTATAATTTATGGAAATAATTTATAATATTTAAGCCAATAGGTGTACACCTATTGGCGATGGGCATAATTAATGATCTTTTAACCTTTGTTTATAACTTTCTTGTAACATGTTTAATTTTTTACATTTACCTAATCACATTAAAAAATTATTTTAAGGATATAAAATTTCTACGTTTAAATGATTAAGGAAGATTAATATATATGCATGCCACATTTATATCATTGAGAAGCATTGCACACGTTTCATGTTAGGAGAATGCATTCATTTTTTATGCCACAACCTGCATGCATTACTGCCTTATGATGCCGCGAACTTGAACCACCCTTTGATGCCACGACCTCGACAACCTTAACCACCACACATTTTGTGAGTCGTTTGCCAATTTAAAACTTTTTAAATTTTGGGACACTTGCATGCACGCGAAAAGAACTATTATTGTTTACACGGGGATGGGCGCTAGAACTTTCTGGCCAAACCAGTGAGTATGTAAGAATAAACCTATATGAATACATACATTTGTGATTGGTTAACATCTGCGGAGGCAATTTTCACTATTTTTTGTGTCATGGGTGCTTATTATGTAATGTCATGACCACTTACAGAAATCACACACATCAATTTGTAATGTATATATTGTGAAGATATCAGGTTAAGGTGGCTTAACTATCTCCGACCTAATCTCAAACGCGGCAAGATGAGTCCTGAAGAGGAGCATTTGATTATCAAGCTCCACTATCTTTTGGGGAACATGTATGTACTCATAAAATTAGACCTCCACAATACTATAATCTTTATAATCTTTAGACTATGTTTATATTCAAATGTCTAGCTGCGTAAATACAATTTTCCATGAAATACTTTCTACGAAATAGGAAATAGGGTTTATTTTCACTTTTCCATCTTGATTGACATATTTTACAACATGACTCACAAACTCTCACATCCATGACCCATAATATACAATATCGATTCTCAACCATCTTTATATTAAAAAAACCCAACCTATCAGTGGAAAAAACCCAACCCATAATCTTTGTTGAAGCCATATTCTTTCTTAATCTCCCAGGCCAAATATCGTCGGATCTTCGGGAATGATGTTTGGGATTGTTCAGCCGTGTTCGGCTGTGGGAACAATTGTAGCATCTTCATCAACGAGAAAACCCCATTTCCTCTAACAAATCTGAGCGAAAACACAAGCAACATCATATACTCTTCGGCTAGGGACAACCCGTAGAAAATATTAAGAGCCCAATTTCGATTAGGATAATAGTTGTCGCCATAGTGTTTCCTCGCTAGACGATAGATAGACATGATGACTCATGCCAAAGAAAAATAATTGTAAAGTTAGAAAGTCGACTCAATATTCATTAGGTTTTACCTTCAGTAACAATTGTCATCGGAATTCCGCACATGTAACGCTCGTCATTAAATTACTAGACACAAAAACAAGCCGAAATGTGTTTGGAGATGATAGGGTTAAAGGTACATTAATCATGTCCCAATTTTTCTTAGTTAATTACACGGGTTACACAGGAAATAGGGTTTTAGGGTTGGATGACACACAAATCGAGCTCAGGTTTGATTCGTTATTGATTATGATTACCTTTTAAGGAGGTCTTTAGGCAACCCTTCTACATCAAACCTCTAGCCCTTGTACGCTACCGCAAACATCTCCATGATCATTTTAGGGTTGGATGACACACAAATCGAGCTCAGATTTTAGTCGGTATTGATTATGATTACCTTTTAAGGAGGTCTCCAGGCAACCCTTGTTCATCAAACCTCAAGTCCTTGTACGCTACCATAGACATCTCCATGCTATACTTTCCAGGAAATATTGTTCTTTCAAGAATGCCTCCACCATTTATAAGAATTTGGCGAATCTTTAATCTAAATATATTAGTGATATATGTCATAGTGACATACATTCACATTCATAATTAAAATATGGTACATTAATATTGGAATTTGATATATGTAATCATAATATAAATTCATAATATTGAAATACAAACATACTTTTTGGAAATTCGATATTCACCATGTTATAATCAAAATTCATGATTTTGGAATTGAAATTGACACTTTCAAACTTGAAATTGACACTTCTAGAGTTGAAACTAATTCTTCATAATCAAAATTCACACTTTTAGATCAAATTCATACTTTTGACAATACCCACATTTTCACTTTTGCAATCTAATTTTACACTTTGAAAAAATCAATACTCACAATTAAAAAAAAAAATCATTTAGATTCAAAGTCATAGTACCAAATTTCATGAAATGGTCATTGATATAGAAAGGTGATGTAAGAAAGTACCTAAGTCAGGGCATGTTGATCATCAATTACATATGCATGCAAGGAATATCTCTATTATAAGTTATCTTTTGTTTATTTAAAGGATATCTCCCTTTCTTCCCTCTCTACGATTAGGTGATGTAAGAAAGTACCTAAGTGAGGGCATGTTGATCATCAATTACATATGCATGCAAGGAATATCTCTATTATAAGTTATCTTTTGTTTATTTAAAGGATATCTCCCTTTCTTCCCTCTCTACGATTGACACTTCTTTATTATTCTTAAATTTGGTAATTTACTTACATTCTTTAAGCATTGAATTTGCATGTTCAAGGATCTTATAATAACAAATTTTAGTACAAATGATATTTTCTATCTCCTCTCTAACTATATACAAATGTTAGTAGGAATGATATTTTGTAAGAGTATTTTTCTTCATGCTTTGTTGTGGGTGCATTCTACCCCGCCTTATGGATGTTTTATTATTCTTAAATTTGGTATTTTACTTACATTATTTAAGCATTGAATTTCCTTGTTCAAGGATCTTATAATTACAAATGTTAATAGGAATGATATTTTCTATCTCCTCTCTAACTATATAGAAATGTAAGTAGAAATGATATTTTGTAAGATAAATGGAAATTTAAGTTTCATGTTTGTTTATTACATTTTTACTCTTCATATGTTTAATCTTCATATTTATATATGTTTGAATTATCACATTGTTTTTGAAATAAAATTAATATTTCATTTATATCTGTGAGCTATACATTATTTCTCCTTCCTCATATGTTTGTACTTTCGATAGGTGAGGAGTCCATCCACCTCATTAAAATCTACATTGAAACTGATAAAACTTGTTGTGGTTTTGATTATACATTATACTTCTAATTATTATTGTATTTTTTTCAACTAGGATGATGGACAAAAAACAATTTTCAATATTCAGTTGGGCTCTATATCATATCACCAAACAGGAAGAATACTTTACTCCTTTAAAAAATTTCATCTCTCCCAGAACTGGTATAGAGTGTCACATATTTGACAATACACTTCATTTTTTGTTAAGGCTAAAGAGTTCAATGTTGCAACTACAACACATTTTTGAAATGAGTGGTGTTGATGTAAACTCACCTTCCATTTATCATGGACCGATATAGTCTTTATATAGTTGTTGATTAAAATTCTAATAAACAGAGTTTTCAAAATTTTGAACAAATGTTTTCTTAAATTTGAAAAGAGATTTTCTTATTATATTTCTTAACATTCATTAAGATGTTTGTTTAAGATCAATTTCTAAAATATGAAAATATCATATCAAGTTTTGGATAAAAATTATTGTTTACTTCTTTTTTTTAAACATGCGCTTTACTAAATTCAATAGTAAATTATTATAGTTTTTATACTTATTTGAAAATTCTTTGGAAACACAATTTTTTTTACTGAAAACAAATGTTTAAAGGTTCATGAGCATTAACAATGCAACACAACTAAAAAGTTATGGATGCAAAAAAGTCATAGATTTTATAATGATGCAATTTATAAGTTATATGATCCACATGTGCCATTAATATATAGAAAGAAAATTCACAATGTACTAAGGGATAAAATCACAGTACTATTATCTTACCCACACCATAATATATTATGTATATATGGTTGCAAATAAGTCATAGATTTTATTATGGTGCAATTTATAAATTAGATGATCCACATGTGGCATTAAGAATGAAAAACACCTATAACTAATATTTAAAAATAAAATGCAAAATGTATCCTCGAATATAAGGATTTTATCAACACCACAATGTACAAATTATATATATATATATATATATATATATATATATATATATATATATATATATATATATATATATAGATTTCTATCAATGTCGTTAGGATATGAATAAATCATTGTCTACAAAGTAAAAGTAGATTCTAGACATTTCATTGTCACTAACATTTTTGAAGGTGGCGATGTGTTGAACATTTCCCTTTGTTGCAATGAGACGAAAATTTCCCGACATCGCATTTTACTGACCATTTACCTACGTTACTTATGAAAAAAATGATTCTATAATGGGTCATGTGTTCTTCGACATCACATTATGATGAACCTTTCCAACCATTGCATTGTCATCAACATTTCCCAATGTTGCAATGTGTCTAACATTTCCCATCATCGCCTTTTGCCGAAACTTTCCCAACATTGCATTGTGATGAAAATTTATGACTATCACAATGTGACAAACATTACGGAAATTTCAGATTGTGTCGAACTTTTACCACAATGACGATGTCACGAACATTCCCCAATATATCCTTCTAACAACATTTATCAATGTCGCATTGTGACGAATATTACCCGATGTCAAAATGTGATGAAATTTTGACAACATTGCATTCTGATGAACCTAATTTCCCAATATCAAATTGTGAAGAAGATTTCCCAAAGTCACAATCTGATGAAATTTTCCCACTTTCCCAATGTGATCATCATTTCCCAATGTCTCCATCTAACGATTATTGGTCAATGTCGCATTATGACAAATATTTCCCAATGTGGCATTTTGACGTGCATGTAAAAATACTTGACTAATACATAATTGTATTAATTATTAATGTATTAAAATATTAAATATAATATATTTATAATCTATTTTAACCATCTTAGAATTATTACTCAACGTCACATTATGACGAATATTTGCCAATTTGTTCCTCAACATCACATTATGATGAACCTTTCCCAACATCACATTGTGACCAACATTTCCTAATGTTGCAATGTGTCTAACATTTCCCATCATCACTTTTTGCCGAACCTTTCCCAACATTGCATTGTGATGAACATTCGAGACTATCACAATGTGACAAACATTACCGAAACTCAGATTGTGTCGAACTTTTCCCACAGTGATGATGTCACGAACATTTCCCAATGTCTCCTTCTAACAACATTTCTTAATGTCGAATTGTGACGAATATTTCCTGATGTCGAAATGTGATGAAATTTTGACAACATTGCATTCTGATGAACCTAATTTCCCAATATCAAATTGTGAAGAAGATTTCCCAAAGTCACATTCTGATGAACTTTTCCCACTTTCCCAATGTGATCATCATTTCCCAATGTTACCATCTAAGGATTATTGGTCAGCGTCGCATTATGACGAATATTTCCCAATGTGGCATTTTGACGTCCATGTATAAATACTTGACTAATACATAATTGTATTAATTATTAATGTATTAATTATTAATTTACTAACATATTAAATATAATTTATTTATAATTTATTTTAAGCATCTCATAATTATTACTCAATGTCTCATTAAGACGAATATTTCCCAATGTGTTCTTCGACATCGCATTATGATTAACCTTTCCCAACATCACATTGTGACCAACATTTCCCAATGTTGCAATGTGTCTAACATTTCCCATCATTGCTTTTTGTCGAACCTTTCGCAACATTGCATTGTGATGAACATTTCAGACTATCACAATGTGATGAACATTACTAAAACTCAGATTGTGTCAAACTTTTCCCACAATGATGATGTCACAAACATTTCCCAATGTCTCCTTCTAACAACATTTCTCAATGTCGAATTGTGATGAATATTTCTTGATGTTGAAATGTGATTAAATTTTGACAACATTGCATTCTGATGAACCTAATTTCCCAATATCAAATTGTGAAGAAGATTTCCCAAGGTCACATTGTGATGAACGTTTCCCACTGTCCCAATGTGATCATCATTTCCCAATGTCTCCATCTAACGATTATTGGTCAGCATCGCATTATTACGAATATTTCCCAATGTGGCATTGTGACGTCCATGTATAAATACTTGACTAATACATAATTGTATTAATTATTAATGTACTAACATATTAAATATAATATATTTATAATTTATTTTAAGCATCTCAGAATTATTACTCAACGTCTCATTATGACGAATATTTCCCAATGTGTTCTTCGACATTGCATTATGATGAACCTTTCCCAACATCACATTGTGACCAACATTTCCAAATGTTGCAATGTGTCTAACATTTCCCATCATCGCTTTTTGCCGAAACTTTCCAAACATTGCATTGTGATGAACATTTCTGACTATCACAATGTGACGAACATTACCAAAACTCAGATTGTGTCTAAATTTTCCCATAGTGATGATGTCACGAACATTTCCCAAGGTCTCCTTCTAACAACATTTCTCAACGTCGCATTGTGACGAATATTTCCCGACGTCAAAATGTGATGAAATTTTGACAACATTGCATTTTGATGAACCTAATTTCCCAATATCAAATTGTGAAGAAGATTTCCCAAAGTCACATTGTGATGAACTTTTCCCACTTTCCCAATGTGATCATCATTTCCCAATGTATCCATCTAATGATTATTGGTTAGCGTCGCATTATGACAAATATTTCCCAATGTGGCATTGTGACATCCATGTATAAATACTTGACTAATACATAATTGTATTAATTATTAATGTACCAACATATTAAATATAATATATTTATAATTTGTTTTAAGCATCTTAGAATTATTACTCAATGTCTCATTATGACGAATATTTCCCAATGTGTTCTTCGACATCACATTATAATGAACCTTTCCCAACATCACATTGTGTCCAACATTTCCTAATGTTGCAATGTGTCTAACATTTCCCATCATCGCTTTTTGCCGAACCTTTCCTGACATTGCATTGTGATTAACATTTCAGACTATCACAATGTGACGAACATTACCGAAAATCAGATTGTGTCGAACTTTTCCCACAGTGACGATGTCACGAACATTTCCCAATGTCTCCTTCTAACAACATTTATCAATGTCGAATTGTGACGAATATTTCTTGATGTCGAAATGTGATGAATTTTGACAACATTGCATTCTAATGAACCTAATTTCCCAATATCAAATTGTGAAAAAGATTTCCCAAAGTCACATTCTGATGAACTTTTCCCACTTTCCGAATGTGATCATCATTTCCCAATGTCTCCATCTAACGATTATTGGTGAGTGTCGCATTATGATGAATATTTCCCAATGTGGCATTGTGATGTCCATGTATAAATACTTGACTAATACATAATTGTATTAATTATTAATGTACTAACATATTAAATATAATATATTTATAATTTATTTTAAGCATCTCAGAATTATTACTCAACGTCTCATTATGACGAATATTTCCCAATGTGTTCTTTGACATCGCATTATGATGAACCTTTCCCAACATCGCATTGTGACCAACATTTCCCAATGTTGCAATGTGTCTAACATTTCCCATCATCGCTTTTTGCCGAACCTTTCCCAACATTGCATTGTGATGAACATTTCTGACTATCACAATGTGACGAACATTACTGAAACTTAGATTGTGTCAAAATTTTCCCACAGTGATGATGTCATGAACATTTCCCAAGGTCTCCTTCTAACAACATTTCTCAACGTTGCATTCTGACGAATATTTCGTGATGTCGAAATGTGATGAAATTTTGACAACATTCCATTATGATGAACCTAATTTCCCAATTTCAAATTCTGAAGAAGATTTCCCAAAGTCACATTTTGATGTTCCCAAAGTCACATTCTGATGAACTTTTCCCACTTTCTCAATGTGATCATCATTTCCCAATGTCTCCATCTAACGATTATTGGTCAACGTCATATTATGACAAATATTTCCAAATGTGGCATTGTGACGTGCATGTATAAATACTTGACTAATACATAATTGTATTAATTATTAATGTATTAATATATTAAATTTAATATATTTATAATTTATTTTAACCATCTCAGAATTATTACTCAACGTCACATTATGACGAATATTTCCCAATGTGGCATTGTGACGTGCATTTTGACATGAAATTTTGACAACATTTCATTCTGATGAACTTGATTTCCCAATATCAAATTGTGAAGGAGATTGCGCAAAGTCACATTCTGATGAAATTTTCCCACTTTCCCAATTTGATCATCATTTCCCAATGTCTCCATCTAATGATTATTGGTCAACGTCGCATTATGATGAATATTTCCCAATGTGGCACTACAACGTGCATGTATAAATACTTGACTAATACATACTTGTATTAATTATTAATTTATTAATATATTAATTATAATTTATTTATAATTTATTTTAACCATGCATTATGACGAATATTTCTCAATGTGGCATTCTTACGTGCATTTTCCAACATCACAATGTGATTTTAATAATATGTTTTTAATGTTTTACTTTATTAATACTTTATACTTTATTAATGTATTATTTAATATTGTATAAATACTTGACTAATACATAATTTTATTCATTATTAGTATTCATAAATATGTCTAAATATAATATAAAATAATATTCATTTTTAATGTATTAATACATTTATAAAGTCTTATAAATGTTTTATTATTATTATTTTTTTTGTTTGAGTACAAGTAAATCCAGGTGAGAGAGACTTCCTTTATATATTTCCTTCCATTTACACTACACTTGCCAATCGGTCTACACCCTTTTATTATTATTATTATTATATATTTTTTATTATTATTGTATATATTTATTAATACTTTATTATTAATAAAGTATTTTGATTATTATTATTATCAATAAAATATTATTAATATTAATTATTATATATATATTATTGTATATATTTATTAATAGTGTATTATTAATAAAATATG
>ML778918.1:817582-839674 GCA_009831015.1 Picea engelmannii | reverse complement strand
TATTAATAGTGTATTATTAATAAAATATGATTATTATTATTATTATTATTATAAATAATATATTATTATTAATTTTATTATTAATAATTTATTATTTATTAATATAAATATTAATAATAACTCATTAATATTAATATTTATTTTTCAATTATTCTTTGAACATGGAGACTCCTAGTCAACTAGCAACAACCACTTTATAAAAATGGTTAATATATATGGAGACTTCATTTTTCACCTTTCCAAAGTAATAACTTAGATGGATATGTCAACCACTTTTATAAAATGATTGTTGCTAGTTACTTTACAATCAATAATAATAAGAAATCTTAAGTTTTTTAAAATATAATTACAAGCTAATTGAAAAGTTAATAAATTAAATTTTTTCATTGTAAATATATTTAAAATAAAAAAATTTAATATCAAATTTATATTTAAAAAAAATAACTATAAAAAACCTGGCACTTTCTTCTAATATTAAACTTCCAATATTCTAATTACAATATAGACAATATTATTATAGATCATTTAGAACCGAAGAAAACAAAACCCTGTAATTTCTTGAGCTGAACAGAATAATCACTACTCTAATCTTGTGAATCAAAACGAAATATTGAAAACAAATATGTGATGTTATATCATATAATATTTTGAGTGTTAAAATAACCATATTGAAAATTATATAAGATGTTATAGCATATAATGTTTTGAGCATTAAAGTAATCGTATTTATGAGTATATTGTTGCAGCGTTAATGTAACCTTGAGAGTCATCCGATTTGTCTTCTTGAACTCTTCCAATAAAAAAATTTGGATCAACTTTCTTTTCAAGAGCGCATTACAACGTAGCCATAATGTTAAATACTCTTGGTTTGTAGCAGCAACGTTAAATTTTTCTTATAAATCCATCTCCTATATTTAAAATGAATTTTATTTGCATCAAGTTTATTCTAATCCATCTCTCGAACTTTATATATAATAAAACAAAAATCCAATTTAAGGTGAGCGAAAAAACAATCAATTTTACTTAGCAATGTCTTATTGGCATTTCACTTACCAATTTTTTATTGGCATCTTCTATAGATGTGTGTGGCACATCCAACGAAAAATTTATTTCCTTCGATCAAAAATATTCTCTCCTCAAATTGTTGTATTCTTCACTATGGTGCAATTAAACTCTCATCCACTAATAACCTCATTGGACAACTATCAAATTCGTTATGTACAATCATTAACAATTCGTTGATGCCTATCGATATCCACCTTTTTGCCTTTTTCTTTTATTTATGTGAGGATAGGTTTGTATTGTAGAATTTGAATAACTTTAACTCGCTTGCTTATGTGAATAGGTTTGTATTGCAAAATTTAAATTGCTTTCATTTAGACTATGAACGTCCACTCTCACAGGACATTTAACATTGTACAACCTTAAATACTTTTTAATGAAAAAATTTCACTAATATTAAGAGATCTAACGTTGTTTGAGAAAATAGAACAAAAGACACGCCAAGCTTAAGTATGACAGGAATAACACTTAAATTTCCATCCTTAAATTGTTTTTCTTAATGTAAACTAGGTCTAACCAGGCTTGAGAAAATGGAACAAAGGGCATGCCTAGAGAAAACGAAAGAAAAGGGACGCCAAGTTGAAGTGTCTCATCAATAACAATTAATTTAAGATCAATTTTTACTAATTTTTTTTTAGTTGTATATCCTATGATTCCCTTAGAATGTGCCTACATGCGTCCAATAAAACATTTGTACCCTTGTGTTCATAGTTAGCATAGAAAAATTTACGACGGATGAAACATTTGCTCTCTTGTGTTCAGAGTTAGCATATAAAGCTTTACCACTTATGTTTGATTCTAGTCTTCTACGACTTAACCTATCTTCAACATTGTTTTTTAAATTGCATAATTTATATTGAAAGTGATTGGATACCAAACTAATAAATTCAAAACAAAATTCTAGATTTGAGCGTAGCAATTTTTAGCTCTTCACTAAATGATATTTTTCTAACTCCTAGTCAAAGGTTTTGTTTGCCTTATCAATTTCTTGAAGTCTAAGTCTCTTGAAATTCTAGATATGAGCGTCTTCTAAGTGACAGTTTGCAACTCTCACGAATGAGATTTGTCTAAATTATGTGAGATATTTTTTTCCTATCAATTTATTCAAGTCTAAGACTATCATTTTTTTATAGTTTTCTTTCATTCTTCATTCCCTTCAGTTTTTGGTCAGATTATTCTTATGAAGTTTCAGAATTTTAGTTGTTTCTTTTTCACATTTTTCTCTTCCTCCTTTTCAGTTTTGGTTGGCTGTATGTTCCCTTTTGAAAATGTCCCATTTTAATTCTTTTTATTATTATAATTATTTAAAAAGTGTTCCCTCATAGATGGATCATAAGAAAAGTCACTCTGAGGAAGGGACATTCTTGAGGTTTTTGTAGTTTTGAGTTTGTTTTTGGAATTTCTATATTATAATATTGAATGTAATTAGATTTTAAAAAATATTTGATTAAAAATCTAAAAATAATAAATTCAATGATAGGTTCGATTCTGAACTAAGGGGTAGAAAAAGGTTTGGGTTATACCTACCTTCTTATTTGAAACCTATCTCAAAAAAATCTTTATGTTGAGTTGAGAGTTTTTGTATCTCTCTAACAAATCTTTTACTACTCTTGCTAACCCTTCTACCAAGAATCTATCTCAAGCTTACAAAAGCTCCCATACCTAGGAAAATGACCCAGAAATAAATACAGAAAACCTTAGAGAACAGTTACAAACCCTAGCATTCTCTTATGCTTCTTAACGACCTTGTACTTTCATGTTTCCCCTAAGAAAACCTGTGTATATGCACCTCTCTCCAATGAAACCCATGTATAGACACAAGTTATATTTGAATTATAATAGTGGACCTCAAGTATGTTTCCACATCATGACTTAGGAATTATGTTTCCATTTTTAAATATTTGTAATTGGAAAACTAATCAATGACATTTCCAACCTTGGTCTCTGCTGGAGTATAATATGATATACTCTCCCCGGTGATATTTTTTAATACAAAAACTGAGCGTGACTCTACTTATCCTTTAATTGGCATTTAATCTAGTTTTTAAAGTCTTTTAAAGAATATAAATATCCTGGGAGATACTACATGTATTCTAAGTTTTTAAACTTTTTTTAAGAAAATAAATATCTTGGGAGATACTCACAGACTTTTCTATTAGAGTCATAGCGTGTAATTGAATTCTTAGATGGTGTGCGCAATTAGCTCTTTTTGTTATTATCAGATGTTTTAGACTTGTTTATCGTGATTGAAGTAAAAGGAATTGCAAGTATTTCATGAAGTATGGAGAATTTTTACCGAGTTGGTTAATGGATGTCAAAAATTGGCAGACTCTTGTTTTCATTTTTGAAAATGGGCTATTGTCTTTTATTTTTGAAAATATTTTTTTTCATGGTCAAAATATTTGCAAACATATTTTACCATACCTTCGAAATAAAACAGTTATTAAAATTTTATTTTTATTTGAAATTTTGTTGCATAAGATATTTCAATTGTTGATACTAGAAACAAATTAAATAAAAAATTAAAACTTTATTTATCACATCAGTAGAGGTTTAACGATCAATAGAGGTTTAACGGTTTAATGGTGTTGTAGGTTGTTACATGTTGGGAGTTGAGGAGCTTAATTGTTAAAAACTTATTTTTCCTTCTAAAAAATCATAAGTTCAAATTCAAAGGAGATAGGTATATATCTCTATAGACTTTACCAATCAAATCCCTAAATTAGAAGATGCCAAAAGAAAAATAAATCCATCCCAAAAACATTTTCGATGTAACTTACAACATAACATTGAACACAATCTCCAACTTTCATAGATGAGAAGATCATCCTGAATTCTACACTTTAGGTTATGACCTTAACCTGCTTATCGCCAGAGAGCTTTAAGATCTGGATCGCTCATGATAGTGAAAACAAGAAGAAACCCAAATGTGTTAAAACTGGCTCTCAGCTGCCACCGACTGTTTTGAATCATCGCATATAAGAACATCAACACCGTCCTTGATTTTTCGGGTCGATCTGACAATCTTCATGGAAAATCTTCGGCAATCATAAACATAATAGAATAGTTTGTTCTTTGACACGCATCAAACCCTAATCTGATTTACAAAATTTGAAACCCAGAACCATTTAAACGACCTTTAATCAATACGCCCTGTATTTTCTCCAGCGAGCGATGGAAGTACCCATTTCTATTCCTTGAACAATTTTTAATCTCATAGATTTGTTTGGCTCGACGATTGAAAATGTAAAGAAGAACAAAATCCTGCCTAATGTTGCTCACAAAATATAACTCCATCCTCCACCTACCCCATGTGGCTAAAATTATTGACTGCATTTCGGGTTTAAACGTTCGTGACATTTAAGTTGTAGTTTAAACGTTCTACTTATTTCTAGTGAATATATGTCCGAAATTTGCTGATAAATTGTTATATTCATAAATTTAAGGATTTAAGTGATTATTTCTATAAAATTCAAGTGTTTAGATGTTTTTTAGCATGATGAATTTATTTTTGTATTTAAAAATGGATTTTAAAAAACAAGAAAATAATGATTTCGTGCAAATTTATATAACCAAATTTCATTCCAATAAAAAAACTATTCCTTAAAACAATTAGACAAAGTTTAACTTCAAAAAGTTCAGGAAAGCATTAATTGAATGATCCACATCATTTAGGTCTTACACTTAAATTTCCCTAAGTGCATCTACACCATACACGTGGCATAGATCCAGAGTTTAGGATCACTCAAGCGTTTTTATATTTTAATTTTCTCTCATGCACCACATTTATCATGCTAATGAAAATTTTAGTTCTTTATATACATGAATCTTAACACACTTAATTGATGCGTTGAGCACTTGTATTTGACTGTATTTGACTATTGGCTTACTTATTGGGTTTCTTGATTTGACTTGACTCTTGCTATTAGTCTTAAGCAGCAAAAATAGAGATTGGGTTCGACCAAAATTAAGTGTTTACTTAGTTGTTTTCAACATTTATCCTTAGGAATAACCTTTCTTGGTGACCATAGTTAAACTCCCAATTAAATTTTGGTTTAGACTTGGAAAAAAAACACGGGATAAAGATCAACTTAGCATTATGATTTTAAACCCAAAAAAATGAATTGGAGGACTGAAGGGATTGAGGAATAACAGAGAAGGCTTAACTGGGCCGATGATTATTTGAGGTGAGTGGAATTAAATTCAAATTTGCAAAAAATTGTGAAATGCTGATAAACATTTAGGTAGATGTTTTGAGTAACAACAAAGTGAAAACAATCTTCAGTAGATAGATGGCCAAGGTAGTTATCCTTTACGACCTATGCCCAATATCCCTTTTCTTGAATAAGACGAAAAACATTCTTGGCTACCAAAGTTTTGGAGGAAAGGAAAAGATTTCTGACTCCCAACCTCATTTTTTTTGAAATGGCGAGGTTTTTCCAAGAGACTAGTTCCATTTCCTGGTTTCCTACCCATATGAATTGGTAACATAGTTGGTAAATTTTGTCTAGGATCCTTTTAGGATCCAAGCCAAATACATCTATTTTATCCGATGCAGATAACATCAAGGACAGATTTTACAAGCACAAAATGAGATAGTCATTTATTGAGCCAAGTGTTCAATTTTCTTTCAATCTTAGCTATTAGCTATTTCGAGTCTCCTTTCACATAAATATTTTTCTTTAAGTGGAAGACCAAGTACTTGAGACTGGCCTTAAAGGTCGAGCTTATAAACGGGAAAATTTGGGTTAGGTAGTGATTTTCATTCTCAAAGAGACCCCAACTTATTACCAAAGACGTGGAGGAGTTTATTACCACTCATGTGGATCTGTAGAATATGTATAAGAATTCGTTGATTTTGTGCACCATGCATTCAGATTCTTCATACGAAATTAGGATGTCATTCACAAAAGGTAAGTGCGAAAAATAGCAACAATTTATGATTAGAGTATTTTAAAGGAGTTGCTTTCTATAGTTTCCTTAGCTCTCTACTTAAACCTTTAGCCACTAGGAGGAAGAGAAGAGGGGAGAGAGGACATCCCTATCATATGCCTTTTTTATAGTTAAATAAAGGTCACGATTATCCATTTATTATGATTGCAAAAGATTCAACCCATAACCAAGACCATAAAGTGTAGACTTAATCCCAGATGGATTAGAATGAATCAGATGAAAAAATAGATGACTCTATCACACACATTAGCTAGCTCAACCTTTTTTTCATGTCCTTGAATTTTTTATGACTCTATCACACACATTATCTAGCTCAACCTTTGTTGTCATGTCCTTGAAGTTTTTATTTTTTACTATGTGTAGCTCTTCCTGGAAAATGCTAATTTCCTTGTGTGTTTGACACCCTTCAAGGAATCCAAATTGCTTGAGAGACCCTCCTAGAGAGATTTTATTTGATCCTACGAGAGATGATATTGGATATAATATGATATATACTATTGAGTGATATTGGATGGAATTTTCCAACCTTGAGGGCTTGTGCATCTTTGGTATAAGTGCAATGAATGTGGTGTTGAAGGGAGCCAACACCTTACTTGAGAGCCAAGTTGCTTCCACTACCCTACAAAGATCATTTTCAATGCTTATCTCATCCTTGTGAGTAGTTCCTCTTTCACTACTCTTTCCATGAGAAAGTGGTTATGGTTCATATCCATGAATTTGGGGAAGAAGATGGTTATTCTAAGAATGGAATATATTATGGTTTTTCTTTTGTCTTTGAAAAGATTATAGAAATGGGAGACCCCTTCAGAAGAAATTTCAATAAAATTTTCAGCCCATGACACATATCCGTTGTCAATTTTCTTGATTGAGTTAGAAATTTTCCTACAATTTGTGAAACAGATGGAAAAATGTCATGTTTTGATATCTAGCCTATATCCATAAATCCCTTCTTTTTAGCCACCACTCCTTTTCGTTATCTAACAAAACATTTGTTGTTTTGTTTTCCAACTAGAAAAGATCTTCCTTTTGTGAATCTAAAATAAAACAAAGTGCTTCTACAGAGATTCTGGATTATATAACATCTTCTAACTCTTGAAGAATCTTTTTGTATTCATCTCATTTGTCTTTATACCACTTGATATCCAATAGTTTATCCATATGTAGATTTGAGTGGAATTGAATGGTTGTGGATTGCCAAAGTGAATTTTTGTAAAGGAGCCATGCATTACTCAGAATTTGGATTAAATACTCATTTTTTATACATTTTAAGTTTAAGTTAAAAGGGCTAGGGGGTTTCCTATAATAGGAGCCAATTATAATAGAATCTATTTGTGGTTTGTGGTTAGAGTCCCCTCTTGAAAGAACCCCACTGCATGATTCACATCACGTCATCCAATACATCTTATATAACTAGGAATATATCAGTCTATAAGTCTCGGTAGTTTTTCTATTGGTCTAGGTGGTGTAATATTGATAGGATCAATTTAAAGCAAATTAAATTTGCCCCAATTTTCTAATAGAAAAACTTGAGAGGGAATTTGGTTGGGTTGTTGGCCCCCATATCTCAAATTTGCTAAGATTAAAATTAAAATATCCTCCTAAAATTACCATCCCTTTCTGAAGCCACTACTTTGAAAAAATATCTCAATTTTCTAATCTTTTGCATATGGCCTATAGATGTTCAGATAGTTGAATACTTTCCCCTAATTGAGGGAAGCAAGAGAAACATTGAGTCCTAAATGAAAATACCACGAATTAGAGAAGGAAAAAACTTTTTTCTTCCACCCTATAGCTATCCCTACTAAAAACCCTAGAGAATCCACATAGCTAAGCTCCAATCCATTAAAATTCTTAGATAGGTCTTAGACATTTTCTCCTTTATATTCCATGATATCTTCCAAGAGAATAAAATTAGGATTGTGAGTATTAATTGACCTTCTAAGGGATAATTTGTTGGAGGGATTAGCCAACCCTTTACAATTTAAGGGGAGGAAACTCATTTTGAACCTACCTTATGGGAATATTCTCTAAGGGCCCAGAGTAAATATTGATGTCTACCACTTGTTACCTCAAAAAATTGGAGGGATTAGCCAACCCTTTACAATTTAAGGGGAGGAACATCATTTTGAAACTACCTTATGGGAATATTCTCTAAGGGCCCAGAGTAAATATTGATGTCTACCACTTGTTACCTCAAACATTTTGTGATTCTAGGTTATGGATAAAAACTATTTCCTACGTCTTTTCCTAGACTTGTGGTTTTTAAATTATTTTCCTATAGGGTCAGGGCTTCAATAACCCTAATAGGTTTGTAACATCCTGCTCTAGTACACTGAGCGAACTTATTCTTTGAGGACACTTGCTCACAAGTGGTCCAAATTACTATGCTATTAAAACTTTTGATTTTGATTATGAGGCATTATGGGTTGACATGTTGTTTTACTGCATTCACATAGACAGGTGCTATTGACTCGGTTTACTGAGTGTGTAGGATTTTGGACCTCAACGATGCAGAGGCATCGATGGAACCCCCTGGACTCCAGATCGAGCCAGGGACTGTACCATTGTGGTTTGATTGTTTTACTGTGATATTAGTGCATTTGATTAGATGATATGATATGGATATGTTCTTACATGATTTGTTGATGATGCAGGCTGACGATAGCTTGCCGACTAGACTCACATGTGGAGTAAAGTGGTCACGCACGACTACCATAGATGTTGAGGGAGAGGTGTGGACAACAACCCTGCCATAGCCTACTAGCACTCCCTTCATGGCTCGAACTATAGGTTAATGTTTACCTAGTTCGAGAGCACCCACGATGCCGTGAGGGCAGACTGCGACAATCGCTCACGATGATTCTAAGGGGCGCACAATAAGGTGGGGGGATTATTCCTTAGAGGCCCTTAGTCTCTCACAAGTTCACCAGACATAGTATTGACTCTAGGGGTTATTAATGTCTACCAAGTCAGTCAAGAGGCGAGTGGCACCCTTGGAGCATGTAGTGCATCCTGAAGGTCACGTCGCACAAGGGAAACAGATTAAGGCGAGTGGCACCCTTGGAGAACCTAGTGAGTCCTGAAGGGCACGTTGCGTTGTTGATGATAGAGGAATGAACCTAGATGGAATTAGGAAGAATAATGTGTTAAGAACTTTTTAAAACAAATTCCCTAATTAAATGTCGCCCTGTACGAAAATTAAAGGTTTAAGTCTGAACTATGCTAGTAGTAAAATTTTATCTCTGTATAAAAAAAATAAAAATAATAATAATAAAAATAAAAACCACATAAATAATAATTATGACCTTCATTAAATCTTGTAACACGAAGGGAATAAGAAATATAATTTGTTCATTAAAAAAAAATCCGTTGGAATAAAATTTAAAAGAAAAAGGGGAATTAATGGTTTTATTATTTTGATAATTTTAAAATACTAATTAAATGAGAAAAGGGAAAAAGGGTTAATTTCCACAGCTGCCTTTTTGACTTCTAATTAAAAAGGGGAAAGAGGGAAAATCTAAAAAATTAGGAAACTAGGAAAAGAGGTAAATATAAAAAGGGAAAAAAGGGGAACATAAGGGAAAAAGCAGAAAGTCAAACATAGAAAAAATATCTACCATTTAAGAGCTTTCTAATTTAAACTGAACTAGAAATTTAATAATAGGGAAAGACATTAAAACCTGTAAGAGAATTTGGGGACACCTAGGAGTGATTCTAGGAGTAACTCTAGGTGGGTGAGGGAAATAAAGATAATTAATTAATTAAAGAAATTAAATTATGGAGGAATGTAGGAGATGGGGGACACTTGTATGGAGAGGAATTTTTAGGAATTTATTTTTTCATAACGAAGGAACGAGAAGGATGAAGGATCTTCTTCTATTTGCATAACGTTATGCTGCAGAAATGTCTACTTGACTGACTTAACTTGTGGGAGTTGGGATACCCATCTCTATGAGGAGTGGTAGCTCGGCCTTGCGAGCCGATATGGGAGCTAGTCGAAATCTCTGGATAGTGAGTGTGTGGCCCCTTTGCGGCTTGGGGGGCTAAGGGGGAAGAAGAGTACCCCTAGCATTGGCTGGGAGGTACTGTTGAAGTCTCGACGGTCAGCGAGCGGGAGTTGCACGGAAAGGGCGGGACATCATTTAGAGCGTGCAATCAGGAAACGATACGCTCTCTTCATTTTTGTATGGTAGAATGTATTAAGACTTATGCTTGGATCTGCTTATTTAATGGAAAAGTAAAATGATGTTTTTTAAAATTGGTGACTGGAACTTTCCTTATCCTAGCTCGATGGTTTTTGAATCCCATGGCCTTCGTTTTCCCACATGTCTTGACCACATTGTTGTGTGTATTGTGACCTTCATGGTTGTTTAGCCTTCATCCCTAGATCACCAGTCCTTGCCTGGGTAATCGTCCAATAGCCTGATCTATGGTCGTCGCCTTAGCGTTAAAAGACCTATGGATCTCAATGCCCTGCTTTTCTATGTGAGGATAATGAGCGAAGGACGAACCTGTTAGTCGACTACCCTTGATGTTTGTCCTTGGCTGATTATTGATTATGCCATCTGGCAACGACCTCTGCGTGTGTATTATCTTGTGTCCTGGTTGGTTTTCTCTATGCCTTGACTGATAGAAACCCCGACAATCATTCCATGACCTTTCCCATTGGATCCTTTTGTTCTCTTACTATTGTATGCATTGTATTGGGGTTACAGCATTGGAAGCACGAATTGATTTCTGGTCTGCAAATTTTTGGGTATTCTGGAAATGAAAAAAAAATGAATTGATTTAAGGTCTATATTTTTATAATGGTATCCTGGAAATGGAAAACCGTTCTTATTTGTTATTCTTGTCTACATTGTATTGGTACTCTGGCAATGGGAAGACTGTTTGATTTCCTATCTGCATTTTATATTGGTGTCCGGGAGATGAAAAACGTTTTTGTATTCCTGTCTGCATTGTATTGGTACTCTGGCAATGGGAAGAATGTTTGATTTCCTATCTTCTTTTTATATTGTTGTCTGGGATATGAAAAATGTTTTTGTATTCCTTTCTGCATTGTATTGGTACTCTGGAAATGGGAAGAACGTTTGATTTCCTATCTACATTTTATATTGGTGTCTGGGAGATGAAAAACGTTTTTGTATTCCTATCTGCTTTATATTGGTACTCTGGCAATGGGAAGAACGTTTGGTTTCCTATCTGCATTTTATATTGGTGTCCGGGAGATGAAAAACATTTTTTTTTGTATTCTTGTCTGCGTGGCATTGGTATTCTGGCAATGGAAAATGAATTCATTTCCATGTCTGCATTTTGCCAGCATTTTTCCCTTGTAAATGATGTTGGAAACATGGAGTTCCTTCTAGTGTGTTTTGGGCACATTGTTCTGCATATTTTAATTACGGATAGCCATGAATGCCCTTCTGGTGTGTCCCTGTACATGTTTTTCCCTTTTAAAATCACACTGTGATAGCTAATTAATTACCCACGATTTTCCCATTCTAAACGTGGTTGAGATTGTGGTTAAATGCTCACGAATTTCCATTCAAAACATGACTGAGACCATTGTTTACTGCTCATGATTTTACCATTCAAAACATGTCTGAGACCATTGTTTAATGCTCACTATTTTACCATTCAAAACATGTCTGAGATCATTCTTTAATTGCTCATGTTTTTCCATTCAAAACCTATCTGAGACCATTGTTTAATTACCCAAGATTTGCCTTTAGAATCTTGTCGAAGCTTGCTGTAATTACCCACGATTTTTCCTTTAAAATGTTGCCAGAGCTTGTTGTAATTACCCATGATTTTTTCCTTTAGAATGTTGACTGAGCTTGCTGAAATGACCACGAATTTACCAGAACCGTTGCTACAGTTAATTTTCTTGTTAATTGCAATGTTAAATGCTATATTAATTGCCTTACTAAATGCCAGAACAATTTCTACAACAGTGTGAATGGTCAACATATTCCTACTTATTGATTAAATGTCGTAGCAAGTTAAATGGTTAACAGTTATGTAATTTGCCTTGTTTTTGTGTTATTAATCATTATGTTAATTGTCATATAAATTGCCTCGCTACTATTATATTAATTGTTATGTTAATTAACATGATAATCGCCTTGTTAGTGCTATAATACTTGTTATGAAAATAGTCATGCAAACTACCCTGTTATTGACCAATTAATTGATTATGTTAATCATTATGTTAAATGCCTAGTTAACTGCTCTAATAAATTGTTATGTAACAGATATGTAATTACCTTGTTGATTTTCTACAACAATCTTATTAGCTGGCAGTTTCCTCCTCAATGATAATAACCAACTAGTGTGGTTAGTTCAGTCATTATATCTAGACAAATGTTGAGGTTTAACTATTCATAAGTGTTACAGGTAGAATTCCACTTTAAGAATGTTAATGTCGTTATTCAAGTTTATGGTTAGTTGGATTTATAGATATCGCCTAATTGGTAAACGAAACTCACTAAATTTGAGTCATAATTCATGTTAAGTTCGGTGGGTAACTCATTGACTGATGGAATTTAGACTGGTTAATTGATCTGTAATTAACGCCAATTTAAGTCATAGACAATCACCTTTTATTCTTGATTAATGGTTGTTGTTTAATATTAATTAATGTTGTATGTGGTTTTGTAAACGTTCAATGTGATTGGTTTTGTTCACTGTAAGGGTTCTAGTTACTTGTGTAATTAAATTTGGGTTGTTAGGATGATTTTCCTTAGCTTGGTAGGCTTAGTATGCTTGTATCAGGCGGGATGTAGACACCTACTTGTTCCTCAGAACAGTCGCCAATCCTGAGACCTTAAATGGTCAAAATCGATGGGAACCTGGGCTTGAGCATTTCTTATGTGTCCTAGAGGTCCTAACCATTGCAAGGTAGGACGGGCGGGTAGTCATTCTTATTTTTCGTCGGTTGAATGTCATACACTGCTTCCAGGTGCTTGATGTGATTTTATGTTAGGCCGTTATGTTGTTGCGTGAGTTGCATGCATTGTGTCATCGTCATGTTGTGATGTTGAGTATAATGTCATTATTACCTTCCTACACACACAAAAAAAATAAAATAAAATTTAAGGGTGCTTTTACCGGTTGTACATCGTAGGAGTCTTACCAGATGGGGATGTAACATGTGGTATCAGAGCGGGTTCAACCCATGACTTGGTATCGCTACGGATTTCATTGATATGATTTGATTATAATGTTACTAATTGAGGTGACTTGTATTTGTGCAGGTAATCATGGTTAGAGGATGCCGCAGAGGCAGACAATGGGGTGCTAGGGGAGGAGGTGTCACGCCTCTAGTGGCATCAATGCCTGAGGGATATAACCCCCAGGGAGACAAGAAGGTTGTCAGATAGGAGCAGATAGCAATTGGTGATGTGGTTAGAATGATGAGATCTTTTCAGCGCATGTTTGAGGCACTGATTAGCCGTTTGAACAAAGATGAGGCCAGGGCGCTGGCACCCACTGAGGTTCTGCTGCGTACTCCGATCAGTACTGGTAGCATTCACCGTGAACTCGAGAAGGTCAAATTTCCTGAGTTCTTTGGTGCCCCGGACGACAAAAACGCTGAGGCATGGTTGGAGAACATGGAGATGTGCTTTTCACTTCACGATTATACCTCCAACATGAAGGTCTGCATGGTGGTATTCCATCTGAAAGAAAGCGCTCTTCTATGGTGGAAGATGCTCCTACCATAGCTGAACATGGTCGTTGAAGACGTGTCATGGGAACTGTTCGAGGAACGGTTCCGAGAGCGATACCTTTTAGAGGAATTCATTGAGCATCAACTCAATGAGTTCAACGCCTTATGACAGGGCAGTCATATGGTACCCGAGTAAGAGGCCCATTTTATGGAGCTGCTTTGGTATGCTCTGCACCTTAACACTGAGAAACTTAAGGTAAACATGTTCTTATTCGGCCTTAACGTCAGTATATGTGTAAAGGTCAGGATTTTGATGCCTCAAACCTTGCATGATTTCGTCTAGAATGCCCTCATAGCAGAGGAGGAGCTTATCAGTAGGGGTCAGACCAAGACTCCAACGAGACCAGCAGGGAAAATGTCATCTGGAGCACAGCAGCATCAGACACCAGCCAGACATACGCCAGGATATCGTGGCTTCTAGAGGGGATCCACTTTCACTACACCTCAGTGACCGATGCCTTAGCATTGGACAACTTATCGGGGACCACAACATCAGCAGCAACATCGATTGTAGTAGCAGCAGTTTAGGCCTGTTCAACAGAATAGACCAGGATTCCAGGCTGGTGGGTCGTCGTCTTCTACTTTGGGTATCAGGACTACTGGGATGAAGAAGGGGTGTTGAACGTGTGGGGAGCCACACTACTAGTGTGACTGCCCGGTGGAGAGGACTAGAGCATCCAGATCAGCTAGACCCACTACTGTAGGAGATATGGGCAAGGCCCATTAGATTCATGTAGTGGTGAATAACCTCTAGGTAGAGCATCATTCGACTGGGCTCGAGATGACAAGTACCGTCACTGACCAGACCCTTAGTATTTTGATAGATCCCGGTGCTATCGAGAGTTTCATTTCTGGTGAAGTGCTAAAAATCATTAAGGTAAAGGAAATCGAACAGGATGATATTAGCTTCGTAAATATGGCTTCGAGAGCCAAATAGAAGGTTGGAGGAAAGGTTATGTGCTGTATCCTTAACCTAGGAGAGTTTGTCAGAAGGGCCAACCTGTACGTCATGATCTTAGGATCTTATGATGTCGTAATTGGTATGGACTGGTTGGAATCGCATGAGGCGATACTGAACTGTAAGACGAAATGGTTGAGCTTGGTCGATGACGAGGGATAGAGACGTGTGATTGTAGGATGGAACCAGGGAGTTTCCCTGAGGTTCATATCTTCCTTACAACTACGAAAGAGCATGCGCAAGGGGTGCAAGCTTTATGCAATCCTTGTGTTAAACGAGAAGGGTATAATGGAAGGTTTAGAACACCTTCCGGTGGTGAGAGAGTTTGCAGACGTATTTACAGAGGATTTACCTGGGATGTCGTCAGACAGGGAATTGGAGTTCACTATAGACCTAAAACTGGGAACTGAACCGATAGCGAGAACGCCTTATTGGATGTTGACCCCAGAATTACAAGAGTTAAGAATGAAACTAAAATAATTGTTGGACCTGGGACTAATACGTCCAAGTGTGTCACCGTGGGGTGCGCCTATTATTTTCATTCAAAAGAAGGATGGGTCGTGGAGGCTCTACATTTACTACCATCAATTGAACAAGGCCACGATCAAGAATCAATATCCATTGCCAAGATTGATGATCTGTTCGATCAAATGAAGGGCGCGACAGTGTTCTCAAAGATCGATTTGCGATCAGGGTATCACTAGGTATGGATTAAGGAAGATGACATTGCTAAGACCGCCTTTAAGATGAGGTTTGGACATTTCGAGTTTACTGTTTTACCATTTGGATTGACAAACTCCCCAGGGGTATTTATGAGTTTGATGAACGAGGTGTTCCGCGAGTACTTGGACAAGTTCATCCAAGTATTCATTGATGATATTTTAATTTACTCTCGGACGACGGAGGAGCATGATGAGCACTTGCGCTTGGTAATACAATGTCTGTGAGAGAACAACCTATATGGGAAGTTATCCAAATGCTCATTTTATCAATCGAAGATCCACTACTTAGGGCACGTCATCTCCGGTGAAGGTATCGATGTGGATCCAGCGAAGGTCGAGGCCATTATGGAATGGCCTACGCTGACAAATGTCTCGGAAGTGTGTAGCTTCATGGGTTTAGCAGGATACTATCGATGGTTCATCGAGGGGTTTTCAAATATAGCAAATCCGATCACGAAATTGTAGAAGAAAAACAAGAAGTTTATTTGGACCGAGAAATGCGCGGAAGAATTTCGAAGGCTTAAGGAATTGTTGACAACAACACCGATACTAAAGGTCCCTGGCATGGACGCAAACTTCTTGGTATGCACTGACGCATCCAAGGAAGGCTTAGGCGAAGTCTTGATGCAAGACAGACGAGTGATCGCTTACATCTTGAGGAAACTGATAAGGCATGAGGAGAACTACGTGACGCACGATTTGGAGTTGTTAGCCATTGTATATGCCTTGAAGGTTTGGAGACATTACCTTGTCGGACGAAAATTTTAACTAAAGACTAACCATTGTGGACTACAACACATATTTATGTAAAGCGACCTGAACGGGCGAAAATGGCATTGGTCGGAATTGATTAGCAAGTATGACTTTGAGATTACTTACATAAAAGGAACAGTGAACCGAGTGGCGGATGCATTGAGTCGGAGACCACACATCTTTTCAGTGCTGCCTCTTCAGACGAATCTGCGTGAAAATATTCTAACTTTACAACATAATGATGACTGGTATACAGGTCGAGGGTTTTATCGGACAAAACAAAATGATGGTACCACGATTTGAAGGATTTTCATTTGATAGCGATGGATTATTGAGGTTTAAAAATTGGATCTACGTACCACCGAACGACGAGTTGAGGATGTTGATCCTGAGCAGGGCTCATAGAGTAGTTTACATGGATCACCCGAGAGTCATGAAGACGAGGGTAGACCTTAAACCCTTATTCTTCTGGAAGGAAATGAAGGCCAACATAGTCAACTATGTGGCCAGATGTCTAGAACGTCAACAGGTAAAGGCTGAACATAGACACCCAGCAGGATTACTACAACCACACGCTATTCTAGAATCAAAATGGGAGGTTATTTTGATGGATTTTATTGTTGTATTTCCACTGACGGCAAGGAGACATGAATCAATTTTTGTAGTAGTAGACACTCTAACGAAGAGTGCTCACTTTATTCCTATGCGTATGAAGTATCAGGCACCTGACATAGCTAGAGTTTTCATCAGTGAGATTGTGAGGCTGCATGGCGTGCCTAAGAAGATTATATCCAGTCGAGTATCGGTGTTTACTGGACAATTTTGGATGAGTTTCCAGGAGGCCTTGGGAGCCCAACTTAACTTTAGTACTGCGTATCACCTGGAGACTGACGGGAAGACCAAATGAATGAAACAAACCTTGGAGGACATGTTACGCATGTATGTGATGGACCAACAAAAGCGTTGGTAAGAATTATTTCCACTAGTGGAGTTCACTTACAACAACAGTTACCAGAGCACCATTAAGATGGCACCTTTTGAGTTTCTTTACGGGAAACCATGTTGGATGCCTTTGAGTTGGGATCGGCTTGAGGATAGGGTCCTGGTGGGACCAGAAGCGATCCAAGAAATGGAAGATCAAATGAAAACAATAAGACAAAGGATTAAAGAAGCGCAGGATCGACAGAAGAGTTATGCTGATGCGCACCGTGTCGACCATAGTTACGAGGTCGGCGATCGAGTCTTCTTGTGGGTTAAACCGCATAAAATTTCAATCAAGTTTAGGAACGGAGATAAACTCTCTCCTAGGTTTGTGGGACCTTTCGAGATTGTGGAGAGAAAGGGTCCCCTGGCCTATCGACTTGCCTTTCCTGATTCTTTGAGGCACATGCACGATGTTTTTCATGTATCTGTTTTGAGACATTATATTAGTGATCCTACACATGTTATTGACATGAGTTCCTTGTAGGTGACGGACAAGGGGGAACGCATGGCTGAGTCGATCCGCATTTTGGATCATCACGTTCGACATCTACGGAATCAAACGATAGAGCAGGTCAAGGTCCAGTGGGACAATTATAGTCCACACTTGGTGACCTAGGAGGACGCATATGATATGCGTCAGCAGTTTCCATTTTTGTTTGATAGATAGACATATGATACTATGATACACTTTATTTCAACATTTATACTGTGAAAATTCAGGATGAATTTTAGACCAAGAGGGGGTGTATGTAACATCCCTCTCTGGCACATTGAGCGAACTTATTCTTTGAGGACACTTGCTCGCAAGTGATCCAGATTACTATGCTATTAAAAATTTTGATTTTGATTATGATGTGTTATGGGTTGATGACATGTTGTTTTACTGCATTGACATAGATAGGTGCTATTGACTCAGTTTACTGAGTGTGTAGGATTTTGGACCTCGAGGATGCAGAGGCATCGATGGAACCCCTTGGACTCTGGATCGAGTCAGGGAGTGTACCATTTGGGTTTGATTGTTTTACTATTATATTAGTGCATCTGATTAGATGATATGATATGGATATGTTCTGACATGATTTGTTGATGATGCAGGATGATGATAGCTTGCCGACTAGACTCACATGTGGAGTAAAGGGGTCATGGACGACTACCAGATATGTTGAGGGAGAGGTGTGGATAACAGCCTTGCCACATCCTATTAGCACTCATTCCATGGCTCAAATTGTAGGTTAACTTTTACCTAGTTCGAGAGGACCCACGATGCCGTGAGGGAAAACTGCGATAGTCACTCATGATGATTCTAAGGGGCACACAATAAGGTGGGGGCCTTATTCCTTAGAGGCCCTTAGTCTCCCATAAGTTCACTAGGTGAAGTATTGACTCAAGGGGTTATTGATGTCTACCAAGTCAGTCAAGAGGCGAGTGGCACCCTTGGAGCACGTAGTGCGTCCTGAAGGGCACGCCGTGCAAGGGAAACAAATTAAGGCGAGTGGCACCCTTGGAGCACCTAGTGCATCCCGAAGGGCACATCACATTGTTGATGATAGAGGAATGAAACTAGATGGCCTTAGGACGAATAATGTGTTAATAATTTTTTAAAACAAATTCCCTAACTAAATGTTGCCCTGTACGAAAATTTAAGGTTTAAGTCTAAACTATGCTAGTGGTAAAATTTTATCTCTGTATAAAAAAAATAACAATAATAATAATAAAAATAAAAACCACATAAATAATAATTATGACCTTCATTAAATCTTGTAACACGAAGGGAATAAGAAATATAATTTATTCATTAAAAAAAAATCTGTTGGAATAAAATTTAAAAGAAAAAGGGGAACTAATGGTTTAATTTTTTTGATAATTTTAAAATACTAATTAAATGAGAAAAGGGGAAAAGGGTTAATTTCCACACCTACCTTTTTGAGTTCTAATTAAAAAGGGGAAAGAGGGAAAATCTAAAAAATTAGGAAACTAGGAAAAGAGGTAAACATAAAAAGGGAAAAAGGGGAACATAAGGGAAAAAGCAGAAAGTAAAAGTTAGAAAAAGTATCTACCAGTTATGAGCTTTCTAATTTAAACTGAACTAGCAATTTAATAATAGGGAAAGCCATTAAAATCTGTAAGAGAATTTGGGGACACCTAGGAGTGATTCTAGAAGTAACTCTAGGTGGGTGAGGGAAATAAAGATAATTAATCAATTAAAGAAATTAAATTATGGAGAAATGTAGGGGATGGGGGACACTTGTACGGAGAGGAATGTTTAGGAATTTATTTTTAAAAATTTATTGAAATGAGATTTTAGGAATGAAAGGAAGTTTGAAACTCTATATAATGAAGGAAGGAGAAGGATGAAGGATCTTCTTCTGTTTCTGTAACGTTATGCTGCATAAATATCTACTTGACTGGCTTAACTTGTGGGAGTTGGGATACCCAGTTCGGTGAGGAGTGGTAGCTCGGCCTTGCAAGGTGAGCTGGGAGCTAGTCGAAATCTCTGGATAGTGAGTGTGTGGCCCCTTTGCGGATCGGGGGGCTAAGGGGGAAGAAGAGTACCCCTAGCATTGGCTGGAAGGTACCGACAAAGTCTCGATGGTCGGCGAGAAAGATTTGCACGGAGCGCGCGAGACATCATTTGGAGAGAGCGATCAGGCAATGATACGCTCTCTTCATTTTTGTATGGTAGAATGTATTAGGACTTATGCTTGGATCTGCTTATTTAATGGAAAAGTAAAATGTTGTTTTTAAAAATTGGTGACTGGAACTTTCCTTAGCCTAGCTCAATGGTTGTTGACTACCATGGCCTTCGTTTTCCCGCATGTCTTGACCACTTTGTTGTGTTGATTGTGACCTTCGTGGTTGTTTATCCTTCATCCCTAGCTCACCAGTCCTCGCCTAAGCAGTCGGCCAGGAGCCTGATCTACGGTCGTTGCCTTAGCGTTAAAATACCTATGGATCTAAACGCCCTGCTTTTCTGTGCGAGGATGATGAGAAAAGGATGAACCTGTTAGTGGGCTACCCTTAATGTTTGTCCCTGGCTGATTGTTGATTCCGCCATCTGGCAATGACCTATGCATGTGGATTATCTTGTGTCCTGGTTGGTTTTCTTTATGCCTTGACTGATAGAAACCTCGACAATCATTCCATGACCTTTCCCATCGAATCCTCACATTCTCTTACTATTGTATGCGTTGTATTGGGGTTATAGCATTGAAAGCACGAATTGATTTCTGGTCTGCAAATTTTTGGGTATTCTGGCAATGAAAAAAAAATGAATTGATTTCAGGTCTGCATTTTTATAATGGTATCCTGGAAATGGAAAAATGTTCTTATTTGTTATTCATGTCTACATTGTATTGGTACTCTGGCAATGGGAAGAACATTTGATTTCCTATCTGCATTTTATATTGGTGTCCGAGAGATGAAAAACGTTTTTGTATTCCTGTCTGCATTGTATTGGTACTCTGGCAATGGGAAGACTGTTTGATTTCTTATCTGCATTTTATATTGGTGTTTGGGAGATGAAAAACATTTTTGTATTCCTGTCTGCATTGTATTGGTACTCTAGCAATGGGAAGAATGTTTGATTTCCCATTTGCATTTTATATTCATGTCCAGGAGATGAAAAACGTTTTTTTTTTGTATTCTTGTTTGTGTGGCATTGGTATCCTAGCAATGGAAAACAAATTCATTTCCATGTCTGCATTTTTCCATCGTTTTTCCATTTTAAATTATGTTGGCAACATGGAGTTCCTTCTGGTGCATTTTGGGCACATCATTCTACATATTTTAATTACGAATAGCCATGAATGCCCTTTTGGTGTGTCCCTGTACATGTTTTTCCCTTTTAAAATGAGACTGTGATAGTTGATTAACTACCCACGATTTTTCCATTCAAAACGTGGCTAAGATTGTGGTTAAATGCCCACGAATTTCCATTCAAAATGTGACTGAGACCATTGTTTAATTCTCACGATTTTACCATTCAAAACATGTCTGAGAGCGTTGTTTAAATGCTCACATTTTCCCATTCAAAACCTGTCTGAGACCATTGTTTAATTACCCACGATTTGCCTTTAGAATCTTGTCGAAGCTTGCTGTAATTACCCACGATTTTTCCTTTAGAATGTTGCTAGAGCTTGTTGTAATTACCCATGATTTTTGCCTTTAGAATGTTGACTAAGCTTGCTGGAATGACCACGAATTTACCAGAACCATTGCTACAACTAACTAGCTTTTTAATTGCAATGTTAAATGCTATATTAATTGCCTTACTAAATGCCAGAACAATTTCTACAGCACTGTGAATGGTCAGCAGATTCCTACTTATTGATTAAATGTCGCAACAAGTTAAATGGTTAACAATTATGTAATTTGCCTTGCTTTTGTGCTATTAATCGTTATGTTAACTATCATATAAATTGCCTCGCTACTGTTATATTAATTGTCATGTTAATTAACATGATAATCGCCTTGTTAGTGCTATAATACTTGTTATGAAAATAGTCATGCAAACTACCATGTTATTGCTCAATTAATTGATTATGTTAATCATTATGTTAAATGTTTGGTTAACTGTTGTAATAAATTGTTATGTAACAGATATGTAATTACCTTGTTTATTTGCTACAACAATGTTATTAGCTAGCAGTTTCCTCCTCAATGATAATAATGAGCTAGTGTGGTTAGTTTAGTCATTATATCTAGACTAATGTTGACGTTTAACTGTTCATAAGTGCTATAGGTAGCATTCCACTTTATGAATGTTAATGTTGTTATTCAAGTTTATGGTTAGTTGTCCCCGAGGTGTAGGACAGTCGGTGACGGAGTGTGTTGTTAAGCCACTCCGTGATGTTAAAGTCACCGGTTCGAAACCTGCGGGGACAAAAAATCCAACCATGTTAAGGGTTGGTGTGGCTCAGGCCGGGTGCGAT
>ML778918.1:798256-814416 GCA_009831015.1 Picea engelmannii | reverse complement strand
TATATATATATATATATATATATATTATAATCAAAGTCTGAATAATTACACTATAAAATACATAGGTTTCACATCCATTTTAGGATGATAACAAAAACTAAGACATTTAACTCCAAAATTATCGACTCTAAGCCATCGCTTTAAGATAGATCACTTCATACCTTCAATTCAAACCTGCAAAAAAAACAGAATTCAAAAATTAAAAATTTACAATTCAAACATGCGAAATAATACAAAATTCAAAAATTCCGATTAAAACATAATTGACATACATGCCAAAAGAGTTAAGTCTCATCCTGCAACTTAATTTTTCCCACAAAATATATTGTAAACATAGTTTCCGCCAAATATAATCTAGACATCTCTAACAATAAAAAATAAATAACACATATTAGCATATATACTGTAACTAAATATTAAATAAAAAATAAGAAATAATAACATACCCAACCACAATTAAACATATTTAAGATAGTTACTCTCCACATTAAGCATACATGATTTAAACGATTTGTAAATCTTATCTAAAATCTTTAAAAAATTTAAAGAGAAAAATTGCATTCTTGGTAAAAAAAAATTGTGAGTTAGAGTTAGATAATAATCTGAAAATAAATATAGAACTGTGTATGAAGAAAGTTCACAAATCCCCATATTAAGTCATTCTTCGAATGAAATACTTATCTCCTTGTGGATAAAGTCCCAAATCCTTCAGGTAAAATTCTCCTTATGGATAAGGTCCCAAATCCTTCAGGTGAAATTCTCATCCTAGGTGATGTTATTATGTTCTTGGTAAAATAAATTGTGAGTTAGAGTTAGATAATAATATGAAAATAAATATGGAACTATGAATGAAGAATATTCACAAATCTCCATATTAATTCATTCTTCCAATGAAATATTTATCTCCTTGTGGATAAAGTTTCAAATCCTTCAGGTGAAATTCTCCTTGTGGATAAGGTCTCAAATCCTTCAGAAATTTTCATCCCAGGTGATGTTATTTGATCATATTTACACAGAAATAAAATACTAATCTCCTCAACAGTAAAATACTTCTCTCCTCTTTTGCAGTGGTCATATAATCAAATTCCATGATGCCCTTTCAAATTAAATGACTCATAAATCTCCATGTTAAGTCATTCTTCCAAAAAACTACTTATATCTAAAAATGTTCACAAATATCCATTTTAAAAACCATTATTCTGGAAAATACTTATCTCCTGTTTCTACGGTGGAATAGATGTTCTCAAATAATCTTGCATGTTCATGAAGAAAACACAAATCTGCACATGTATATTAAGTCATTCTTCAAAAACAATTTAAATAGAATGTATTCATATTAGATATAATCAAATGCTCTTTGAAATTATGTGTGAGCTAGCTCACATATAAAATATGTGTGAGCTTATTTGTAAATCTAATTGAATGTTGTTTTTTGTGATTAATAACCAATTTAGTTAAGAGTTTGACAATACCCTGGAAAGAAGGAATTCACTTCGTTGTATGTAGAAAATACAAATTTCCATAATATGCCATTCTTGGACAAGAAAGCAAGGAATGCAATCGTAGAAAATTTAGAAACTTTCTCTTTTATGATGTGGGATAGAGTTTGTTCTCAAATAATCAAATGTTCAAGTTGAAAATTAGGTCTTCATCATGATCTATCCTTAAATAAGTTTTAATGTACACCATTTAAGACAACGATAAATTTATCTAGGGGTTCTATATATTGCAAAATAATTGATCAAAGTGTTGAATAGGAAAGGCTAAACTAAAAATTTGAGAAAACAAAAATTTGATAAAAGTCAAAAACATAAATTTATGAATCATCTTGAATGGACACATCCTTCCCAAATATGGGTGCTTCCTCCGCTTCCTCCTCAATCCCAATATCCATCACAAGCACACTCTCAGGTACTATCTTCTCCACATTAGCCTATATAACACATTTCAAATTTGAAAATTTGAAAAATTAAATTTAAATGATTATAACACATTAAATTTAAATTATTTTTACACACTAAATGATACCTGTGAACTCCCAACCTCTTCAAACTCTCCCAATGAGAATTGAGAAAAACCTTCCCAAATAATAGGAGATGGAATAGGGATCTGTGAACAACACAACTAAGAACTAAAACTAGGATTCAATGTGTTCACATTTATACAAAACTATAAATGTTGTTGATCTCTTATTCAAAAGATTGAAGTTTGAACAACTATTAGAAAACACATACATGATTCAACCCATCCAAATTTAAACTTGTGGAATCAAGTCCCCTACTTACAAGAGATTCATTTAACATATCTCTAAACTGCAATTACTGGCAATAACAACTCAATTATTTCTATTCATAGAATGATATCTAAATCTAGAATTAGAATTAAACTATCCTCAAATGCGTAAAAAATTTACTAACTAGTGATGCTTAGGTTCCCTCGGCAACAAGCTGCTCACCAGGACCTTCTTAACACACACAGGCCCGAAGAGTTACAAACTCTTCCAACTCCCCTCGGGAGCTACCCACAGTAAACTCCTTCGACGATCTCCCCTTCGGAATTCGGGAAATCGCGATTCGAAAATTCGTCGTTCGCGTGAGCATGGTGCGCAAACAGCTCCAAACCCCGAACCCCGACAATCAACAGTCAAGCCTTTCGTGTATCGGGGATTCCCCCTATCGGGAAATCGGGAATGGCGATGTTATGTTTCACTGCCCTTTTCAATCCCCGAACCCCGAACTCCGAATTGACGCCACCTGTCTCCCACTATGTCTTGTGGTCCCACACTACCACATAACTCTTCCACTCGTGCGATCGGGGATCGCGGGATCGCGTTTTCAACTGTCGCGAGTCCTTTGCCTTGGAAAATCCCGAATGTCGAAACCCCTATGACGCCTGTCAACACCCACGCTATCACTGTGGGACCCGTCGCAATTCTGGACTTTCCTGGTCCTTTGTGGTCCCTTCGACTTTGGAAACGCCGAAGTGTCGAATCCCGACTCCCTGGGATCTCGCGACACCTGTCTCGTTTCTGATCAACGGCTCCCGTCAACTCGGAAAATCGCGATTCGCGATTTGGCAAGTCACAAAACACTTACCTCGCTAAATGTCGAACCCCGAACCCCGATGGGTCGAGATCTGATGGCCAGTTCTCTCCCGCGCCTTTGGACAACTCTTGCGCAACTCTTTCCCGATCGGACGGTCAGCGGGATCTCGTGATTCTCCTCCACGAACTTTGATCGTCGGTTCTCTTCTTTGAAAAATATCCTCCGCTTCAAATCCTTCCCGGGTCTGCTCCAATGTGTTCTCCACGGAACTATCCCTCCTGAGCTTTTATTCTCTGACTCCTTCAGAGACCTTAGTGCGCACACCGCTTGCGCTTATCCTCAACAACTCTCAGAACGTTCGGTTTCTCAGACTCTATGCACGCTCTGAAATAGATTTCCTGTCAACCTGTACTCAGACTCAAGTTTGAGACTTCGACCCTGGCCTGCACATCTCCTGCACGGCTATAATTCAACCCAATTAAATTCCTGGGCATACGAGAATAAGAGTTCAACGGTGAGCCTCCTCAACGCACTCTATGCAGAGGAATTTGACTGCACTCTATGCAGGAATCTCCCGGCTCAACAGAGAAACAATTGAAACTTATCCTCCTCTCTCCTAGACATCAGTAAACCTCTGAAATCACATGCACATCATATTCGAAAGTAAATGCATACATAGAAAACAAACACTCATGAACACATAAGCACATACACAGAGAAAAACAACACCGGTCATGAAATTGAATCAAAAGCTCTTCTTATTAATCCAATCTGTACATGAGGGCTCTACAAGTTCTCTCCCGGATCTCCTCTTCTGAATGCTTGATAATAATACAATGTACAAAGGAGGGTGCCTATATTCCGTTTGCCCTCTCGAGATCTGAAGCTATCAAATCTACAATAAATTTATATCTAACAGCATTAAAACTATTAAATGTCTTCATATCTATTATACAACATAAGTGCGCTTCATTACAGTAGCTCATTAATGTTTGGTGCACCCACAACAAGGTGAAATTCAAAATTTTATGTTGGCGTTGTCCAGCTGTTCTTTGCTCCACGCGCTGGCTCGCTTGATGAGGTGTGGATGCTCCTGCATCATACTCCTCGGCTCAAAATATTTCATGGGCTCCGGTCCATGAGCTCCTGCACAGTGTGCCCATGCTTCTGAATCACTGTCTCTATTTCCCAGCTGGCATCCTCCATTGGGTGATCTTTCCATTTCACCAGGTATTCAAAATATTGCTTCCTCCTGGTCTTTTTGCTTTCTCTATTATCCAGTATGTACTCCATCTCAGGCTTCTGTGCAATTCGCAATTGCTTCTGCCACTGGATCACTGGTTCATCAGTTCCAGTTTCTGCATCTCCATCCCTTTAGGGGTATAAATCCGAAATGTTGAATATCGGAGATATCCCGATGCCTTCTGGAAACTCAAGCTCGTATGCATTTTCGCCAAATTTCCTCAGGATTCGGCACGACCCAATTTTCTTCATCTTGAGATTGTTATATGTTCCCCTTGGGAACCTTTCTTTCCGCAAGTGCGCTAGAACCATGTCCCCAACTTCAAACTGAATCTGCCTCTTTCTCTGATCGGCTCTACGCTTATATTCCTGATACGCCTTCTGCAGTCGCTGTTTCACCTGCGTGTGAAGTTCTTGCATTGCCTCAGCGAATTCCTCAGCTCTCGCGCTGCTAGTTTCAGCCTGTTCTGACTCCCTGAGCTCAGACACTCCTCTCGGCTATGTCCCATACAAAATTTGAAATGGGCTCTTACCTGTACTCCGATTCACTGAATCGTTGTACGCGAATTCGGCCTGTGGTAAGATCTGATCCCAACTGGTGTGATGCTCTGTCACCATACTTCTCAACAGATCTCCTAAGCTTCTGTTGACCACCTCTGTTTGTCCATCTGTCTGCGGATGGTAAGAAAAACTGAATGCCAAGTCAGTCCCCAGCTTCTTCCATAGAGTCCTCCAAAAGTGACCTATGAACTTGGTATCCCGATCCGAGACTATGCTCCTGGGCAATCCATGCAATCGCACAATCTCTTTGAAAAATAAGTTCGTGATGTGGGTTGCATCGCTGGTCTTATGACACAGGATGAAATGTGCCATCTTCGAGAATCTGTCCACTACTACAAAAATGGAATCCAYGCCTCTCTGCGTTCTCGGTAATCCCAAAACAAAATCCATACTAATTGCCTCCCAWGGTCTCTCTRGTATAGGCAAYGRCTGATAGAACCMTGTGTTCTRTTTTCGKCCTTTCGYRTGTTGACATATTCGRYACCTKTCAACAAATCDCTTTACRTCAGTGCGCATGCCADGCCAATAATAAGATTCRCTCAGCTTGGCGAATGTCTTGTCATGTCCAAAATGGCCTGCTAAGCCTCCACTGTGCTTTTCCTTCACCAAATTCTCTCTCATAGAGCAATCTGGAATGCACAATTGATTGCCTTTGAACAGTAATCCATCCTGGATCAGGTAGTTAATCCACGGACTCCTATCCCTGAGAACTGGGTTCTCGGCTGCCTCGTATGCCTCGCCAAAGTCTGCGTCACCTGCATACATATCTTTCAGATTCTCAAAACCCATAGTCTTGACCCTGAATTCCTGCAGCAATAAACATTTTCTACTCAAGGCGTCAACTACCTTGTTAGCAGTCCCCAAAATGTGCTTTATCACAAATGTAAAATTCTGCATGTATTCCACCCACTCTGCATGCTTCTGATTCATCTTCTCCTGCTGACTCACGAACTGTAATGCATGATTATCATTGTACAGAAAAAATTCCTTGGGTATGAGATAATGCCTCCACCTTTTCAATGCCTCTATAATGGCATAGAACTCCTTATCATATGTGGATTACTTCAGTTTCGCATCATCCAGCTTCTCGCTGCAATATGCAACAGGTCTGTCATCCTGACTCAAGACCCCTCCAACAGCATACCCACTGGCGTCACATTTCACCTGGAAGGTTTTTTGAAAATCAAGCAGCACTAACACTGGCTGATCGGTGATCTTTCGCTTCAACAAATTGAAGCTTCTTTCGGCCTCCGCTGTCCAATGGAAAAATTTATGCCGCTTCTTCACAGTGTCCATCATTGCGGCACTAATTCCACTAAAATTCCAAATGAATTTTCTGTAGAAGCTTGCCAATCCATGGAAGCTCCTTACCTCAAAAACATTCCTTGGTGATGGCCAATTCCTGATTACGTTCATCTTCTAAGGATCCATCTTCAATTCATTTGCCAAGACTACAAAGCCCAAATAAATGAGTTATGTCTGCATGAAGGAACACTTCTTCAAATTGATCAACAACTTCTCCTGCTGCAGTATTCTCATCACAATGGCCAAATGCCTCAAGTGTTCAGCCTTGGTCTTGCTAAAAATCAATATGTCGTCCAAGTATACGACCACAAATTTGACAATGAATTCCCACAGGACTTCATTCATCAGCCTCATAAAAGTGCTTGGTGCATTTGTCAACCCAAACGGCATGACCAGCCATTCATACAAACCCTCGTTTGTTTTGAATGTTGTCTTCCACTCATCTCCCTCTCTCATCCAGATCTGATGATATCCGCTCTTGAGATCTATCTTGGAAAAGTAAATTGCCCCACTTAGGCAATCCATCAGATCATCCATTCTCGGCAGTGGAAACCTGTACCTGATGGTGATTTTATTTATCACCCTAGAGTCTGTACACATCCTCCAGCCTCCATCCTTCTTTGGGCTCAGTACTGTTGGAACAACACATGGACTCAGACTTTCCCTCACCAGTCCTTTGTCCTGCTAATCCTGTACCTGCCTTTTGACGTCCTCGTTCTCCTGAGGTGTCAACCTGTACGCTGCCTTGTTTGGTAAACTTGCTCCGGGAATGAGGTCAATATGGTGACTCAGACTCCTCATCGGTGGCAACGAACGAGGTAGTTCGTCCACGATGATATCAGAAAACTCTCCCAACAGTTCATGAATCTCGTCCGGCAATTCATCCACTCTCGTTCTTGTCAGGACAATTCTCGGCTTCCTGACAACAAAGAATTGTGGATCTTCATTCTGCTCCAGCTCTGTGAGAATCTCTTTCCCACTCATGAGAAGTATCGTGCTGGTTACATCCGGCTCCACCTTCTTATCTTTCCCCGGAAGCAATGTATGTGTTCTTCCATCCTTCTCCAAAGTATATGTGTTCATTCTCCCATCATGAACCACATTTCTATCAAACTACCATGGTCTTCCCAATAATACATGACATACATCCATGGGAATGACATCACACATAATTTCATCCCTATATTCACCCATTTTAAAATTGACCAAGCATTGCTTTGTAACACATACCTGGTGTCCTTTCTGCAGCCATGACACTTTGTATGGACTTGGGTGTCTGGGCGTCTCCAGCACCAATTTCTCCACCATCTCATTTGAAATGAGATTGTCGGTGCTCCCACTGTCCACTATGACCTTGCATTTCCAGCCCTTGGTCTTGCAAGTTGTCTGGAACAGTCTGCATCTTTGCGCTGTGTCCTCCACCTCTTTCTCAGGTTTCAAGAGAACTTTATGCACTGTCAGTGACTTCCCACTTCCAGTATCTTCATCTTCAACATCACGCCTCTGCGCCTCAGCGACGTGAGCTTTTCCTCTGTCCATTTTCCTATCTGGAGAGTCCACGGCTTTGTGTCCGTCTTTCCCACACGTAAAACATGTGATAACTCCTCCTCGACCTCTTCCTCTACCTCGAGTACGAGGAAATGTGTTGGCGTCAGCATATCCTCCTTTCTGATCATCTTTCTGCCTCCTCAGCTCAGAAATTTGCTGCCTCTACTGTGAGGTTCCACCTCTTTCAGCTTTTTCCTGAGGCTTTTTCCACTCCTCCTTGGGCTTTTGAGTTTTCTCTTGGGCAACTTATTTTCCTCTGGGCTGGCTTCTGCCTCGCCCTCGCTGTCCCTGCTTGCGGATCAACTTCTCCTCGGTTTTCAGAGCCATTTGGTACGCATCCTCAACTGTTTGGATGGTAACCATGCTTAGCTCGTCCCGAATGTCATACCTCAACCCATTCAGATACCTCGCCACCTTTTCGTCATCACTCTCTCGGTGACCTGCTCGAATGTTGAGCCTATAGAATTCTTTGGTGTATCTTTCACCGTCATCAGCTTATGTCTCAGGTTCTGCATACGCATGAACAGAGTGATCTGGTAATCCCTCAGAATGAACTTCGCCTTCATCTTGGCGATCATCCGATCCCAGCTCTTGATCTTTTGTTTGCCTTTGGAACGCCTGTCTTCCTGCAGCTCGTCCCACCATAAGGTTGCATGTCCCTTCAGCTTTGTGACTGCATGCCTCACCTTCTCTTCCTCTTCGATATCTTCGTAATCGAAGTAGGTGTCGAGTGCTCAGATCCAATCCAGCAGCTCCTCTATGTTTAGACTCCCCTCATAAATGGGAATGTCCATTTTAGTCTTTGAGCTCATTCTGGCAATGTCTCTAATCAACCTCTCCGTCGAGGCATCTTCTACTGAGACCTCTTCGGCGTCATGTCCAGCTTCCTCTTCAATCTCGAAATCACTGAACTCTGCTGCTCCAGCACCACGCCTTTGGGTGGTCTCCATTTCTTCAAGCCTGGCTCGGAGATCTCTCATCTCTCATTCCATCTCAGCATTACCTACTGGCCTAGCCCTTCTTCGGGCATCCCTGTCTTCACGATCAGGAGATTGCCTCTCTCTTCTGGGCGGCATGGCGAAATCCTCTTCTCTCTGCTACCTGAACAAAGAGAACTTCTTTCCCTGCTCTGATACCACTTGATGCTTAGCTGCCCTCGGCAATAAGCTGCTCACCAGGACCTTCTTAACACACACAGGCCCGAAGAGTTACAAACTCTTCCAACTCCCCTCGGGAGCTACCCACAGTAAACTCCTTCAGCGATCTCCCCTTCGGAATTCGGGAAATCACGATTCATAAATTCACGGTTCGCGCGAGCACGGTGCGCAAACAGCTCCAAACCTCGAACCCCGACAATCAAGAGTCAACCCTTTCATGTATCGGGGATTCCCCCTATCGGTAAATTAGGAATGTTGATGTTATGACAGTCAATAGTCAACCCTAATGGGAATGGGGTTCGGGGTTTGGAGTTTTTTGCGCACCGTGCTCGCGCGAACCGCGAATTTTTGAATCGCGATTTACCGAATTCCGAAGGGGAGATCGCCGAAGGAGTTTACTGTGGGTAGCTCCCGAGGGGAGTTGGAAGAGTTTGTAACTCTTCGGGCCTGTGTGTGTTAAGAAGGTCCTGGTGAGCAGCTTGTTGCCGAGGGTAGCTAAGCGTCAAGATCGGGAATGGCGATGTTATGTTTCACTTCCCTTTTCAATCCCCAAACCCCGAACTCTGAATTGATGCCACTTGTCTCCCACTATGTCTTGTGGTCCCACACTACCACATAACTCTTCCACTCGTGCGATCGGGGATTGCGGGATCGCGTTTTCAACTGTCGCGAGTCCTTTGCCTTGGAAAATCCCGAATGCCGAAACCCTGATGACGCCTGTCAACACCCACGCTATCACTGTGGGACCCATCGCAATTCGGGACTTTCCTGGTCCTTTGTGGTCCCTTCGAATTTGGAAACGCCGAAGTGCCGAATCCCGACTCCCTGGGATCTCGCGACACCTGTCCCGTTTCTGATCAATGGCTTCCGTCAACTCGGAAAATCGCGATTCGCGATTTGGCAAGTCACAAAACACTTACCTCACCAAACGCCGAACCCCGAACCCCGATGGGCCGAGATCCGATGGCTAGTTCTCTCCTGCACCTTTGGACAACTCCTGCACAACTCTTTCCCGATCGGACGGTCAGCGGGATCTCGTGATTCTCCTCCACGAACTTTGACCGTCGGTTCTCTTCTTTGAAAAATCTCCTCCGCTTCAAAGTGCTTCCGTTTCAAATCCTTCCTGGGTATGCTCCAATGCGTTCTCCATGGAACTATCCCTCCTGAGCTTTTATTCTCTGACTCCTTCAGAGACCTCAGTGCGCACACCACTTGCGCTTATCCTCAACAACTCTCAGAATGTTCGGTTTCTCAGACTCTATGCACGCTCTGAAATAGATTTCCTGTCAACCTGTACTCAGACTTAAGTCTGAGACTTCGACCATGGCCTGCACATCTCCTGCACGGCTATAATTCAACCCAATTAAATTCCTGGGCATACGAGAATAAGAGTTCAACGGTGAGCCTCCTCAACACACTCTATGCGGAGGAATTCGACTGCACTCTATGCAGGAATCTCCCGGCTCAACAGAGAAATAATTGAAACTTATCCTCCTCTCTCCCAGACATCAATAAACCTCTGAAATCACATGCACAGCATATTCGAAAGTAAATCCATACATGGAAAACAAACACTCATGAACACATAAGCACATACACAGAGAAAAACAACACCGGTCATGAAATTGAATCAAAATCTCTTCTTATTAATCCAATCTGTACATGAGGGCTCTACAAGTTCTCTCCCGGCTCTCCTCTTTTGAATGCTTGATAATAATACAATGTACAAAGGAGGGTGCCTATATTCCGTTTTCCCTCTCGAGATCTGAAGCTATCAAATCTACAATAAATTTCTATCTAACAGCATTAAAACTATTAAATGTCTTCATATCTATTATACAACATAAGTGCGCTTCATTACATCAGCTCATTAATGTTTGGCGCACCCACAACAAGGTGAAATTCAAAATTTTATGTTGGCGTTGTCCAGTTGTTCTTTGCTCCACGTGCTGGCTCGCTTGATGAGGTGTGGATGCTCATGCATCAACTAGAACACATACCAATCTCCGATTCAGATCATCATTCTGAATGACCTTCTTCCAACAATCCTGGCAAAATTTTGCATACTCCAAAACATCTTCTACTGACATGGTATCTAACTCTGCATTTGCTTTATAAACAAATATGGCTCTGGAATTGGCTTCCTCTCGCTCACGGTTCATGCCAACATCAACACCATAAAAAATCACTTCCAAATTTTCCCTGATTGCATTCGAGACCTCTTTGCCAACCTATGATGTAGCCTGCAACTCTAAATGTGAAGAAAATCCCCCTGTTGGGCGAGGTACTAAAGGTTGTGGAGGCCTCGACAATGTCGCATTTCGATATTCCCCTTTTCGATCATATATTCGTCATTTACCAGTCCCATAATATTTGGACGGTAGAATAGTATAATCATGGTGCTTGTGTAAGAAAAGATCTGTATAAAAGTGTTTTGAAAAATAGTGTGGAACCTCATTGTTCCATGAAAATTTCTCATATGCCACCAAAAATCTGTTATACAAATGTCATGCAATGTGAGGGTGCTTAAAATATTGCACCTTCAACATCTTTCTCTTTGACCCATCTTTGAAATTGAACATCGAAATGACATCTTATTTTGAAACTTTATTTTTTATTGCTTCCCATTTATTAGGGCCCATCACCTTTGACTTTTGTCGCCTCATTAGATCGACAAAACAATCATTGGTTGGCCTCATCTTCTGATATGCATCCATAAATTTTTCCAATGAATGAAAAATAATTTGCAATCTTTGTTTACTCTCCTGAGGGAGTGCCAAGACCACCAAATTATTTTCTAACCTCCTTTTAACACTTGAGCATCGCTCAAGTGTCATTGCTTTAGTAATCCCTTCCCAAAGAAGTTCATCACCAACATCCGAAGGATAGGTGGATGTAGGCGTGTAATCTTTTGTTTCTTGATAACGCAGCCTCCTAAATCCACCTTCACCCTCTGCACCTACATTTGAATATTTGTGACAACCACTCTCTCTTTCATTGTCGTCCCTTGGTCTAAACTCATTGTCTACACACACATTTGAAAGTAGTTACAACATTTGATTTCACATAAATTTAAATACACAAAAATACAACGAAAATAAACAAAATCAAGAAAAATTACCAGAAATATTTTCTTGTCGTGAGGTATTCCCTACATTCTCAAGTGTAGGAGTATCAATGCACAACCTATATAAGAAGGTTGCATCCATAGAACTGGCTTGAGCACATTCTGCAGTTGATCTATTCACAGACTCGTTTGAAAATCTCCTCTGACAAGATTGTTGTTGATCACTTGAAGTATTAGTTAAAGAAGGAGTTCATGTTATTCCTTCTTGGGAGAACATAGATCATTTGCGAGGCACTTTTGGAGAATCCTGTTTCGACATATCTCTTCAATATCTATCCACAATGCAAAGTTTATCAATAAAAATGCAGAGATTTACCCAAGTTCAAGCAATTAAAAACATAGAGAGAAATTGAAGTTTTAATCAATCAAGTCACAGAGGTAATCGTTGATAAGAAGGTGCAAAGACTAAACATTCAACCATGAATCAATCAACTCAAATATAACTAATGGATAGACAACAAGAAAAATTCTTATCCTTTACTCATCATCCATGCATATAAAAGAAGTGCATTTGAATCTATAGGTCTTTAAACATCAAAGTGACGACCGTCGATTCGGCACTTGACCGAATGCTCATGCATGGACTGATGACTGAAGGGATAAGGGATAGAAGATAAAACCTAATCTTTTCATAATAATCTATAAAACCCACACATAAAAGTCATTGAAATTAGAAGTTGGGTTTGCCAAGGAAAATCAATTCATAAAAACAACAAGCAAGGGGATTACAAATACAAGTTAATAATTTATTAATGGTAGGAATGAGAAACTTATCTTTAAGTGAAATTTAATAAATTCCCTATAGTATAGGACCATCCTTCGAGACTTATCCTTCTTTTTTACTAAGATCACTAGAGAACATAATACATTCTTATTGAGACGCATGATTTCAACTTCTAACATGTCTTTATCCATTTACTCTGTCCACTAACATTAACATTTGTTTAATATTCATTAAAATTTCCCTATGATTGGATCCACTACAAAAACATATTAGAACATTTATTTAAGATTCCTTAAAAGTTCCCTATGGATGGATCCACTAAGACCAAATATAATGCAATGCATTAGAATCCCCAAAACAAAGAGTTTAATCTTCATAACCTCACACACCCACTAATAACATCAACACGGGATGGGTATGAGGGTTGTTCCTATTCCTAATATAAATTAAGATGAGGTGGAGAAAATGTAATATTTGTGAGGCTTAGTTGGAGTTAGAAATCTAGATAAAATATTGTCATATAAGGTGGAAATTCACGTTGATTGAGAGCAATCATGAAAATAATTTCAAATGTAAGTGCATCATAACCTACTATAAACATAGTAATGTGAGTTTTATTGGGATATATATTACGAAGAAGATGATTTTGAGTGATTCTTAATTTTCACAAAATTTATGGTCGTAATGAAGCCTATTTCTACAAATAGTAATGTGATTTTTACTCGTGTATATATTTTGAAGAAGATGCAATTGAGTGAGTCTTAATTGTCACAAAATTAATGGTTCCAAATGGTAATGTCTATATATATCCAAAATCCCCTCTAATTGTGGGAGGGTCATGCTATCCACACTCCCCTAGATGTGTGATGACTAATACTAGTTGTATACTAGAGATGTTAGGTCGAAAGGTTTGATGCTTTCACATTTTGGTTATATCTAGAGTTAGATAAATATAGTCGAAAATCCAACATATTTCAACAAAGGAATGGATGGGATATGCGATATGGAATTAAGGGTTTAAAGGGAAGGGTGATTCTAAGTCAATTGAGGATCACATTTGAGATTCGATATGCCATTCCTTGTTTCCTCACATAGTTCATACCATGTTTAAATTATAACAATTCAATTTTAAATATGTATGAATGTTGAATTATTAGTATTTCTTTAATGATGATTATTTGAAGTTTGATTTACTTTATTTATTTGTAGCATTATTAGTTGTGAACATTTTAAAAATATGCATTAGGAACATCGCTTGTTATTATAGTCTACATGTGGGATATGTGTGTGCTAGATATGCCTACATATCCAACACACATACAATATTATTGTTCAATAAACACATTAATTACTAATGTATAGGTTGTTAATGAATTAATTACTAAGTTGTCAATTTGAAGTTATATTATATGAATTTAAATATCATCAATAAGATAAACATTCAATAACTTTTGTCAATATGTGAGAAGTAATAAATGAGTATAATAATTAGTTCCCATATAAGACTCCTTTATTTCTATATTAGAATTTAGTATCCAAAATGAAGTATTTGTTATAATTATTCCTTTAGTCAAAGAGTCACTACAATTGGAAAAGACCACTAAAGTGGGAGTCTAGTTCCTTTTTTAGTAGTTTACTATGATAAGATTCTATGGTTTGGAAGAGAAGCCATATAAAAAGTGAGTGTTGAATTTGGTTTCTTTGAATTTGGTTTGGAAGAGAATCCATATAAAAAGTGAGTGTTGAATTTGATTGTTACTGACTAAAAATCCAAGCATATTAAATTAAATGTTGATCGGATGAATTTCAAGGAAAAACCAAATCAACACAAGTAGGCGCAAAGACTAAACATTCAACTATGAATCAATCAACTCAGAGATAAATAAGGGATAGACAACAGAGAAAATTATTATCCTTCACTCATCACCCATGCACCAAAAAACAGGGCATTTAAATCTATAGGTATTTAAACACCGAATTGATGACCGTCGATTCAGTTCCTGGCTGAATTCTCATGCACAGATTGATGACTAAATGGATAAGGGATGTTGAAATAGATTTTGGATTTTTAATCTCAAAGATAAAAAAAAAAAATGTATCTTTGAGCCTTTGCATCATATAAATTTTTAAAGCAAAAATTCTCATCTCCGATGAATTCAAAATGCCTTTGTGGTTCATTTTTGGAAAAAGAATGGTTAAAATAAAAATGAACGTACGTTCCAAAAACTTGTTCAAATAATATTTTAAATGAACAGTAATGATAAAACTTAAGAAATGTTAAATTCATATCGGGATATTGGGATTCGTTGTTTTGAAATAACAATTTTCAATACAAATCAAATCGCGAAACCCCGATTCTCGATTTCCCGATACATTAATCCTTGATCAATTCATCATTTACATAAATCACATTTAAAAAGGGTTTTAAAACTTTAAGTTAATCAAATCGGGAAATTGCGATTCGCGATTTTGCAATAACAAATAAACTTAACATCATATTCTCCGATTTCCCAATCCTCGATTTCCCGATTTCCGATTTCTTGATTACCGAAATTACGAAAAGCTAAGATGGATTAATTAATATATTAATGGGTTTTAACTAAATTAATACATCGCAATTTTGGTGATTGGGGTTTTGCGATGACTTATTTTCTTGACATCGAAAGTCCCGAAACTCCGATGAAAGTGTTTTCAATCTTAAGCCAACGTTAACGTTAATTAACCACTCTTCAAAGTAAAGATTAAGGCTTTAAACTTTTAATAAATAAATCATTAATGCGATAATTTTTCGATTTGGTAAGTTTCTATCATATTTAAAAATATCGCAAGAAATTAGGTACAAACATTAAATGCAGATTATCGGGAATATCTTTTGCATTTATTTCATAACATACGAACAAATCTCGAGGATTTTACGATATATTCAAAATAATTTTTGAAACGTTTACATTATTTTGAAGTTGAATTCTTCTCTGTTACACGTATTCGAGCGAACACAGAGTTTTCCTCCTCTTTTGGGCCATTCCATAATTGGTAGTTTTGCATGCTCTGGAATCTTGTTGCTGAGGTACTGAACACAGAGCTGGTGAACATACAATCATGGCACCTAAAAAGGCTTCAAAGAAAACCGAAGAACAGCAGGAAGGTGACATCATTTCAGACACTACTGTAGCTGGAGTAGTTCACAATCTTAAATCATGGGCTGCAATTGCAGAGAAAATGGAGAATGAAATTTCATATTCTGACAATGGCACAGACAATCATCTCTGAGACATTGCCGAAACAGGTCTTCATAAGGTTGCAGCACGTCCGAGATTGTTTTCATATACAGATATGATTATCTGGGCACTGGAGAAGGTGGACGTTCCGACAAGAAGTATCCTAAACGAGCAAGGAGATGTTATCGGCTCATTCAGACCCGAACATATACAAGTAATGTATAAGCTATCTCC